>ML779039.1:563820-592366 GCA_009831015.1 Picea engelmannii
ATGACTCCTCACAGGGAGTGGTTCTCTGAATATGAAAAATATGATGGTGGTGATGTATTCCTAGGAGATGACTCGACAACCAAAATCATGGGACGTGGAAGGGTTAAGTTGTTGCTAAAATATGGAAGGATTAGAACTCTCCCTGTGGTTCTGCACATTCCAAAACTTGCCAGGAGCCTAATATCTGTAAGCAAGTTGGATGATGCAAGAGTGGATACTGTATTTGGAAAGAACACTTGCAAGATGGTACGATGAGAAATGGTGTTGATGAGGGGATTTCAGTGTGGAACTCTATACAAGTTGTTGGGAAGCACTTATACTAATGGGTGTAACAGTTTTGTTGTCCCTAAGCAAAGAAATAAAGAAGACAAGACCAATATTGTCCCTGGAAAGAAGACCATGCTGTGGCATCAAAGACTGGGACATATTGGAGAAAAGGGCCTTCGAACACTACACGGTAAAGGTATGGTTGAAGGTATGTCTAATTGCACTCTGGATTTTGATTTCTGTGAACATTGCATATATGGTAAACATAATCGAGTAACATTCCCATCTAGTGCTACGAGAGCAAAGGGGATCTTAGAGTTGATACACAGTGATGTGTTTGGACCTGTCCATGTTCCATCACCTGGTAAGTCTATGTATTATGTTTCGTTCATAGATGATTTCTCAAGGAACACATGGATTTGTTTTCTTAGAAAGAAATCAGAGGTATTTGATAAATTTGAAGAGTTTAAGGCTCTGGTAGAAAATCAGACAGAGAAGAAAATAAAGGTATTGAGAACAGATAATGGTGGAGAATTCTACGGAAATGAATTCGAAGAATTATGTAAGAAGTGTGGTATAGCAAGGTAGAAGACTAATCCATACACTCCTCAGTGGAATGGAATTTCAGAAAGGATGAATAGGACACTGATGGAAAAGGCAAGGAGCATGCTCAGCGGTGTCGAGTTAGAACAGGAATTCTGGGCAGAGGCAGTGGGTACAGCATGTTACCTGGTTAATCGATCACCTTCATCAACGTTGGATGATAAAACTCCACATGAGGTATGGACTAAAAAGAAACCCTCTCTTCAACATCTTAGAGTGTTTGGTTGTGATGCTTATGTACATGTTCCAAAGGAAAATAGAAGTAAGTTGGATAAAAAGGATGAAAAGTGTATCTTCGTTGGTTATAAAGATGGTGTGAAAGGTTATAAGATTTGGAACCCATAAACTAAGAAGATTGTTTATAGTTGGGATGTTGTTTTTAGAGAGGTAAAAGATGTGTCCAAACAGGAATTCCTACCAAGGCAAGACGAACCTGAGAAAATAGAGCTAGAGTTGGATGATGCAAAATCTGAATCATCTGAAGAAGATGAAGTAGAAGAAGAAGAAGAACCTCATACCCCAATATTGAGGAGATCAGTTACAGAAAGAAGGCAACCAAAAAGGTATAGTCCACCTGATTTCCGTTCCAATTTTTCTTTATCTATTACTGATGATGATCCCAGAACTGTCGGGGAAGCAGTGAATTCAAAGGATAGTAAACTCTAGAAGAAGGCCATGGTTGAAGAAATGGATGCCTTGGATAAGAATGAGGCATGGGATATAGTTGAGTTTCCAACTGGAAGAAAATTTGTTGGTAGAAAATGGTTGTTTAAGAAGAAGTTTAATGCAGAAGGAAAAGTGGAGAAATACAAAGCTTGGTTAGTAGCAAAAGGTTATTCCCAGGTAGAGGGAATTGACTTTGGTGAGATTTTTTTTTCCTGTTGCTAAGTTAACTTCTATTAGATTTTGTTTATCTATTGTTGTTGCTTTTGATCTTGAAGTGGAACAAATGGATGTGAAGACAACATTCCTACATGGGGATCTGGGACAAGAAATCTACATGAAGCAGTGAGAAGGCTTTGTAGTGAAGGGAAAGAAAGAGTTGATCTATAAGTTAAAGAAGTCACTATATGGTCTGAAGCAATCACCTAGGATGTGGTAACAAAAGTTTGACACATACATCCTTAGATTGGGATTTGTGAGAAGCAAGGATGATCACTGTGTCTATTCCAAGCAGGTTGGTAATCACTTCATTTATGTAGTGTTGTATGTTGATGACATGTTGTTGGTAGGAAATAACATGGATGTTATCAAGGAGGTGAAATCCCAGCTATCCTCCAAATTTGACATGACGGATCTCGGTTTTGCTAACTTCATTCTGGGAATGGAGATTAAAAGAGATCGTGCAAACAGGAAACTCTGGTTGAATCAGAGAAAATATGTTGAGATGATATTGCAGAGGTTTAATATGTATGGAAGTAAATCGGTCAAGGTTCCTATTCCTATAGGTGCAAATTTATCTACAGATCAGTGTCCCAAGACATAGGAAGAAGAAGAGGACATGTCTCATGTTCCGTATGTCAGTGTAGTTGGTAGTTTGATGTATGCAATGGTCTGTATTAGACCAGACATTGCACATGCAGTGGGAATTTTGAGCAGGTATATGTCAAAACTAGGAAAGGAGCATTGGACAGCAGTAAAGAGGGTCTTCAGGTATTTGTGTGGCACTACCAATTATGGATTGTGCTACCAAGGAAGACCAGGGTTGGACAGAGTGGTGGACATACATGGCTTTGTTGATGCAGACTGGGCTGGAGATTTGGATTGCAGAAGATCTACAAGTGGGTATGTGTTTAACCTATTTTGAGGAGCAATCAGTCGGATGAGAAAAAGACAAGCTGTAGTGGCACTCTCAACTACAGAAGTTGAATACACGGTAGCCACTCATGCAAGCAAGGAAGCGGTATGGTTACAGAGATTTTGTTCAGGTATTGGGTTGGTACAACAAGCAGTGAGATTAGATTGTGATAGTCAGAGTGCAATATTCCTGGCAAAGAACCTAGCTTATCATTCGAAGACAAAGCATATTGATGTTCAGTATCACTTTGTGAGAGACATGGTTGTTACAGCAAGATTTGCCTCACCATTGCTATCTTGCACAGAGGGCCTTTTTCCATTTCCCTATGCAGACTTGTCATCCCTTTTTAATGAATCCAAAGCCAAAAATATACATTTTTCCACATATACACTCCCTTTCAGCTATGCAAGATGCATATACGCTGGTTGCTCCACTACAGGCCGCATACATCGGGATTTGTGCTAGAAAATACAAAAATGAGGTTGGGTTTCCATGTCACGACAGAAGATCTCTGATCCTTGGCCTTCCACATACTGGAAACGTTCTGAATTGGCTCTTCAGTTGCATTCTGAAGGCTATAAAAGCACAATTTCGAGCTATTGAAAAGGAGGAGAAAGCATTCAACTTTGAGAGAAAAGTTACTTTGGAGAAATTACTTCATATTGAGTTTGAATCCCTTTGTCCCTCAAGTCTGAACACGGTGTTCAGCCCCCAAGCTCTTTCCCTATTTTTGAGAGAACCTCATTGACTCTCTCTTATGAGCTTGCCTTTGGTTGAGGATTGAAGTGGTGGAGGCCCAGTTGGAAGAAACTTGGTTTCTTGGTTTCGAACCATGCCGACACGGAAGTCTGTAATGTTGTCACTTCTGTTGATCATTTATTAATAGAAATACTCATTTCCCGTCCTTTTGGTATATTGCAAATGTATGATTATTATCCATGGGCATGTTTGTAATGTTTATTGATGGATTATGCTATCTAATGTGCTAACCCCTTTATAGCATCACTATATACTTGCTCTGCTTGTTTGTTAAGAACTTATTGCAGGTATAAAGATTTGGGTCGAAGTGCTCAACGGTGGAACATCATCAAACATTGGATCGAGGTAGGCCTCTTTCTTATCTTGCACATTAGTTCATATAGCATATGTTGGAATTGAATTGATTTCTGCAGTCATACCTGTCTATTGTGGTTTACCCTTGGCCATAGAGAGTTTTTCCCTCGTAACAGAAATGGCGACTCCGCTAGGGAGAGATATTCCTTCTAAGGGTTGAAGTAATTTTTCTTCTTGCATTGCTCTTTTTCCTTTGTGTTTCTTGTCATATCATTGTTTGATAGATTCTGTTCACTCTAGGTCTAAGTTTTCATCCTTTTCTCCTTTGCATGGCCTTGTTTTAAAGCATATACGCTCCTTTTTCCCAAACAGTCACATATACCCACTTGTTGTCTCACTGCAGGATGTGTATATATGCCATGTTCTCCTGAATAGTCACGTATACCACTTCCCTTTGCTTGTTTTCTTGGTTTAGTGATTGTTGGGTGAGTTTTGAGGATTGTTGAGCCTTCTTAGGCCTCTGTAGTGCCTGTTGAGTTTCTCTAGGTTGACAGGAAACCTGTTGGGAGTTGAATTTTTTGGCGTAGTCTTTCACTTTGTTTTTCATCCTTGTTGTCCTTGAACCTTGGGATGTTTGCTTGGCTGCTTGGTATTCTACTTGAGTTATTTCATTTATACACAGTAGAATTTATATATTAGGTTGTTTTACAGTCCATGCATTTTCTCTTTAATATATTGAAAATACGAAGAAAAAAAATTGGCATTTTGCATTGGTTAACATTTTTGTCTTCGAGCCTTTATCATTAGCTTTGTTCATTTAGCGAAATATTGCATTTTACTTCTGAATTGCAGAGTTGAAATCAAAAATTGCACTACTTTTATTAGCATATCATTCATTGAAAAGTTAAAGATAGACTTTGCATTATATTCATATTCATTTTCTTGTAGAGTCATAACATCATGAGTTTCGCTTCCATACCCTTTTGAGTAATCACGGCCAATAAAATTTATGCTTTAAACTAAAATTGATTAGTCACGATTTTATTTTTTAGGGTGCAATAACTAGTCTAGGATTTAGTGCCTTGGAATAGGATTTTGTGAGTAAACTTCTCCAAGGCAATTAAATCAACATATGTGTCTGAGAGAGGGAGTTAAGAATTCCATTGTATAATTGATAATATCATAAGGCTCCGCTCACACAGGAGTTGATCACGAGGTCGCACGAAGTTAGTTGAAGGGATAACCCCTAGATACTCACCTAGCGTCAAAGATATTTCTGTGGATTTATTCGTATTTGGGGATCCTGTTAGTACCCATACCTCTGTGACAGGTGGTGCTTTCAAGGTTTCGGGCTTTGATACCCTTCCCATACGGTGATCCAGAATTACGAATGCTTGCCTGTGCATCGATTATACAGTGGTTTATTAGGTTCTTGACTTAGGTATCTCATAGGTTACTTGCAGGGGTTATTCTGCTTGTACCCTGGGTCAGATAGGGGTTGGACAGCACACAGCCTTTATGGAGGATTACCTCTCTGGGGGGATCTGACCAACTGGTTGTTAAGCCCACGAGGGCCCCTATAATTGATTTTGTTACCTCCAAACTTTAGCAGGGAGTCTCAGGTCCCTCTTGGATGAGACATACCTTCTTTAGCGAGGGAGGCCACTCAGCCACTTTAGCCCATTTTCTTGCATATTGGCCGTTTGAATTTTTGGTATGCTCTTTGACTACTAGTTGGCCTTAGGATATATTTTTATTTTGTAGACTCATAATTTGTCGTGGAGTTGGACCATATTCCTCGCCGGTCCCATCGATTGTTACAGTTAGCACCATTTTTCGAGTTCTTTCCTTCTAAAAGGTGTAGAGTTATCAAGCATGGTACACACACATCCAAATTTCAGACTTGTGGTTCCACAAGGATGAGTACTGAGTCCAATCTTCAAAACACTAGGAGTTCTTCGACTCCCATACCCACTATAGTTAATGGCACCCCTTCGACTCCTGCAGCCACTACAGTTGCAGGGTCGGAGGCTTATACTGGTACTACGGCTCGGTCTGTAGTTAATGCTTCATCTCTTGCCTCAAACCCATTTGAGGGTTTTGGCCACTCACCGAGTTACAATGTTCAGTCCATCCCTATGGCTTCTAGTCCATTTTCTTATGGTATGCCTAACTTCACGTCGCAGTTTTCGACTGTCATCCCAGCTGCTTGCCCTAACACTAGCTTTGGACTTGGGGGCACTACACCTCCTTACACTCCTTTCCCGTTTGGTGGTTCTCATATTCCCCAAACGAATCCTAATGTAGGAAGTGCCCCTTTTCATAACCCCAGATCTAATCCTTCTACGGCTGGATGGAACAACCCATCTGGCGGACAAGTTTCGCCCTACATCCCTACCCCCTCGGTGCCGATTCCAACCAATACTTTTGGTATGACGAATCCACTTCAATCCTCTGAATTCCCATCTGGAGAAGGTCAGTCTTACACTTTGGGCAACCCCCAACCCAGATCCAATCCGGTTGGGGGAAATTTTCACAACACCTATTTAGGATCTAATCCGGTTGGGGGCAATTTTCATAATCCTTATAAGAACATTCTTGCTGGAATGATGTCCAACCCATCCTATACGAATCATCCTAGAGGAGGGCCTTATAATTCCAGACAGAGCTTTGGTACTTACCCGAACCTTGGATGGAATGCAGTTCCCAACACACAATCTTTCGCTGGAGGATGGGGCCAGATGCCGCAACCCCGTCTCCCTTTTCTGGCCACTCTCAATATGCTAGACTTGGCTAAGTTAATGAACGACCCAGTACTTCATGATCCCTCATGGCCCCCTATCCCCACCAAACTTCCTTCATACATTCCAAAGTTTGAGGGTAAGAATGGAGAGGACCCTGGTGAACACGTTACTACCTTTCACCTTTGGTGCTCATCGAATTCCCTGAACCACGATTCCATTAGATTACGATTGTTTCAATGCACTCTCATTGGAGTTGCTTCACAATGGTATATTGAGCTACCCAGGGGAACATATGGATCATTTAATCAGTTGGTAGTGGACTTTCTCAACCACTTTCAGTTGCCCATTCGTTATGATGTTGGCCTCGAACTTTTGTCCACTTTACACCAGGACACCACCACTCATATCTCGGATCATATCCAGGAGTGGCGTAGACTGAGGTGGTTGATTAAGATCCCCATATCTCTAGACTTTCTTCTAGAATGGTTTCTAAAGTCTTTGCACCCTCCTATCTCGAAGGACGTTTCTACTTCTGGGGTCTCCAATGAGGAAGAAGCTATCTTTAGAGCCCAACAATTAGATTTAATATATGCTCAGTCTGGGATGTTATATCACCTCCTTCTAGAAGCACCATAGTCAAATTATGATCCTAAGCAAAAACCTAGTCCTCGTGTCAATGGCATTTTAGGGACCACCAGTGTAAAGCCCGCAGACTTGGCAACGAAGTCTGTTGGAGGGTCAGCTTCATCAGGATCCTCCAAATCCACCCAGTCAGTGGATGTACATTCTGTAAAATCGTCGAAAAACCCAAATGGTGACCAGCATCCACATGGGAATAAAAGGAAAGGTCAAAACAACCATAATGGTGGGAAAAATGGTAACAAACCCAAGGACAAAGACAATAATGGGAAGAAAAATGATAACATTGGAGAGGGAAATAAAGAGAAACATAAGGTGAAGTTTCCTTGTAAACTTTGTACCGATGACCACCTTACACATTTATGCCCCAAACTCGCGGAGGCTGTGAGACTTTTAAACTTACTGCCCGTTGTGCTGACGAATCCATTCCCACACAATCAACACTTAGCCTCCAGCTCTTCGAACACTGGAAATGCACTGGGTGGAGGTCAAAACCCACCGTCGCAAGATGGCGATCGTGTTTGTATCAATATGGTCGATGCAAAAATCGATGTAGCCACCCGTTCTCGAGATTATAGCTCTTCAAAAGCTAATATTTGCCTAGAAGCTCCTCCTCCCCCTCCGTAGATGAACCTACAGATTGAGAAACCAGAGCCACCATCCCGTATTCTGAAAGGAGTACTCAAGCACTCTACTCACAACCCTAATGCTAGAGTTGCCCAGAACTACTCTATCGTTGAGGATCTAGGCTAAACACCTTGTGCGATGTCAACTTTGGAGGTACTCCAGATGTGTCCATCACAGAGGAATGCCTTGCTCTCTGCCTTAGAAGCTCTAGAGCCTAGTGGCTTGAATCTCATCAAGTTTGATGTCACGAATGTGAAGCCTTGCTTACCCTACCATGTGGCTTTCCAAATCCATGTGGAGTATTCCAAGTATACTATCAAACAAGCAGTCGTTGATGAAGGTGTTGCCACTTGCGTGATGTCCCTAGTCTATTGGAAAGATCTCGGTTCTCTGACCCTTTCCAAGTCGTCGAACATGTTGACGGTCATTCCTTCTGCCCTCATGGTATTCTCCCCGCCTTTCCGGTCCAATCAGGTGGGAAGACAGTAGAGGTGGAAGCAGAGGTAGTTGATGCGCCTCTCGATTATAATCTATTACTAGGTCGCAATTGGACCTATGCTATGGTCATTGTTGTATCGTTTGTTTTCCATATACTTTGTTTTCCTCATCAAGGGGAGATTGTGACTATCGACCAGTTATCCTTTGCGTACTCTAGTCCTAATGCATCTGTTGGACCGTCGATCCCTATGATTGACAATTCTCAGCCGGCAACTGAGAATATCAGTGTCTGAATGTATTCTTCCCTCATGGGTACCTTCGACTTCTCAGCACCGATTCACCATGTTTATGCCATGTCCAGTAGGCCTGCTTCAACCGGGAGGTCCATACCTTTCTGCACTTCCTATTTTAGTGATCCATGGACCCTACCTTCTCTGACTTCATCGAGTGAAGGATAGTTGCACGTTGGCATGGCTATGCCACTATCGGCAGCAGAGATTGTGTATCAAGTTGTTCTAGACTCTTTTGTCGATCCCAATCTTGTTACCTCATCGACAGATGAGGAGGATCCTGTTCTCAGGCCTGTATGGGCCACCTCGTCATCCTACTCGCATGATTGCCTAGATGAGACTTTGCCTTCATACGAAGCCATCCTCGAAGCCATGAATGGTTCTGAGAGACCTTGGGATGATATGAATCATCGATCTTATTTTCTCCCAAGTCTCGAAAGAATTGAGCAAGATGATTTTTGGTCTACCTTGAGTGAGATAGTCGGTCATGTCGTAGTTCCACTTGATACGCAAGACATTAATGCTGAGGGAAATATGGCGAGTATTTCTCCTACCGTGTCAATCGATATCTCTCATACCCCTGGAAATATTGAGAATGTAAATATAGGTGCAGATTGTTCGCCAGAAGAAATTATGATCTACACCAAACTCTTCAAAGAATTTCGAGATGTATTCACTTGGTCATACGAAGAGATGCTAGGGATTGATCCCCAAATTGTCAAACATGAGATTAGGACTTATCCAGATGCTAAACTTTTTCGACAACGTCTTAGAGTTGTAAATCCTAGGAAGGCCCTTGCTATTAAGGTAGAGGTGGAGAAGCTACTTAATGTTGGCTTCATCTACCTGGTTCCCTTGACCGAATGGGTATCCAACCCTATTCCCGTGAATAAAAAGAAAGGAACCATCCATGTGTGTATGGAATTTTGCGAATTGAACAAGGCTTGTCCTAAAGATAACTTCTCCATGCCTTTCATTGATCATATTCTCGATGAGTGTGCGGGAAGCCAGATTTTTTCTTTTATGGACGGATTTTCAGGATATAACCAAATCTAGATCAAACCTAAGGACCAACACAAGACGGCATTTATATGTCCTTGGGGTAGTTTTGCATACTGGAAAATGCCTTTCGGCCTTAAAAACGCCGGAGCAACCTTCCAACGTGCCATGACTTTCATTTTTCATGATCTCAAGCACATAGTCGAAGCCTACCTTGATGATCTTACTGCTCACTCTCACAAGAGAGTGGATCATGTTATACACCTTCGGCTAGTTTTTGAAAGATGTCGTTACTATAGAATCCGAATAAACCCGCATAAATGCATCTTCTACGTTAAGTCTGGTCATCTCTTAGGAAATTTAGTTTCCGAGACCAGGATCATGGTAGATCCTCTTAAGGTTGAGGCAATACTTCAGTTGCCTCCCTTGTGCACAATTAGACAACTTCAAGGTTTACAAGGGAAAGCTAACTTTCTACGTCGTTTCATAGTGAAATATGCCAATATCACTAAGGGTTTCATGTGCCTCTTGAAGAAAGACACTCATTTTATCTGGGATGACTGAGCCTCGGAGTCTTTCGACGCTTTGAAGAAAGCCTTGGTATTGGCCCCTCTGCTGAAATCCCCTGATTACAGTATATATTACTTGTTGTATATTGTCGCGCATGCTGAGATGATTCGTATGGTTCTAATTCAGGAGGATGATAATATCCATGAGCATGTCATCTACTATCTTAGTTGAAATCTAGTTGGCCCTGAGATTAATTACTCTCATGTTGAAAAGCTAGCTTTGGTTGTCGTTCATGCAGTCCAACGTCTACGTCACTATATATTTCTTTGCAAAACTATTGTGGTTGTTGATGTCAATCTGTTTCAATACGTCTTCACCAGGCATATCATAGGAGGTAAATATAATAAATGGATTTTCATCCTACAAGAATTTGATCTCGACTTTGCTTCGGCCAAGTCCAAGAAATCACTAGTTTTTGTGGAGTTAATATCCAATTTTCCACGATTAGACGAGGATGTTATCCATGTCGATTCGTTTGCAGACGAACACATTTTCCTTGTCTCGTCGTCTGACCCCTGGTATGGAGACATTGTTTTATATCTTCAAACCTTGAAGTTCGCTCAACATCTCTCGCAAGATGATCGATGGCGTGTTAGATATCACGCCAAAAAGTATACCATCATCGGTGACACTTTATATCGTCGAGGAATAGATAATATCTTGCATCGTTGCTTAAGTCGTGAGGAAGCCGAATCAGTCCTAAACGATTGCCACAAAGGGGCTTGTGGTGGTCACCTATCTGGGCTTGAAACATCCCAAAAAATCCTTCGAGCCGGTTATTTTTGGCCCACTATCTTTAAATATTGTATCAAAGTGGTTAAGAAGTGTCACCCCTGATAGGTGTTCACTCAGAAAATGCACTCGCATCCAACTCCTCTTCACCCAGTCATTACCGTCGGTCCCTTCACCAAGTGGGGGGTAGATTTCGTCCATTGCAACCCAACTTCGGCTGGGGTCCACCAACATATTATCATGGTCGTCGACTACTTCACTAAGTGGGTTGAGGCCATGCCTACTGTAAAATCCAATGAGAAGACTACATCCTTCTTCGTGTTCAACCAAATTATCGCCCGGTTCGGTATCCCGAGTGAGATTGTCACTGATCATGGCAGTCACTTTCAAAATGAAATGATAGTATAACTAGCATCTAAGCTGGGGTTTAGACATGGTCATTCATCCCCTTATTACCCCCAAGCAAATGGACAAGTAGAGGTCGTCAAAAAGTCTCTCAAGACCATTTTGCAAAAAACTGTCAGTCGTAGTAACTCCAATTGGCACATCATGTTATATCCCATGCTTTGGGCATATCGAACCTCGATTAAGACTACCACAGTTTTTTTCCCTTTTCAGTTAGTGCACGATGTGGAGTTAATCCTTCCCATTGAATGTGAAATCCCTTCTCTCAAGTTGGCAGTCGAGCTCCTACCTGACACTTCGGATTGAGCGACACCTTGTGCACCTAGAGAGTCTTGATGAGCAGCGTCAAGATGCCTTTACGGCTATCAAGGCAAACAAGAAATGTGTTAAGGTTCAGTACGACAAGTCTGTATGTCCCTAGTTGTATGTTGAGGGTGACTTGGTCCTCTTGTATGATCAAGCCAAAGAACCACTAGGGGCGAGCAAGTTTAAACCCATGTGGCACGGTCCTTACATCATGGGACGGGTCCTAGAAAAAGGAGCCTATGAATTGGAGGATTATGAAGGGAATAAGTTGGTCGAGCCCAGAAATGGGCTCTACTTGAAAAGGTACTACGTTTGAGCCCTAGGCTTGGGCGGAACTCTTTGTATACTAATGTAAATTTAGTGTATATACATCTCTTTTTTCCTTTTCTTTTATCTTTAGATTTCTTATCGCATTTTCCCTTTGTTGGCAGATGTCAATGGAGTCTTCGGTCTACCTAGGATTCGCAGACAGAGCCAGTCATCATACACGGAACTTGGCTTCCACCGCTTGGTTGGTTTACTCACTCGAGGGTCTGCTGGTATCTTCAGGTGGTGCATGCCTAGGGCCATCCATGAATAACGTGGCCGAATATAGCGTCGTCATAGAACTTTTGCGTGATGTTATCTCGCATGGTATTCTCTCTTTAGAATTTTGCCTGGATTCCCAGTTAGTAGTATGTCAGTTGAATGGTTGTTACCACGTGCGTGATCCTACTTTACTCCGTCGATTCCTACGGGTACATCTTTTAGAACAACAATTTGATTTTATTACATATTATCACATTCCTGGGAGTTTTAATCATGTATATGATGCCTACGCTAACTATATTTTAGATTGACATTTGTCACATTAATAAAGCAAAGAAAACCATTAACTCAATGTACACATGGTAAGATATAAGTAAAGCCGAAGATCCCTTTTTATATATTTCAAAAATATGGTGTTTATATTACAAAAATTGGGGCTAATATCCTCAAAATACATATACAGTCGATATACATATCCCAAGACATCTACGCATTTGGCGCTGGATGTGCATCATGATAGAAAACCATGGCGTTTGCGAGACGCCGGAAGAGTCGTACCCATGCTCTAGGTACACCAACCACCTGTTGTTGCATGGCTTCAGGTAGATCCTCTACCTGAACCATAGGAATCCTCTGTGTCAAATGAGACAAGTTACCCTGCACATTCTGTAGGACCCTCTCCGCTTCTCCTCCCACCGCTCATCTCCCTGGTTCCTCTGTCTTTGTTGAAGGAATCCTCTGGCCGTCGTGGACCCACATCTATAATTACACATGTATCTAGTTAATATTCAAACACCATTCAAAAATATTTTTGTTCCTTAAATACAAAAATACAAACAAAAAAAATGAAATATGTAAAAAAAAATTACTTATGGCACCATAGGCGGCCCCTAGTGGAAGCGATATATTTGGGTCTCCTCTGAAATCGATCCCTGCATAGGGATAGTCATCCAGAGAAATGATTTGTCTCTGCCACCAAAAGAAAAAATCATCGTTGTAGGGTGTTGAAACCCTACCTCCCCCCTGTCATCTCATGACTTCAATCCACCGCACCATGGCTGAATCACATGGTCCCCTAAGAAGGATCTCCATTCTAGGTCCCAAACCTGGAACCCGCTCGAAAAAGAAGCTGCAAAGAATAGAGGCAAACCTGAAGTTTCGCTTACCCCCATGTTTGCACTCTGTCAACTGAACTTTCATATTGGTCATCAGTGAGGTACACCAATCATAGACAGTGGGTCTCGCACAATCCACCACATAAAACATAAGTGGTCTCGATGCTTGATGCAATGAGGCTGACCCTATGATCCTGGTAAGCACGAGCACAATGATCTTCAAACTGAGGTTACTGATTGCCCGGATGGGGACTTGACTTCCCACCATAGGAGTCCCTGCTACACAGTGGGCTTCGATATACTCCTCGATCTTCATCCCACTCCCTACTTGATCCAGGTGGATATTGGTGGCCACCCACCTATTCCACTTGGACCCCCACCATTGCTTCTTTCAGTTTTTCAGTTTCCACACAGTTTACTATTTTAGCAGTTTTTTGGGTCTTGAACTTCCGGAGTCGTTTTGAGGCCTTAAACGACATTTTTTGGGAAAATGGGGAGCAACATGCCTCTTAGATCATGTTGCTCACCCAAAAGTTGTAGTCCTCGAATATATATTTCTAACGAGGTATATAATGCGTCAAACGGAGATCGTATGCCAAAGTTACGTCCCCGGGAAGTTGATGTACCAACTTACCCATACGGGGCCCATAGTCTTGGCGTTTCATTTCCTAGGGTTAGGTCTTTGGATGTTTAGGGTTTTCCATTGTTTCTCAATAATAATAGGCCTTCGAGCCTCATTGTAACACAGTTCAGAGGCCAGTAGCCGCCACATCTCTTCTCAGAGATAAGCTACCAGTGCCCTAGCTAGTTTATTTCCATTTTGTCTGTAAGCATATTTCAATCATTTGTTATTAATGAAATGAAGTCTTATTTCCGCTACATCTCTGTGTTTATTTGTATTTCTATATTTCATTGTGTTCCTACATAAATCCGGATCACTACTCTGCGTGACTTGAGGTTCACAACCTCTCCTCAGCGTGATAGACCAGTCAAGAAGTAGATTTCCTCTACTTCGATTCTTAACTGTTGTCCATCAAGGATAAAGCTGTCGCTATCAAGATCCCAATAACCCACCAAAATTTCCAACAACCTCACTTGGGCCCTCATTCCTTTGAGAGCCCAAAAATTGTACAAACCACATCTTTTTAAAGTCGCTTGAGCCACTGAATCCTGATCCATAGTTGCATATACCTCCTCATGCTCTCACTCTCTAAATTCCAAGACCATCCTGCAAAAAACAAATTGATTTTTGAGTTAAGAACCCCTTTTTTTTTTCCAATTGCGTACATATACGTGGCTTACTTTCCCACAGTCGCGTGTAGCTCAATACATGCTCCCTATGGTTAACACAGGAATGCATACCTAGTTGTACACACGACCTACACAAGGAAATCCGCGTATACCGAAAATCCTAATTCACGCCCTCAAAAACTAAAAAATGGAAACCTAATTCAAAAATGTAATCCACTGAATTTGAAGAGGATGAGATGAAGAGTTACCTAATCTAGACGGTTCATGATTTCATGGCCCGATCCTCCTGCAATCGTCATTTGAATCCTGGAGGTATTTTTGGTCCAAATTGCACTATTTGGGTAAAAATCAAAATGACACAGTAATTTTTTATTTTATTACTATTTATAAATTATTTTTACCCACTTTATATAGTTTCATGCTATTTTTTAACCTAATGGACTAATTCAAGAATGGTTTTAAGCTGGTTTTGTAGTTTTGACTCAGTTTTCTTGCGGATTTCAATGTCATGGTTGGTCATTCGTCTCCTCCGACAGGTATTTTCATAACCTAGCATATAGGATAGGTATTGATTCCATCATGCATTTCGCATTATCCTCCGACTACCACTTTTTATGCCTTAGGTACGAACCCATTTATTGCGGCTCATGACCCTCCATCTGCTATAAGTAGTGTTGTTAATAAATGGTAGAGACTTACCAAACATGGGTACCCTAGTTAGATCCTTTTTGTCATTTGGTGCCCATGCCGAGTTTTTTCCTTGGGACCAGGAGTCCTTTATAATTCGATACATGACTTTATGATGAACCTCATTTCTCATTCATACACATGCAGCCTTATTACCCGTGGACTCCCAAAAACGAGTCTTAATTAAGCTCTTTTCCGACTCGTCTAAAAAACTGAAAATATTGCCGAGTGATTGGTCCCTTTCACACTTGTTAAAATTGGATTTGAAAGGTCATGAGTCTCAGTTAAGCTCTTTTCCGACTCGTTATCAAATTTAGAAAAGATTTCCAAGTGAACTTGTCTTTTTCACACTCGTAAATTGGATTTGAAAAGACGTCTATTTGGCACAAGTTTACCCCTTTTTCACACCAAAGAAACTAAAATACATAAAAAAGGACATTTTTTGGCGTTAAGTTGTGATTGCATCTCATGCCCTCGCTTGCAGTATTGAGCCTTTAGCCGGTTCTCACTTTGCGTTATAAACCGTTGCCTAAGCAATTTTTACATCCTCAACCAAGCAGATCCTTGTTTATATCTTTCGCAATTTGACACCCTATACCCTGGAGGGTATATCACCCCGAGTGTCCATCTCCCACATGCATTCCTCTGCATTGAGCATAGGTACGTTCCATTGCTGGAACTAGTTTTGCTTACTTGTGACACTCGTTCCCTCCTCTGTATCATAGCATTCATTTGTTATGAAAAACCAAAAAAAGATGGGCGGGAAGGGAGTACTATATTGTAATTTGTAGCAGTCGTGTCGCCTTTCAACAAAGCACGAAGTTATTGAGTCCTTATGTCATCATAATTTTGGGTTTAGCATGGCCTTAGGAAGCTGATCTAGTTACAGAGTTTTCTCTATCGACTGGTTACTCTTCCAGTCCCTATAGAGAACATTATTGATGCCTCCTACATCTAATAGTCACATCATTGAGTCTATGCTGCCAGAGTCCACCATATTTCTCATGCTCTTGTTCAAAGGAATTCTATCAACCTGTGTCGGCCAATCCTCAGAAATCTTGACTTTGCATGTCATCCATACCCTCATTTTGTCTTAGAATCACATGATACTATGGTCTTATCATGCACCCTGGCCCTACTTTCATCATTGGTAGGTCACCTTGAACCCAACAATTAACACTTCATCATTGGTCATTGAGTGGGTGGTTTCCCTTGTGTTCGACGGCAAGACATTTATTCACACTTTGGGATTCATGCAGTGTCTTGGTTGCCATTAGCCTTATTGGTGGTTTCCTCGCCTTTGTCAGCAGTTTTCATAATTGGTTGTTATTTAGAGGGTATTTTTCGTGTACCGCTTGCATTTGGCACACGTAAAAGATGCACAAGGTCGTTGGTCCATGAACATGTTATTCGTCCAATCTCCACCAAATCATGAAGCTCATGCTTTGTTCCTCGTGCTAACTGATGAGAGATTCCTTAATGCTCTCCTTTCAGCGGGTCTCTTCCATCGAATTCAACTCATTTATTCTGGATATGGGACCTAGAGTTTCGTGAGTGACTTGAGGCTTGCAGTCATTAGTGGCAGGCTCTCTCGCCATTGACAAATGGGAATACATCAATGTCTCTTGATCAACGGATTTCTCAAGTGTTCGACACCAACTCCTTTATTCGCACTTGTAGAAATGTACTCGGTGCCTTGATACCTACTTTCATTATTGGTAGGCTATCTCACGTTTGTTAACAATATACCTCAATGACCGGTAATCAAACGATATCTCATCATGTTCGACCTCAACTCATTTTTTCACATGATGTAGACTTGCACCTTCGCGGATTGTGTAGAAGACTTGAAGACATCACTATGTGGCCGCAGCTTTCCTGATCTATTGTTTCCTTTTCTTGGGACCAGCACCTATTTGATTTCAGTGATCATGGGAGATCAGTACATACTCCATGGCATACAGATGTCTTCAGAATGATTTTGAGATTAGTTTCACTGGGCCTTGTTCATGACTATGACAGCTTTTGGCATGCAACTGATTTGTATTTGCCTATTCATGACCATGAACACTTGTTTGGTATATTTTCCACATGGATCTGCATTGTATTCTTGGCATCCATGTATGCAAATTCAATACATAATGTAATAAGCAATTGAGTTCGTTCAGTTGGTTTTCTACCACTCCACTTTTGGGTTATTTATAATGTATTTCGGCCATTGCAAATACTCCTCTGATCTCACACATTAGGGGGTATCTGTTATAGCAAGATTTTCCTCACCATTGTTATCTTACACAGAGGGCCCTTTTCCATTTCCCTATGTAGACTTGTCATCCCTTTTTTATGAATCCAGAGCCAAAAATATACATTTTTCCACATATACACTCCCTATCAGCTATGCAAGATGCGTATATGTTGGTTGCTCCACTACAGCCTGTGTACATCGGGATTTATGCCAGAAAATACAAAAATGAGGTCAGGTTTCTATGTCATGATAGAAGATCTCTGATCCTCGGCCTTCCACATACTGGAAACGTTCCGACTCAGCCCTTTAGTTGCATTCTGAAGGCTATAAAAGCACAATTTCGAGCTATGGAAAAGGAGGAGAAAGCATTCAACTTTGAGAGCAAAGTTACTCTGGAGAAATTACTTCATATTGAGTCTGCATCCCTTTGTCCCTCAAGTCTGAACACAGTGTTCAGCCCCCAAGCTCTTTCCCTATTATTGAGAGAACCTCATTGACTCTCTCTTATGAGCTTGCCTTTGGTGGAGGATTGAAGTGGTGGAAGCCCAGTTGGAAGAAACTTGGTTTCTTGGTTTCGAATCATGTCGACACGGAAGTCTGTAATGTTGTCACTTCTACTGATCAATTATTAATAGAAATACTCCTTTCCCATCCTATTTGTATATTGCAAATGTATGATTATTATCCATGGGCATGTTTGTAATGTTTATTGATGGATTATGCTATCTAATGTGCTAACCCCTTTATATCATCACTATATACTTGCTCTGCTCGTTTGTTAAGAAATTATTACAGGTATAAAGCTTTGGGTTGAAGTGCTCAATGGTGGAACATCATCAAACGTTGGATCGAGGTAGGCCTCTTTCTTATCTTGCACATTAGTTCATATAGCATATGTTGGAATTGAGTTGATTTCTGTAGTCATACATGTCTGTTGTGGTTTACCCTTGGCCATAGAGATTTTTTCCCTCATAACAATGGTTGAGGAAAAGAAGGTGTTGCTAGAAAAGGTTGACACTTTGAATAATGTTGCAGATTCATTGACAAAGTCTATGAGCACAGAAAAGTTCTCCTGGTGTAGAGTAACAATGGGCATTGTTGCCCTGGATTGTTGACTATATAATCCTGTGGACCCCTGGATGCAAAGAAAACAACAAGTGGGAGAATGTTGGGTATATGTTATATTATTTGCATGTGTGTGTGTGGGCGCGTCAGATTCGACAACTGGGTCTGATGATTTTGATATTTTTAGCGGTTTTCTAAATTAATCCCGGATTAAGGGATTAGGGTTTTGGTATCTACGGAATACCTAAAAACATTGTATATATTGTATGGTAAATGGTGAAATTCGATATAATGAATATAAGAAAGGTTTTCCCTGATTGAGGGTTTCCGGTATAAATCTCTGTGTACTATGTGTATGAGCCATTAATTAAATTTTGTTTTGCTTAAGAATCTATATGCATTGCTTTACTTCACAGGTTTAAAACTTACACCCGTGACATCCAAAAAACCCCTAATCCATTGACCTGGATTAGATTACAACCTTAATTCCTTAACCAGAATTAGAAAATCATGTGTTGAAATACCATGCGCCACTAAACCACCAAATGTGAAAAACCACCCCTGCCAAAGGCAAAAGACCACCGAAAATTTTGGTGAATAAACCCCCCAAAAACCCTGATAGGGGGACCCATAGTCTTGTCAAGAATACAACACATACCCAACAATCTCCCACTTGTTATTTTCTTTGCATACAAGGGTCACAGGCTTTCATGATCAATAATCTAGAGCATAAATGCCCCTTGATTCTCTACACCAAGTGAACTTCTCAATACCCACAAACTTTGTTAATGAATATGCAACATTCTCTAAAGTGTCCACCTTCACCAGCAATACCTTATTCTCTTCAACCATGTCTCTAATAAATGATATTGAACATCGATATGCTTTGTCTTATAATGATAAGTTGGGTTCCTCGCTAGGAAAATTGCACTCTGACTATCACAATCTATCCTTACAACTTGCTGTACCAACCCAATACCTAAACATAATCTTTGTAACCACACTGCTTCATTGCTTGCATGAGTGGCTGCCATGTATTTAGATTTTGTAGTTGAGAGTGCCACTATAGATTGTATTTTTCTCATCCAACGGATTACTCCTCCAAATAAGTTAAACACGTACCCACTTGTAGGTCTTCTACAATCCATATCTCCATCCCAATCTACATCAACAAAGCCATGTATGTCTAACACTCTATCCAATCCTGGTCTTCCTTGGTAACACAATCCATAAGTAGTAGTGCCACATAAATATCTGAAAAATCTATTTATTATTGCCCAATGCTCCTTCCCTATATTTGACATATGCTTGCTCAAAACTCCCATTGCATGTGCAATGTTTGATCTAGTACAGACCATTCCATACATCAAACCACCAACTGCACTAGCATACAGAACATGGTTTGGACACTGATATGTGGATAACTTTACACCTACAAGAATAGGGACCTTGATAGATTTACATTCCTACATATTAAACCTCCACAATATTGACTCAACATATTTTCTCTAGTTCAACCAGAGTTTCCAATTTGCCTGATTTCTTTTAATTTCCATGCCCAAAATAAAATTTGTAGCACCAAGGACTTTCATGTCAAATTTAGAGGACAACTGAGTTTTCACATCCTAAATAATTTCCTTGTTGTTTCCTATCAGCAACATATCATCCACATAAAAGACCAAATAAATAATACGATAACCTACTAATTTGAAATACACACAATGATCGGCTTTGCTTCTTGTGAAGCCAAGTCCCAATATATAAGTATCAATTTTTTTATCCCACATCCTTAGTGATTGATTTAACCCATACAGGGACTTTTTCAGCATGCATACCTGCTCTTTCTTTCCCTTCACTGCAAAGCCTTATGGATGCTTCATGTATATTTCTTCTTCCAAATCCCCATGTAGGAATGTTGTCTTCATATCCATATGTTCTACTTCAAAATCAAAAGCATCAACAACAGATAAAAGAAATCTAATATAAGTTGACTTGGCAATAAGAGAAAAAAATTGATATTAGTTCCATCCATAACATACTTTACCTGTTATCTGTTATTACATGAACTTGGTTCAAGTTTACTAAATGAAAAAATAAGATTGCATGGGTTCTAGCACTTTTTCTTCTAGAGTAGGAGCCTCTTAATTGTTTCTTCCTTATTTATATTGTTAAACGTAAGTCCTTTTTATCCCCATAAGCTTTGTTGTTTTTAGTAATGCAATGTTTTTAGTAATGTCCTTTTTATCCACAATTTTCCACTTGGACTATAATATTTGCATATTAGGTAGATCCTTTGTGAGGAATATATTACATTAAGCGACATCCTTCTTATTATCAATCTATAAGTGTTATTAAAGTTTTCAAGCGGTACAAGTGTGTTCATCTCTTCATGAATGAATAACTATTAATTTTTTTGTGGTTAAGTACATTTCATGATGTTAGTTAAAATTCTATAATAGGTTGAGGATGTAACAAATCACATTTTTATCTCTCAATATTCCATTAAGGTTTGTTGTGATTGTGTTATTTCCAATGCAAGGGAATGATGCATTTAAATATCTGGTCTTACATGAGTTTCTCGTCTCAACTAATTAGACCAACATATGATTGTTAGCATTTTCATCGTTGATCCAATTTTATGTAATTGCATTTGTTATTGAAGTTTCTTTGTTCGCCATAATCCCTATTCTCAAACTTCTTAGCAATGTTTCAAAGTTAGTCAAACTTGAAACCATAAGTCTTATACATATTTGCTTCACCTCTATTTTTTCAATTTTAAAGGTAAATGTTTGAAGGCATGGCCATGGGATCTTCCTTAACCCCTATAGTGACAAACATTTTCATCGAGTACTTTAAAACATTATCCCTTAATAGTTCTGTTTCAAACTTAAATGTTGGTTCTAATTTTTTGAAGACACATTTGTTATTTGTACCTATGGCTAATCTTCCCTGAACCTATTATAATCATCTCAACAAACAACTTATCCCCCCACATTCAATTTATCATGGAAACTCAATAAGATAATTGTCTTCCCTTCTTAGTTGTCCTTAATAGTCGCCAACATGATGTCTCCATTTCCTACCTATTTTTTCATAAAAATATTCACACTAATAGATACCATCATACCCAATCCAACCACCACCCAGTTCAAAAAATCCATTGTCCTCAAAACCTCGATTTCTAGATCTATTTAAATTCCCACTCCACAACACCTTAACATAGAAAAAACCCACCTCACCAAATCCTTCTAATATAATGACTATTCTATCTCTCAAATCAATGGATCATTTCACTATGTTCTCCAGTAAAAGACCAAAACCAAGAACCCACCCTCTACTTCTCCATCTCAAGCCCAAATTTTTCTCCCTTATATTCATGACATCATTAATCAAATTTCCAAAATCTTATCCAAAATGAATATAAAAAATTTCTTTAAACCTCATAGGATGCTTAAACAATTAGAAGCATCGAAGATAAAACTGACCCACTTCTTTGTCAAGGCGTTTACTAAATTCCCTATTCTTATGGTAAATCCTATATCGGTCAAACAAATCGATTGATCCAAACTCATCTCAAAGAACATAATGTTGACACCTTTCATTATTGCCTTACCAAATTATCCATCATAGATCATTTTCATAATGCCAAGCACCTCATTTTCTTTGATCACACTAAAGTCTTAGTGTTAACTCCCTATTACTCATCTTGTATCATTATAGAAGCCCTAGAATATGAAAACCAACCTAACAACTTTAATCATGAAGATGGTTATAAACTTAACCACTCTTCAATTTTCTAAAGAATATAACATGAGTGGGTCTATGGTTTGGCAATGGGGTTTAGGTTTAGGGTTATCGTAATGTAGAGAGATAATTTATGGGGTGGGGAATCTCTCCAATTTTAAGCCATGGATTTAGATCTTTGATTTGGTCGTTTATAGTGATAAATATGAGGAGTTTTTGAGGTTTGTCTTAAAGTTACATGAGGAGATACTAGGGATCTAAGATTGTTCCAAGATAGCATGTGACACAGGATTTACAAAGGTGGCAAAGGAGGATAGACCATTGCATCTCGCAAATGGTAGCATGATAGGTGAAGAGATTGAACATGAAAAGACATATTTTGTACCTTGGGTGATTGAAAGGATAGTGCCCCTGCATTGAAATTTATTGAGACTGAATTGTTTGAGGTGAGGGATGACATGGTAGTTCTTAAAGCATCATTGAATTCAAGGGTGTTTTCTCTTTTTCCTTCGTCATTTTCTTATCCTAAGATGACCTATATGCATAATGGAGAGAGGCATGTTGGTTAGGGTCATTTTTTAATAGATCCAATGAAGGTGTGGAAGGATGATGCAAGCACAACAAAACTCAAGGCATGTGGTATGGGAGATGAAGAACATTTAGATAGTGATATTGTAGGAAAGAAAAGCATTAAACTTGCTCAAGTGCATAGTTCAAAGTGTATAAGGGTGAGGAAGGATCGAGTGAAAATGGTGGCAATGCATGAATTAAAGATTTAAAAGGTTGAGGGGATGATGTCTATGACATTAGTTGGAGGGTTCATGGAGAAATTTGTGAAGGGTGAAAGCCTAAAAGGATGGTTGTTGGAGAATTCCATACTAGTCATTAGGTATATCTCAAAGTTTCACATCTTGTTGTGAAGTTGGATATGTTTCGTAATGAGAGGACTAGTGGACATAGATATAGTGATGGGTAAAGAATGGCTTTGGGGGTCATTGGGTTTGTCTCTTAATCCTTGGACACCAAGCTTCAATCCATGAAGGGAGCCTACATTTATTCAGAAACTCTGGATATTAATGTTGAGTCTCTCATTAGTGTTGTGGAATAAATTCATTTTGAAGGAAGCGGGTAGCTCTATAGGGTGTTTTGTTGCATTCAAGGAAGTTGGTCTCGAGTCAAAGGATACAAGAATTACAAAAAATTGGTTGAAATTTTCCTTCATGAGGGTTTTTTAGAATATTTGGAGATTGAATGGGGGACATGAAAACTTAGACAAAATTTGAATTACTAGAAATTATCTTTCCACTATGGTCTTTGTCATGAGGTGGCTCACTTGCAAGTGGACTATCCTAGATCTGGGAAGGGTACTGTTTATTTTTAAAAAGTTTGGGTACATAAGAAGGTGGAGGTTTAAAATACATTGCAAAGGATGGTGTTGGGGTAAACATAGTCGAGGCTCAAGTCAACTTGGATATCTCTTTAGCAGTGGATGATTAGTTGGAAAGGTCTCTTTTTCAAGAACATGTTGATTTGGAGGTTGTGGAATCAGAACCATCGACATGTCTTGAAGGTGTGAAAATTCTTAATCCTCATTTGTGATAGTGGTTCCTTGTTACCTGTTGAAAATGAGGATCACATTACCCTAAAAGGAGACATAAAGGATGGAATTTCTCATACCTTAGAAACCTTAGGGTTGGGGATTCCTTTGAGGAGGAGGAGCTTAACAAGAAAAGTTTGGAACCGTCAGGGAAGAATGTTGTATCAAACCAAGTTGATGTCCCAATGGTTCATCATGGTAGTAATCCCAAGGTTGTTGTTTCAAATTCATCCTTAACAACAGATTTGGAGGTTAAGGAAAATGTACCTTCTGAGCCACCAAAAAAGACCTCCCTCAATCCTTCACCAAAATCTAATTATCAGTTGAGATCCAAGAAAGGACCAAAGGAGGATTTTGGATAGGTTAGAAAAGGTTTGACCTTGGATAAGGATATCCCTATCTCAATAGGAAGGAAATCACATATGACTCTGGCCAAATCTAAGGCAAAAAGGAAATAAGAGAGGGTAAACAATTGACTACCAACAAGGCTCTTAAAGCAAGGAAGGTCCATCCCTTTGTTTCCCAATGATTTTTCTCTCTCTTAATTTCAAAGGGGTAGGCGATGCCCATAAGCAATTATCACTCTAAAGACATTTTTATGTTTACAAGCTATGATATTGTCATTTTACAAGAAACCATGTCTTCTAGTCATAAAGTTGTTCATTTATTATCTATTGTATTCAACATTTGGAATGTGTGCTCTCTAGATGCTATAGGGATATTTAGAGATCTAGTTTTGGGGTGGAACTTGAAGTTTGACTCAATCTCCTCTTCAACGTTAGCTTCAAGTATTGTGGTGGAGCTTACAACAAAATAATTGGGGAAGGACTTGAGGTTAATTTATATTTATGAACCTTTTGCGCATAGGAGGATTTTTTGGGATTCTCTGGTTGATTCTAGGTTATTGGAAGTAGATAATGTGATCCTAGGGGGTGACATGAACCTAAATCTAAAACAAAGGGAGATTTGGGGGGAGCTTGCAAGAAGATATCAGATGGGAAATTATTTCTTTCAGTTTTTTGAGTCACACCGTTTGATTAGTAGAACCTATGAAAGTTACTCCTACTTGTTGAAATGATAGAAGAGGAAGAGAGGGGATTTGCAAGAGACTGGATCAATTTTTAATGGTAGAATCTTTCTATATCAACACTCGAGAATCATATATTGGGTAGGTATTGGGGATTTTCGACACCATCTTCCTATACTTTTAAATATGGAGTTGGAGGATTGGAAACCACCTATCCCACTAAAATTCAATCACACTTGGATGGATGATACAGAGTTCAAAGAGTTAGTCACTAAGCCATGGAAACCTTTTGACGGTTAGGGAGGGACTCTGCAATGCAACAATTTGTAGATAACCTTAACAACATCTTGATTGACAACATCATTTGTTGCATTGAAAATGGTATCCAAACCCTAATGGACGAGGACAAAAACCAGGTAAGACAAGACTGATCCCTCATTCTTCGAAAGGCGAAACCTCCAAAAAGCAATATTAGCAAGGAAGAACGTGTAGCTCTAAAAAACCTCAGAAATAATGAAACTTAGTTATTCTCAAAGCGAATAAAGGTGGTGCAATAGTTCTTTTGAACCAAAACAATTACAACACAAAAATGATTGAACACCTTTCCCAAAGTTGCAGCTATAGGAAACTTCCCAACAATCCCATAAAAAAGATTATAAAAGATGTTAAGAAAGCCATCAATGATTCCAAGTTAGATGAAAGAACCAAAAAACGTCTGAACCCCCAAAACAAAATCACTCCTAGGATTTACGACCTACCGAAAATTCACAAAAAAAATGTTCCTCTTAGACCCATAGTGAATACCATAGGATCACCAACCTATGAACTAGCCAAACGTGTAGCCAAGATTCTTAGCCCCCTAGTAGGCCATATTGACTTCTTCATAAAAGACTCCAATGAATTCATTAACATCATTGAAAAAGAAAAACTGAAACTTGAAGATATTCCCATAAGCTTTGACATAGTCTCCCTTTTCTAGAAAATTCCCCTAGATGAATCCATCCAGGTTGTAAAAGGAGTAACGGACCCCGAAACAACGAAACTAGCTGAGGTTTGTCTTCGCTCCACGTTCTTCAGTTACCATGGGGAATTTTATAAACAAACTAGTGGAGTAGCCATGAGATATCCTTTGTCCCCGATCGTTGCCAATCTCTTTATGGAAAACTTTGAAAAGAGAGCCCTAGACTCCTATCCTCTAAAACCAACAAGATGGAAAAGGTTTGTCAATGACACCAATGTTCTTTGGCCCCATGGGAAAGAAGAATTGGATAAATTCTTTCAACACCTAAACAACATTTCAAATGACATTAAATTCACAATTGAACTTGAAGAAAATGGTAGCATCCCCTTTTTGGATGTTCTAATTAATAGGAAACACAATGGAATCCTAGGACACACAGTTTATAGGAAGAATACCCACATGGAGAACTATCTACACACAAACTCCCATCACCACCCCAACTAGAAACTAGGAGTCCTAAAAACTCTTGCCACAAGGGCCATAAGAATCTATAATAAAGAACACTTTGAAAAAGAAAAAGATCACCTTTCCAATATTTTCAGGAACATTGGATATAAAAATGAAGACATTAAAAATGCAATTAAAAAAGCCAAAGTAAAAACGAACATGGCACCTAAACCCTATAACAACCAAACCCCTAATAACATTGCTTGCCTTCCCTTCATCCAAGGAATAACAGACAAGATTGCTAGAGTGCTCAACGAAAAAGAAATCAAGACCTCCTTCAAACCACATGAAACCATCAAACAAAATATGAGATTCGTCAAAGACAAACTTGACTCGCACAAATGCAAAGGAATTTACAAAATTGAATGCTCATGTGGTAAATGCTACATTGGTGAAACCAGACGCTCCTTTCAAGTTAGAATTAAAGAGCATGGAGCCGACATAAAGAACGAACGCATTCTCACCTCAGCTTTAGTAGAACACTCCCTAAAAATGAAACACCATGTGCGCCTAGAAGAGACAAAAACTTTGGCAAAAAAATATCACTTATTTAAACGCCGCATTAGGGAAGCGATTGAAATACAAAGAAATCCAAGCAACCTCAACAGAGATAATGGCCTAGAACTAAATGAGAATTGGCTCTCCTTAACAAAAAGGAAATAATAACTAAGTAATCAACCTTAGAGAAAACCCTAATCTCAAATAAAAAAACTTTTAATTCTAAAAAATTTTAATATTCTAAAAACAATTCTAACACATGATTACTAATACAATTATTAATTAAACCCAAAATCATTAATACATTCCTTAAAAATTTAATCTAAATCATTATAATTATTAAATAAATAAATAAAACCCTATTTATAAAACAACATGAAAATAAAAATTCTAAATAAAGGAAAATTAAAATCTTTTAATGATAATAAAACTTAAAAAATATAATAACTCAAATCTCCTTAAAACCTTAGAAAACCTTTAAAATCTAAACCTTATAATTACTAAACCTTTTATTTATATGAGAAGAAAATTTAAAAGTAAATTAAAACCTAAAAACAAATAAAATTTTGAAATAACTTAAATTTAATTTAATTTAATTGATTAAAATTAGGGTTCTCTCTAGTCGACCTTTAGGCCTTCCTCCCGCCCATTGGTATTTATATTAAGATTTGTTCTTCAATTATAATCCAGGCTTCTTGTCCTGAAGATGGATCATGATCTGGATCCAAAACGTCGACAATCCATTCACAACACTGTGGTTTTTCCTAACATTGATGAAAAACCTTAAAAGACTCAAGAATGTGGTGAAAGGTTGGGCTAGGTTTGTTGTTATCAATTCTCAAAAATAGTCCATAAGGGTGGAAGAGGGTACTTATGCTCTATTTGAAAACAACATTGCATGGGTTTTATTAGATGAGGAATCTCAGTCTTTGAAGGATTTATAGAGAAGGAAAAATGAGCTTCTAGATAAGGAAGAAGCCCAATGGAGACTTGAGATTAGATCCATGTGGATACAAGAAGGTGATAATAATAATTAAAAAAATCATAATTAAGAAAACCATAGAAAGCACATTAACACAATATGGGAAATCAAGTACGCCAATGGTAACAAGGTTAGCTCTTTCAAGGAGATATCAGAAGCATGAAGACTTTATTTGTAATCTATATTCCAAGATCCCATGATTGCTAATATTGGGGAAATTATGAAAATTATGAGTTTATGTCCAACTCCTATAAATGAGGATTCAAATAGGAAGTTGGAGGCAAAAATTACTTCGTCTAAGTTGAAGGTAGTGTTATGTTCTTTTTAAAAATGGAAAATCCCTAGTCCTCATGGGCTACATGTAGAATAGGTTTAGTTATACCAAATGACAAATTGGTAGGCAAGTTCCATGGTAGACTTGTACCAAAGAAGTCAATGAGCATGTGGATGAGAAGAGTTTGGAAACAACAACTTGGCTATGCTCTTATCTTCCATTTATTGGATAGAGGTGGATTATTTTTGTCTTTAAGTTTGAGAGGGACAAAGAAAACATCCTAGCAGGTAAATGGTATTGGGATAGCTCTATCTTATCCCTCAAATCTTAGACACCTATGTTTGACCCTATGAGAGAGAGGGAAAATTCACATCCCCTTTGGGTGAAGCAACATTCTCTTCCTTTGTAGTTATGGATTGAAAGGGCATGAACCCTTATAGGAAACGTGTTGGGCAAGATGTTGGACATTAACAAGAAAACATGCTCCCTGGACATGACCTCTATGGCCAAAATTTGTGTGGAAATGAATTTGGGTGATGGGTTGCCTAAAGGAATTGATATACATGTTGGGAATCATTCTTATTGTTGAGAATA
>ML779039.1:601685-643950 GCA_009831015.1 Picea engelmannii
GGCAAGATGTTGGACATTAACAAGAAAACATGCTCCCTGGACATGACCTCTATGGCCAAAATTTGTGTGGAAATGAATTTGGGTGATGGGTTGCCTAAAGGAATTGATATACATGTTGGGAATCATTCTTATTGTTGAGAATACTGTTAATATTTCCTTCTAGTGATCCATTTGTCATATGTATGGTCACCTTAAGCATACTTGCCCCAAAAAGGATATGCCCAATGATGTGGAAGAAGTTGAATATCATATGGAGGATGAAACTCAAGCTCACAATCAAAAGATATATTAAAATATATAGCCAGAGAAAAATATGTGTCTTCCAACCTTGAGAAGGGATATCTTAAGGAGAATGAATCAGTTCAAATTAGTAATGAAAAAGAGATCATTAGTGTTTTTATCTCCATGGGTAAGAAAAATCCATTCAGCTTTGTAGATGTGATTAACACGAGGGAGACCCACAAGAAAAAGAAAAAATATATGTAGGATTCTCCTCCTTTAATGGATTTAGACCATGGGGTCTTCACTCATTGAACTTGTGACATAGGACGTGTGTTCATGGGATATTAAAGAATACCCCTAATTTCACTATATATTTATAAATACCTCTCAAAATTATTTTTGTTGAACCCCCCTCCCAATACATCTTTCGAAAAAGAGAACCCTATTTTTACTAGATACCCCTTGATACCTATAAAACCCCACATTACCCTCCCCCCCCCCCAAATATCTACAATATATTGAATTTATTTTTCATAATTAAAAAAACAAAAAACAAAAAAAACATTTATAAATGAACGTGATAAGATATTGGTCAACAAGGCGAAGCCCTTATGATTTAGACACCATAGATGAATTGGAGGAGTTAAAAGTGGTGGAAAACTTCTTGATTGGGAAAGACATTCCTCTCAAAATTTTGTCTACTGGGAATGGGGCCAAGGTTCATACATCCCTGAATTCATATTCAACCCAAGTAGGGAGAGCCTCTATAAGAAGGGGGGTAATTCATATGAAAGAAGAAGGAAGTTGAGTCTACTAACTGTATCAATAATTCCTACTCATTAGATGAATATTTTACTCCCTATAAAAGAAAAAAAATATAATTTAACATCAACCAAAAATAAGGGCTCTATTGTGCAGGAAGAGGGGGTTGTAGGGGGTATATGCATGGGTCAAGGGGAATACTAGGTCAAACCTAGTAGGAAATATCTCCTCTCTCATGCCAAAAAACAAGTTGATAGTGAATTTCTATTTGGAAAACAAATGACTACTCTGGGAGCCCTTAGAGCAAGCAAAGCCCATTATATGTCTTCAAAATTATTGTGTTCTCTTACAATATTAGAGGGTTGTGGAGTGCCTATAAAGGAAGCTACTTGAAGAGGGTAATTGCAACAAATAACCCTAAAGTCATTTTGATTTAAGAATAAATATGGAGGTTAGTAAGGTTAGAGATATGTTATTGTTGTCCTTTTCTAGGTGGAGAATTGAAGTTGTTAGTGCATAAAGGAAATATAGGGGGGGCTAGTGATAGGTTGCTTCCAAACTCTCTAGTTCAAGTATATCTCTTTTATTTATAATTTCATCTGTCTATAGTTATTCTCTCCATATTTAGAATCAATTTTCAACATTATCAATGTTTATGGGCCTTACTTGGCTAGGGAAGTATTTTGGGACTCCTTTTTAGGAAATATGGAACTTAGGAAGGCAAACATAATTGTGGGAGGAGATATGAATTATTCTAAGACAAGTTGAAGTGTAGGGGGATGTTGGAAGGATGGACCCTTTGGCCAACTATTTCTCTCTGTGATAATGAATCTTTGACAATGAGACTAACCTAGAGGAACAACAAGGTGGGGGTGGCGTTATCTCAAAAAGACTTGATCATTTTCTACTAGTCGAGCATCTTATGGACAAAACAAGTAGTAGTATATGCTAGATATGAGAAGGAGGATAATAATACCATGTTTCAATATTTTTGCAACAAGGGGTTATGACCCCAAAATATCCTCACCCATTTAAGTTCACTTCTCATTGGCTTAAGGACCTAGGACTGAAAGAGTTGGTTCGGGAAGAATGGAAGATTTATGACTCTTGATTGCAGGACTCAACTATGTTATAATTCAATGACAACCTAAAGATGATCAAAAGGACTCAACTATGTTATAATTCAATGACAACCTAAAGACGATCAAAAGGAAAACTATCAAATGGGAAAAGGTCAAATTCAAAGACTTTCAAGAGTAGATTTGGATTTTGGAGGAAGATATTGTAGATATATTCAATTCAAATATAAATGGTATTTTTAGTGTAGTTGATTTGAAGAATCTAAAACTAAAGGAAGCAACTAAAAAATAGCTAATGAACTAGGAAGAAGAAAAATGGAGACAGAAGAGAAAAGCAACATGGATAGCTTAAGGTGATGAAAACACTAGATTTTCCCACAATTATGCAAAGATGAGGAAATATATAAACATTATTTGGAGCATCAAGAATGAGAGGGGGAAGTGAGCTCATAGTTCCAGGGATATGAAAAAAGTGGAAATAATTCACTTCACTGACCTTTTCAAAGAGATTCCCAGAGAAAACACTGCAACGATAGTTCAAAGTAGCTTTCTTCCCTGAGTTTGTGGGTTGGCATTAAAGCAAGGCCCTTATGAAAGAGGTCTCCATGGAAGAATTATCAGTGGTTATGAAGTCTTTCTAGAAAGATAAGATCCCCAGAATTTAAGATTGGTCCATTGAATTATTTGAAGTATTTCTATATTTTTTAGGTAAGTACTTGCTACTGGTTATGGAGGAATCTAGGAGCTCTTGTGAAAATTTCTCAGAATTTGGAATTCAAAAATTTCACCTCTTAACCAAAGGGTTTTTGAATCTCAACCCTAGAATTTTCAACCTTTAGGACTGTTATAAATTAGAGTGTAAAATCGCAACAAAAATATCACAATAATTCACTTCAAACAACCCCAACCTTCTTGGCAATCTAGGGAGAAAATATACCAAACAAAGAGGCGAGTTTCAAACCCTTTTAGGGTAACTTATCAACCAATAATCATATTTGAAAATGCAATTTTACAAAAGCAACTACAACAACAAAACAATAGTAAAATCAACCCCTTATATTCTTCCTTAGATGTCAAATCACTTTAAAAAATTCCCCTTTGCTTATGTCCAATAAACAAGACACAAATGGTTGCAAGTATCAAATCATAAAGAACATATATAGTTGAAATTCAAATATGAAAATGACATAAGACATGGACAGTTGGAAACTTCATATATAAGCTCAAGATGAAGCAAAATTTTATACCATAGCCTTCTCTCAAGGCTAGTACAAAAACTCCAACTATCCAAAAATCCATCGCTATGGTAAATCATCAAACACTAGATCAACCAAGAAGATCCAAGTGCAAGAATCTCTCCAACGTGACCTCCAAGGCAAGACATCATTCTCTTGTATTCTTCTTCACAAATCCACCCTAGGGTTTTCTCTCAAAAGTTTAATCTCCAATCTCCAAGGGATAAACCCTAAACTTATACCTTAAAGATGCTCCAAGAAACTCCAAGAAGACCAAGAAACCATAATGCCTCAAGAGAGAGGAATATGAGTACAAGTGAAGACTTAAGAGAGAGAGAGAGAGAGAGAGAGGAAGTGTGCACTATCTTCTCTCAATCACATCTCGTCGCAAGAGTGAATACAAGTGAGTGAATGAATGTGTCATGGAAAGATTCTCTCCTTTCTTTATTTATATGAGAGGTAAGGGAGGCCAACAATACTATGTGGGCCTAAGCCCTCACAAGCAACCTATATGAGCCCTTGTATGCCACACAAGTGATATGTCCACTTTAGACTACAAGTCTCATGCTATAGTAGTGATGTCATGCATGATAATGACTCTAAGGTAATGTAGCTACACAAATCAAGTTTACACCAATCCATCACAAGCCTCCACAAATTATATATATCCTCCAAACCAATGTACTTTGCTATGTCAACTACCCCCTACAAGAACATTGCCGAAGCCTCAAGCATCCCCAATCCATCTCCAATCCTCCAAACAAGAATCCAAGACGCCACATGCCAACTAGGGCTTGAATCCCTCCTCAATGATGCACAACATTCTACATCCCATATATGGAACCATCTAAACAAGTGGCACTACCATGAGGCCTTAATGAAGGGCATCCACCAAACTATAAAGACATCTCCAACACCTAAGGGAATAACATCGAGCCTGCAATCAATTGAGGTCAAGCATCCACTGAGAAAGTTGTATTAACTATGCATATCCATCACATACCATCTCTCATGCTCTAATCCATCTTGGACCATCCAGGGGTTGAACATACACCATGTACCCCAAATCTCACGAAGCACCTTAAAACATGGTGTAAACAGTTACCAAGTAACCCACAAATATAATAACTCTAGTAAGATTATGGAGGCTTTTAACTCCATTTTATTAGTTATGATTCCCAATGAGGATATCCCTCAAACCTTTAAATATTTTAGACCTATTTTTCTTTATAGTGTTGTGTTTAGGTTTATTTCTAAGATCATTGCTAAAAGACTCAGGCCAGTGTTATCCCCTACTATCTCGAGTGAGAAATTTGGAGTTTTAGATGGCAGACAAATTCATGAAGCCACTGGCATAGGTCAAGAAGGTCTCCACACCATAAAAGTAAAAATGAATTCCTCCTTCATTATCAAATTAGACCTTTTGAAGGATTTTGGTAAGGTCAGTTGGACTTATATTCGACTAATGTTGTGACATGTTGGATTGTCTTGTGAATTTGTGAACTAGGTGGAAGGTTATTTCTCTTATGTATCTATCTCTTTGATGATAAATGGTTATGATTCTCCCTTTTTTCTAGCCCACTAGACCACAAAGGTAGAGGTGTCCACTATCGCCCTTACTTTTTTTCCTCCTAGTTGAAGGCTTAAGTAGGTGCCTTCTCCATGAAAGAGGAGCTAGAATAATGAAGGGCTTTATAATTGGCACACATATCTCTCTTACTCATCTATTGTTTCTTAATGTTGTTTTAATTTTTGGTGATGGGTCCATAAGGATGTAAGAGCCATTCATCGAGATTTAGAGCTATACTTCTTAGCCACATGAATGGAAGTAAATCAACAAAAATATTACATCGTGTTACAGAGAGCAATGGAATGTCAACACCAATCTATTTTAGAAATATTTCCTTTCCAGAAAAGTGACTTTTAGAATGGGCTCAAGCATATAATTTTTCTCCTAAAGCCAACTGAATATGGCTATCGAGATTAGATGTGGCTCTACCATTAAGGTCAAGCCCAATAACGAAAGGAGGTGAGGCTTGTTATCGCACAGTTTGTAGCTAGGTCAAATGGCTATGAAGTAGAAGGCCAAACTAGTGTAACAGGAACCTATCCCATAGAATGTCACCATGATGGGGAGGTTATTTCTCTTTAGGGAGGTTAGGCCCAGGGGAGACGTCCCCGGTAACCTGGAGTTTTGAAGAGGCAAAGGTTTAAAAGTCAAAGCAAAGTTCCCCCTTCACAGGTCACCACCAAAACAGATAGTCCCGGCTAAACAGCCAATAATGAAGTGTAGGCCCAAAGAAGAACACCTGCCCGGAACAAAGCAACAACAAACCAATATATATGCAGGCTATGATTCAATGGGTTAGTACTTCATAAGACTATCTGATATCAATATATAGGCAATTATAACAATAAATATTGACGAAGTCAATGTTTGTTCATATAGAAATGAAATAATATCACTTCACCAATAAATATCAAGATGATGTAGCAATCAATGTATCCAATCAATCCCTTATTCAATAAATGCTTTAAACACCATTCAATTGCCTATAAAGTGAAAAATTGTTGCGTCAATATGAAGTAACCAAGAATGACGTCAACCTTCTTAGGTTTAGTAGTTAGTTAGGGTTTCAATTTAGAAAAGGTTTTGACAGTTGTTTGATCACTTTCACTTCAACGCTGGAGATCTAAGATCAATGCCTAAGGGTTAATGGAATCAATTTAGAAGAGGACACAAGGGTTGAAGGAAAATAAGGACTGGAGGGAAGGGTTCTGAAGTGCTGCTATGGTAGGGCCCCAGAATCAAAACCCTAGGGGAGAGAGGCTCACTCCGGTGTTGTTAAAGCAAGGCCTCGTGCTCTCTCCTCCTCCCTTAGGTCAACTTGGAAAAAACAGCTAGCATAAAAGATAAATCAAGACTAGAGAGTGTGGTGAGGGAGAGTGTTGCTAAGGCAAGGCTCTATCACCAAACCCTAGAAGCAAAACGGCTGTAGGTGTAGATAACCTAGGCCTAGGATGTCTCCTCCTTCTTGACTTCAGAGAGTACGGTTAGCTCAGGGAGAAGAAACAATAAGAGTATAGTTATGGCTAGGCTCTTCCTTCCTTCTTCAATGGCTGAAAATTTCTCATTTAGGGGACATGAAACAAAGACCTACTTGTGTGCTTGTCACCTAGGGTTTTTATCAACAAATTATAAACATATGCAAGAATATAAGACTACAACCATTCAATTAAGAAGTTTTGCAAAAAAAACACTTACATATCACCATGAAATGGCATGCAAACCCTAGTTGTAAACCTTCCTTCAAGAGAAATGCCAAAAATGCCAAGAAATTCCTTCCTTCAACAAGTGCACCTCACTAAATCAGCAAAACTACCCAAGTAGGCCACAAAAATCAGACCTCACTAAATGAGTGAGTGATGTGTGTTTTTTTTAAATGAGGCTAAAACTCCTCAATATATACTGTATCAATGACCTTAATTAATTTTAGGTCATAAAAATGGCCGACAAGACCACAATATTGTTTTTACATTAAATTGTCAAATTAAAACCCTAACTGAGCTGTAAAAAAGGTAAAATCCCCTTCAAGGGAGGCGCTAGCCCCTTTTAGGGCAGATGAGACATCCAGGAGCAAAACATTAGCCCCCTAGGGGCCTCTCCAACAAGCCACACGTGCCACTGCTGCCCAGTCTGCCTCCATGAATGTCCATGAAGCTGGATGATTTCATGGTGAGGATGGGGGCATCCAGAGCCTTCCAAGTTCCAGTGAAAAGGGGTCATTCCCCCTAGGTCGAGCTCTGCCAAAGTGCTTCTAATGGAACGTCCTATTCTTCTCCAATGCAAGACCCTAATCAACCATTGTCCTGTCTCTGTCCCCTGATGGGGTCTTAGCATCCATCTGGTGGGCTCTTCATCCCCATGGAGGTCTGAACTGATCATGTCCCCATGTGTACCAGTCCAAATGGTACTTGTCCGTCAGGCATGATCCTGCACATTAGAAGCTATGCCCTCCATGGAATCATCAGTCACCGGGATCATAGCAATGTTAATCATGTTTCATCATCAATATTATCAAACATATGCATAAGACCCTAATACATCAGTCAATAGCTCAAAGACATTACAAAAACCTACAATACAAGACTGGAGAAAAAGACAAGACGTCTTATTGGGCTAGTATCCACAAGAAAGGGGAAGTTTCCAGGAAGGTTTCATCCAAGCCATGTAAGTGAGGTGATGTGGATGGGGATGTCCAAACATGTGGGTGAAGTGAGAGCCAGGGATGCATGGTGTTATCTGTGGGTGCCTTTGTAGAAGGTGAGCCATACTTGTCATGGATGCAATTTTTCCAAACCCGTTCCTGCCTTTATTCTTTTCTTTTATTTGCTTTTTCTTCTTCTTTTTCTTTTTATTCAAGGGTTAACCAGAGGACACTGCCTTGGCATGGTGACCAAAGATGACAGTGTTACCCACATTTACTTTCACAGAGATGATAAGGATGGCTCATGATGAGACCCACTTTCCCTTGGCCATGCAACCAAAGGTCACTGCCCTGGCATGGTAACTAAATGGTGGCAATGTCATATTGTTAGGTACCCATGAACCTAATAGGTTGGCTCATGATGAGACCCCCTATCCTCTTGACTAGGACTTGTTTATATTTTCCAGGTCCCTCTTGTTTCTTACTGAGAGGATTTTTATTACCTTCTCGGGGATCCCTCGGCGAGGCATCTCGAGGTTTTATTTCTAGGCTTTTATCTTTTACCAGATGCTTTTACCTTCTGGGCCTCTACCCCCTTCTTCCCACGAGATAAGGTGCAATCCTACAAACATGTCATCCCGATGCCCAGACAAGGGGAATGGGACAAGTGAGCGGGATATAAGATGAAATAGTGGTGTTATGAGGGGAGCGGACGATGGCTTTTCAGAAATCCCCTAGTGGAAAACCCAGACCTATGGGCACAGGATTGCTAGGATACCCTGTCAATCTCCCAGATCATGGTCAAGTGGGCTAATGTAAGATCCAAGCGGTTGTTAGAGATAAAAGGAATCATATGCATATATTCAAAGGTTTTAATGATCAAAAGTGACACATACCATGATACCTGGACCAATTACCTCATGGAACAAGAACCTCCTCCGATACAAGACCAAGCCGACGGTGATGGATGTTGTTGTTGCTGACAAGACGAATATGATGAGAGAAGAAAAGGATGGGCCCTCTAGGGCTATGCTCAGGTCAATCCTGCTCTCGGTACTCCATGTCTAGGACATGTGGGCTTCGAGACATGATCTCCTGGTTATCCCTAAAATCAGGGATAACATCTAGCTCCAACTCGGGGACATGTGCTCACCATAGAGCGCATGAGAACCTCAGCATCTTTCGCATGACCTGTATACCTGCTCAAACTCGATAGGGGCATCGGTAACAAAAATGGGGCAGTAATGCCACCCCAACATACATAGATATATATATATAGACTCAAGTAAAATAATCAATATGCAAATGTAAAGAAAAGTACCTACCTTTTCTTACCTTTTGGTTGGATGTTCGATGTAGTCAAATGACCAGTGTAGCCAATCCAACAATGTCCCACGATACCTGCCTTTGTGCTTCATCATAAACCAAAATAGTGATAAATCAAGCACAAAAATGTCATGAGTTAGAATGTATATCATATCATTGGAAATCTCAAAGTCTAACTCATGGAGGCAGGTGGGAGGGATAAAATCATGCCAAGTCCATCTCTAAGGATAATACGCAATACACTTTAGGAAAGGGTCAAGAAAAGTCCAAGGTTCATAACACTGACTCAAAAGGTCGGCACACTGGATACCTAAGACGTTCTCATATTGTGAAGTCTGGGAAGGGATTGACAAGGATGTATTAGACGACTAGCAAATTCTTAAGGGATAGTTGAAAAAATGAGAAGATACACTTAAGATTGTAATATTTAACCAACCCTTGGACTCTAGGGTTTGTCTAAGAGGAAACTCTATATAAAAGATATACTTCCCGACTACAATTTTAATGGAAAAGCAAGGTAAAGTAATAACAAAAGGTTGGAGTGAGAAGTCATGAGAATCCTTCTTTAGGCAAACAATGTTCTCACTTGTATCAAAATCTAAGCACAATGGTGGTTGGCAATCATCTTCATGGAGAGAATCCAAGTGCTCATAACGGTACTCATCAAAAATCTCAAGGTAAGACTGAAAATCATCAGGAGAACAAGGTACTAGGTCATCCTTGGTTTTTTGAAAAGTACGGGTAAAAATCTCATCTCCTTGTTGCCACTGGTCAGAAGTAATCTGTTGTGATAATTGTAAGGGAGACACCTAGAAATGACTCTCAGTGTCATAGATGAGATCCAGGTCATAACCAACTATATCCCACCTACGTCTCCCAACATGTATGAACTCATCAATGTTATCAACAATGTCACTATCTGTGTCATAACATGTAGGGTTTGAAACATTTGAAAATTCATTCTCCTCCTCCTCATTTCCTTCATCATAAAGTAAAGCATCATCAAAAACTAGGGGAGGAGGGTAACTTATCGTTTCTTCTTGTGTAGGGGCTTCGATGACTTTGGTGTTTTCAGCATGTGTTATTGTTTCATCCTCATGGATTGCTTCTTTGTCTTCGATTGCACGGCAAGGACCATCCACTTCATTCAAAGCTTTATTTTCTCCTTCATTTTCTAAATCAAGGAATAAGGTATCATCGAAATCCTGGAGTGGAAAGAAACTAACCCCATCTTCACTTTGATGTGCAGGAGAAACAGGTTCTTGGATGACCTCATCAGAGGGAGGAGCACGAGTGGATACTTCATCATCTTGCTTAGGTTCTTGCTCCTTAATCATGTTCTCATTTTTCTGGTCAAAAAATTGTTCCCTTCTCTCTTGTGGATCTTCAGCAAAGGTTTCAAGGGAAACTAGTTTTATCAAGTTGAGAGTGTCCATGGTATGGTCATTGGTTCTGGAGAGATTCTTTTCAATTCTAATGGCCATGTTGTGAGCTTCTGCAAGTGTTTTTGGATTCTTTTTATTTAGGAGGAAGCTCAAATGCCCCTGAAGTCCATTAGTATAGAGATAAATGACGTACTTGTCTTTAGGACGATGGCTTTCAGGAATCTGGTAAAGCAACCTCTGGAACCTAGCCCCGAAAACTCTAACAATCTCACCCTCTGCTTGTTTTATGAATTCAAGACCTTTTAGCAATGATTGTATATCTTCAAATTTCATAACCCACCTTCCAAGGAAGATTTCTTCAAAATGGTCCATAGATGTGATGATGGCAGCTGGAAGATTATCATACCATCTTCTAGCCTCTCCAAATAGAGAGGCAAAGAAGAGTTTCATCACCAAATCTTTAGCCTCGTCACTGACAGGGCGGTATTGAAAGAAAGCCCAAAAATTTCTCATGTGATAATCAAGACTTTCTCCATCGATACCAGCAAATCTAGGGAGCCATTTTTTATAAAAGGGGGGCATTTTTCTGGGATATCCCAAGATTTTACTCATGTCCAAAGGTTTGTAGTTCCCTGGATCCCATTGTGAAGTCATAATTGGCTTCATCATCAGTGGAGTCGACAGATAGTTTTCTTGAAACTATCAAAGAGATAGGGAAAACACCCTAGTGGAGTTGCCAGGTAAGCTTGTAAGATAAGGCTTTGAGGCAAGGCTTACCGAAAAGATGTGTCATTTGAGGAGAATTGACTCAGTGCTCCCCAACAATGGCACCAAAATGTTATCGCACAGTTTGTAGCTAGGTCAAATGGATATGAAGTAGAAGGCCAAACTGGCATAACAGGAACCTATCCCACCCAATGTCACCACAATGGGGAGGTTCTTTCTCTTTAGGGAGGTTAGGCCCAGGGGAGACATCCCCGGTAACCTGGAGTTTTGAAGAGGCAAAGGTTTAAAAGTCAAAGTAAAGTTCCCCCTTCACAGGTCACCACCAAAACAGATAGTCCCGGCTAAACAACCAATAATGAAGTGTAGGCCCAAAGAAGAACGCATGCCCAGAACAAAGCAACAACAAACCAATATATATGCAAGATATGATTCAATGGGTTAGTACTTCATAAGACTATCTAATATCAATATATACGCAATTATAATAATAAATATTGACGAATTCAATGTTTGTTAATATAGCAATGAAATAATATCACTTCACCAATAAATATCAAGATGATGTAGCAATCAATGTATCCAATCAATCCCTTATTCAATAAATGCTTTAAACACCATTCAATTGCCTATAAAATGAAAAATATTGTGTCAAGATGAAGTAACCAAGGGTGACGTCAACCTTCTTAGGGTTAGTAGTTAGTTAGGGTTTCAATTTAGCAAAGGTTTTGAGAGTTGTTTGATCACTTTCACTTCAACGCTAGAGATCTAGGATCAGTGCCTAAGGGTTAATGGAGTCAATTTAGAAGAGGACGCAAGGGTTGAAGGAAACTAAGGACTGGAGGGAAGGGTTCTGAAGTGCTGTTATGGCAAGGCCCCAGAATCAAAACCCTAGGGGAGAGAGGCTCACTGCGGTGTTGCTAAAGCAAGGCCTCGTGCTCTCTCCTCCTCCCTTAGGTCAACTTGGCAAAAACGGCTAGCATAAAAGATAAATCAAGACCAGAGAGTGTGGTGAGGGAGAGTGTTGCTAAGGCAAGGCTCTATCACCAAACCCTAGAAGCACGATGGCCCTAGGTGTAGATAACCTAGGCCTAGGACGTCTCCTCCTTCTTGACTTCAGAGAGTATGGTTGGCTCAAGGAGAAGAAGCAATAAGAGTGTAGCTATGGCTAGGCTCTTCCTTCCTTCTTCAATGGCTAAAAATTTCTCTTTTAGGGGACATGAAACAAGGACCTACTTGTGTGCTTGTCACCTAGGGTTTTTATCAACAAATTATAAACATATGCAAGAATATAAGACTACAACCATTCGATCAAGAAGTTTTGCAGAAAAAACACTTACATATCACCATGAAATGGCATGCAAACCCTAGTTGTAAACCTTCCTTCAAGAGAAATGCCAAAAATGCCAAGAAATGCCTTCCTTCAACAAGTGCACCTCACTAAATCGGCAAAACTACCCAAGTAGGGCGCAAAAATCAGACCTCACTAAATGAGTGAGTGATGTGTTTTTTTTTTTAAATGAGGCTAAAACTCCTCAATATATACTGTATCAATGACCTTAATTAATTTTAGGTCATCAAAATGGCCGACAAGACCACAATATTGTTTTTACATTAAATTGTCAAACTAAAACCCTAACTGAGCTGTAAAAAAGGTAAAATCCCCTTCAAGGGAGGCGCTAGCCCCTTTTAGGGCAGATGAGACATCTAGGAGCAAAACGTTAACCCCCTAGGGGCCTCTCCAACATGCCACAGGTTCCACTGCTGCCCAGTCTACCTCCATGAATGTCCATGAAGCTGGATGATGTCATGGTAAGAATGGGGGCGTCCAGACCCTTCCAAGGCCAACGTTCCACTGAAAAGGGGTCATTCCCCCTAGGTCGGGCTCCACCAAAGTGCCTCTAATGGAACGTCCTCTTCTTCTCCAATGCAAGACCCTAATCAACCATTGTCTTGTCTCTGCCCTCTAATGGGGTCTCAACATCCATCTGGTGGGCTCTTCAACCCCATGGAGGTCCAAACTGATCATCTCCCCATATGTACCGGTCCAAATGGTACTTGTCCGTCGGGCATGATCCTACACATTAGAATCTACGCCCTCCATGGGCTCATCAGTCACCGGGATCATAGCAATGTTAATCATGTTTCATCATCAATATTATCAAACATATGCATAAGACCCTAATACATCAGTCAATATCTCAAAGACATTACAAAAGCCTACAATAAAAGACTGGAGAAAAATACAAGACGTCTTATTGGGCTAGTATCCACAAGAAAGGGGAAGTTTCCAGGAAGGTTTCATCCAAGCCATGTAAGTGAGGTGATGTGGTTGGGGATGTCCAAACATGTCGGTGAAGTGAGAGCCAAGGATGCATGATGTTATCTGTGGGTGCCTTTGTAGAAGGTGATCTGTACCTGTCATGGATGCAATTTTTCCAAAACCGTTCTTGCCTTTATTCTTTTCTTTTATTTGCTTTTTCTTCTTCTTTTTCTTTTTATTCAAGGGCTAACCAGAGGACACTGCCTTGGCATGGTGACTAGAGCTGACAGTGTTACCCACAAGTACTTTCACAGAGATGATAAGGCTGGGTCATGATGAGAACCCATTTCCCTTGGCCATGCAACCAAAGGTCATTGCCCTGGCCCGGTAACCAGATGGTGGCAATGTCATACTGTTAGGTACCCGTGAACTAATAGGTTGGCTCGTGATGAGACCCCCTATCCTCTTGACTAGGTCTTGTTTATATTTTCTAGGTCCCTCTTGTTTCTTACTAAGAGGCTTTTTATTGCCTTCTTAGGGATCCCTGGGCGAGGCATATTGAGGTTTTATTTCTAGGCTTTTATCTTTTACCAGCTACTTTTACCTTCTGGGCCTTTAACCCCTTCTTCCCATGAGATAAGGTGCAATCCTACAAACAGGTCAACCTAATGCCCAGACAAGGGGAATGGTGCAAGTGAGCGGGATATAAGATGAAATAGTGGTGCTATGAGGGGAGTGAACGATGGCTTTTCAGAAATCCCCTAGTGGCAAACCCACACATATGGGCACAGGCTTGCTAGGATGCCATGTCAATCTCCCAGATCATGGTCAAGTGGGCTAATGTAAGATCAAAGCGGTTGTTAGAGATAAAAGGAATCAGATGCATATATTCAAAGGTTTTAATGATCAAAAGTGACACATACCATGATACCTGGACCAATTACCTCATGGAACAAGAACCTCCTCGATACAAGACTAAACCGAAGGTGATGGATGTTGTTGTTGCTGACAAGATGAATCTGATGAGAGAACAAAAGGATGGGCCCTCCAGGGCTATGCTCGGGTCAATCCTGCTCTTGGTACTCCATGTCTAGGACCTGTGGGCCTCAAGACATGATCTCCTGGTTATCCCTAAAAATCAGGGATAACAAGGCCTCAAAAATATTTTCCATTTTCCAAGGCACTTGTAGCCAAAATCCTATGGAATGTGATTGCAAATTCTAGACTATGGAGAGATGCTCTGGCTCAAAAATATATTCACTCTTTATCAATGTTAGATTGGACTAGGAGTCCTAACAAGAATAATCTTAATGCATCAATTGTTTAGAAAGATTTGGTTCAAGCTTTCCCTCTGGTGGTGAAGTGTCTTGCCTAGAAGGTATGAGATAGGAAGGGTATAAGGTCGAGAGTGGACCCCTAGGTTTGGCGGGGGGATTGATTTTCAATTATACTTAGAACTTCAACCCTCCCTTGTATCCCTTAATATAAAATCCCTAGTTGATGTCAAGGATGGGTATTGGTTACTCTCCTATATTCTACTCCGAGCTTCTTATTGACCCAGGGTTCATGTCTTTCGAGTTTCCAACAAAGCCTCTAAAACTATCGACCCTCCTGGTAAACCAGAAGGCAACACAGCGTACGGATGCACTGCGCAGTCTCACCCAAGATAACTTTAATGGGTGGCTATAATAATCATGTGTTTACAGTCCAGGATTGAGTATGAGATATGAGATTTGTATTCAAATCCATTTACTATAACTTGTGATTGTAACCTACTGTTATTCGCGACTGTGCATTACCTTCAGCAACTTATTTCCTTAATAGCGAAACCATATTTCATAGCAACATAACAACCCATTCATTCATTAAGCACAATATTTAACTACTGAAAAGAGGATAAAGATATGCATGCATTCATCACATTACACAGATATTACCGTGGTTCACCCCCTCATGGGCTATGTCCACAAAGATTTGGCTCTCGGCTCTTTTATTATGGTAGTTCTGCATCTACAACGTCGCGTGCTTACAATTCTCCTCAAATGGGTATGATCTATACGAGGCGAACTAGACCGCACCAGGCTCCTCAGCCTATGATCTAATCCTCAAGATCTACCTTCTCTCTTCTCCTCTAGCTCAACATCTTACAAAATAGTTCATACAAAAACATTACATATCGCATCAACTCATACATATCTACGATAATGCAAAGCCAACTACTAACTAAATCACAACAACTACAAAATCCCTAAAAGATACAGAACTCGTCCACAATACCTCAGTATCGGTATTTATACATCTTTGGCTCTTCAACCATTACAATTCGTTACCAAAACCCTAACCCTACCGACGTTAGGTCTTCCTCCCATTTGTGTGTGTTGTTCCTCCATCTAGCTGTCGATTTCCTTGTGCACTCTTTCTTGCATGCGCGCATGCTGCGTTTTCTTCCAGTTGTTGCTTCACTTTTTACACGCTTTCTTTCCCCACAATCATCCTTCTTTCCACTTTGGCCTGCTGCCAACAGGCCCCCAACACTGACATGTGGCTCGTCCTGAGCCACCTAATCCTTCTAAGCTTCCTCAATCTCCTTGGTGATCGTCTGGAACTTTTCCTTGAGCTCTATTGCTTGTGTTAGTGCCTACGCGGTCTTCTCCTTGATTTTGTCCACTACCTAGAATGCCACTTCGTCGTTGATCAATCCTGCACATTATGTCTGGGTCTGTGCTATTTGTGTCTTAGCTTCCTCTGCCTGTGCCAGTACTTCTACTACCTGCTCCTGTAATGGCTCCATTAATGTGGCGTCCCATCGATCCTTTCCATCATTCAATTCTACCTAGTGTTGTCTTGTCATACTGTTTTTGTCGACTTTCCTTTTTTCGCTTGTTTCCCTTCTGATGTGACCGTTATCCTTTGTTGAATTTGTGTTTCTAAACTCGTATGGCCTTTCTACCTCTGGTGCATTGCACCCTCTTTAGTTTTGTTTCCTTTTTGTTCTTTTTCGATTTTTTTTTTTTACTGCGCGGTGGATGATCGACTGTCCTTATACAGCTTTAGTCGGCTCCCGTTGATCATTCCTTTGATTTATGGACCTACTAAATCTCTTAACTGTATAACTCCTCCATTTGTGACATATTTTACCTCGTATGGTCCTAACCAATGCATTTTGAGATTTCGCGGGTGAGGAAACGATTTGTTGTCATACATCAATACTAGATCTCCTTCCTTGAACATTTTCTTCTTGATGTGTCTCTTGTGCCAAGCCTTCTATCTGGCCTTCTAAACTTGTTGGTGGAATCCTGCTAAGATTCAGTCTTCCTCCATGGTTAGTAACTGGTTCAGTCTCTCCTGTATTACGCCTCGTTCTATCATTTGTGTGATGGTTGCTACACGCAAGCTTGTTACTAAGAATTCTAATGGCACCACTACTTCTTGGCCATAAAACAATTTAAATGGTGTGCGCCCTGTCAAATTTTTGCATGTAGTCATGTATGCCCATAATACTGTTGGTACTTTCAGGTCCCAGTCGTCTCTGTTGATTTTACAGATCTTTGTCCACGCGTTCTCTAGAATTTTGTTGAAGGCTTCCATTGTGCCATTTGCCTGTGGATGATATGGTGTGCTCTTATGATGATGGACTTCAAACTCTTCAGTCATCATACTGATGGTGTTGTTTATGAAGGGTGTACCTTGGTCACTCATCAAAACTCGTGGGCACCCAAATCTAGTGATTACGTGTTCAAAAAAAAAGTGTGTTGTTGTTTCTGCGCTGCAATCTTTTACTGGTGCGGCTTCCGCCCATCTTGTTAAATATTTCGTCGTGGTGATAATGTACCGAGCCCCTGTTCTTTTTGTGGGTGGGTTGATTGGTCCCACAAAGTCTATTGCCCACTTGTCAAATGCTTGTAATGTTACTTGTGGTCATAATGGCATCTCGTCCCTTCTGTTGGGTTTGCCTACCCTTTGACAGACATCACATCCTTGACAGTACTCCTTCGAGTCTCTGTGAATCGTTGGCCACCATAGTCATGCGTACAATACCTTCTACGCGATAGCTTAACCTGCATAATGCCCTCCTGATATTCCCTCGTGGGCTTCTGCTAAGACTCTTGGTCTTTCGTGTTTTAACATGTTTGTTCGCAAGATGTTATCTGCACCCATCTTATATAAATGTCATGTAATCAGTTGATAGTCGGCCGTGCAGACTACCAAGTTTTTCTTCTGCACGGTGCTATATTCTTGCGATGCAGTACCTGTACTCAAGTACTGAATGATGTCTGTGAAGTATTCATCAGCAATCTGTACTGAGAATAGCTGTGCATCTGGAAAGTTATCTTTGAGATTCATAGGTTCTTCTCCATTTGTGACCCTTGATAGGTGGTCAGGTCCTACGTTCAATTTGCCTGGCTTTATTATTACTTCAAAGTCAAATTCTTGGAATAATAGTAACTAGCAACAAATTTTCCCCCCCAACACTGTTTTTTTGACTAGGTATTTCAGGGTTGAGTGATCTGTGAACATCTTAAAGTGTTTTCCCAATAAGTAATGCCTGAACTTCTGCAGTGCATAGACCATGGCTAGGCCTTCTCTTTCTGTAATGTTATAGTTTTGTTCTGAGTCTAATAACTTTCTGCTTGCAAATGATCCAAGTCTCCCCCTCATGGTTGCACCAAGATAGCTCCGAGTGCTATGGTTGATGCATCTATGTGCACGTGGAATGTCTTCTCCCAGTCTAGAAATACTAATATCGGCATGGTAACCATCTTGTTTTTCAAGATATCCAGACCGTGTTGACACTCATCGTTCCACTTAAACTTTGTATCCTTCCTTAGCAAGTTTTCCATCGGTGTTGTGATCTACACATATCCTTTGATGAATTTCCTGTAGTATCCTGTGTGTCCTAACGTCGCTCTTAGCTGACGGGCTATTTTTGGTGCTGGCAAGTTAACAATGACTGCGATCTTTGTTGGATCTACTAATAAACCTTGTTTGCATACTATATGACCTAATAGTATCCCAAACGGTGTTCCAAATATGCATTTATTTATATTCAGTGATATCTGGAACTGTCTGCATCTTTCTCACATCAGCCATAAAACTTCCACATGGTTTTTCAATAGACTATAGACTGTCCAATCATCCAGGTATACTTCCAAAAATTGATGGATGAATTCTTTAAATGCTGCGATGACCACTCTGGAGAATATTGTTGGTGCATTCTTCAGTCCAAACGGCATGACTATGCACTGATAAGATCCCCATTCTGTCACAAACGTGGTCTTGTATCTGTCCTCCTGTTTTATCTTAATCTGATGATAGCTTGAGAATCCATCAGTGAATGAGTAAGTTTCATGTCCTCCCACATTCTCTAACACTTCATCTATGAACAATGTAGGGAATGGGTCATGCAGGCATGCATCGTTCAACCTCCTCGGGTCGACGCATATCCTAATCCCTCCTTGTTTCTTGTCCTATACTACCATCAGACTTATCCATTCTGACTCCTCCACCGGTTTTATGATGTCGCCTTCGAGCATCCTGTCGATCTCAACTTTGACTTTATGTTTATATATTGGATTCAATCTATAGGGTCGATGTCTAATAGGTCTCGTGTCAGGTGTGAGTGGTATCTTCATTTCTCCTAGTTCTCCGGCTATACCCTTCATCTTTGTAACTGTTGTGGGAAATAGGTCATTGTATTCGTGCAACAAATCTGTAATGCTTTCTACTATTTTCTCATCCCAGTAATCCCCAATGCTGGCCATTTTGGGATGCTCAGTTGTCCCGATGTTAACTTTCTTTACCTTGATCGACGCGGAAATGACTTCGGATTCTATGGGTGGACCTTCCACGTCTCTTTCACCTTCTACTTCTTCGATCTGAATATCGTGTGGATTATATTCATTCGGTGTTTCCTCCTGTACATGATAACATGCCAACAGGTCCTTGACTGTCTGTTTGTTCTGTTGTTGTTCTTCTGTGATCAATTGTACTTCTGGTTCTTTGATGAATATTACTCCTCTGATCCATTTAAGGGATGCGTCTATGTTGGGGTTCTCATGCTCAAATGAGAAAGTGATTGAAAAATTATGTTGCAATGTCTTCCAGGTCGCAATTCCTGGTCTGTATACCAATTCACCAGTATGCCCTATAGAGTGTGTATGAAGTAATGAGGCCATTCCTCTGGGGGTGTCATTTTCCACAACGTTCTGCACTTCTCCAAGTGTTCTGTTGGTGTCCCTTGTCCTTCATACTTCTGATGTTTGTTGTTTTTCTGTTCTGCGTCGAACCTTATGCGCAGTAACCGCTTAGATTGGTACCAATCTATGATTGTCTCCTTGTGTGTGCCCCACCATCTTGCGGGTGTGGCCTTAAGTGCTAAGTCAAGTGCTAACAGTCTCTGGTTCTCTAACATTGTGTCTCCGTATTGTGTCAAGAATGTTTCCAAATCGTTTAGTCTGTGAAAACTGGGTGGTTCCCTGATTTTTGTGCCTACCCATCTTACTGCGTGGTCTATTCTTACACATCTTTACGTGGATACTTCATGTAGCCTCTGTTGCCAGTTCTCTAACCCAGTGTCTGAGTCTGTTGCACATGAAGTAATGCTCCGCCAACTGAGTACCCCATTTGCAGTTGGGTTTACGTAATCCTCATCACGCACAGTTATTTTGTACAACTGGTCAATTTCCTCTAAGTCTAGGCAAGTAGGTTCTACAAACCTCTCCCCTTCTGATGGGTCTAATGGTGCGATGACCCTATATTCTCCAGACTCAAATGTCATTTTCCTGGTTTTCAAATTGATTATGGCATGGTTGTCAAATGCCCAATCCAGACCTAGCAACGTTGGGTAAGGTGTTGTGTCGTCCACTATTTCAATGACTTCAAAGTCTGCTTTAGTGCATACTCCATCAAGATATACTATCACTCCTTTTAGTCTACCAATTGGTAGGACTCTATGTTGGTTTGCTAGTTTCAATTGAACAGGTGAGTATCCTAATGTTGGCTCTCCCATGCATTGCCATGTTTTCTTTGCTAATACATTCACTTCCGATCCTAGATCCAGTATTATGTCTCCCATATTGAAATCCCCAATGTTAGCATTCAGTCTAAATTCCCTACTTATTCTTCTTCTTGTGTGTAGGTGATTAATTGTTTTTGGTTTTAGCTTTTCTTTCGTCTCGCTGCTACATTTTTCTAGTATGTTTTGCAATATTTTCACAAATGAGGGATCACTTAATACCTTTACACATGATTGCAAAAAGCCTTTGATTGTACTTACTTGTCCCATGGGTTGCATCCCATTGGTATGATCCAATGATGGAGGCATCTCATATTCTGGTGCTTCCTTGTCTTGTTCCGTAGTTTAAGTTGACGACATGTCCTCCTTTTGAAATTCTTGTCTGGCTTGCTTGAATATCTCCTTCTATGTGTTGAACTGCTTTTTTGGTTCGGTGCTCTTCTTCACCCACTAATTTTGTTCTGGTTCATGTCGAACTGCGTCAATGCATGTTTTATCTCCTCCACGAGTGACTATGTTGATGTTTCTTCCTTCATCCCTTGCTTCGGCTGAGATCCACCAAACATTCTAGTTGTTTTGATTCCTCTTTTCCTGAATCTTTACTAGTAAGGTTGGACATTCCTCTGTATCATGGTCTGATGCGTGATAATACATACAAGTTGCTGGTGGTAGTGGACATTCTCGTGCATAATGTCCTGGTTGTTGACAATTGTGACATGTGACTGGTCCTCTACCTCATTAGAAAACTCCTCTGGCTTGTCCTCCTCCTCTATAGCCTGCTCGATCACCTCTCGACGCATTATATTGTGGTGCCTGATTATACTGTGTGGTATTGTATTGATGCTCTGTTGGGTTATACTATGTCTATGTGTTATTGTACGGTTGTTATGCAGTATTATACTGTTGCTACGCAGTGTTGTATGGAGCTGGGACTGGATTGAACTGTGGCGTTGCTTGCCCAGTCATCATCTCGACCTGTACTCTATATGCATCTGATGTCCTTTCTCTCATCAGCTCCATAGTTCTGCAATATTTATCATCGTGGCCCACTAACTTACAAAAGGTGCAATATGAACTCTTTGGGACTGTTTAGTATTTCTCCATCATCGTGCAGTGATAAGGGTTGTGACCCAGTTTTTTGCAGATTTCACACCATAGTCCTCCCGGCAGTAATGGATTTGGCATACCTGCTGCCATATATTGCGCAAACAATGGGTGTTCGTTCTTGTGGTGTCCTTTCGTCCTGCATGTGGTACACCAAATGACTTCTCGTTTGTCCTTGTTCTTATTTTGGTTCAGCTGAAATGTTAGATTCTTCAAATCCTCCTTCAATTCCTCAAACATTGGGTCTGTCTGCTGGTATTTGTTCTCTTCCAGTTGCAAGGTTGCTTGCAAAGCCTCTACTTGTGTCTGAAATTTTTGTTGTCGCAAAGGGTATTTTAAGTGCGGGAGTAGTGAGTTGACAAACAGGGGTCGATGTTGCATATCGGTCATGAGGTATTTTAACTTTCCCTTCAGTCGCTTGAATCTCTAATTGATCTCCCATATAGACTCTCCTAGTTTCTGTCTTATTTAGATCATCTCATTCATGTACTGATCCTCTGAGCTCGGCTTCTGGAACTCATTTATTAATAACTTCTTAATGTTGTCCAGTGTCCTTGTCATCCCCGGGGCACTGTTTGTGTCTAGACTCATGTACCAGTATATTGCGCGGTCTCTTAGTGTAACAACTAGCTGCGTGAGTTTGGTATCTTCATCAGTGATCTGTTTTGCTTCCCAGATCTTTGCACAAATGAACAAGTGCTTTTCAGGGTCTTTTGTTGCTCCCCCTCGAAATTCTAGTAACCTGATGGTGGGATCGTGTCCTGCCATTATGAATACTGAACTACTACCTCCTCTGTGTCATGTAGATACTTGACTACTGTTGCCTAGACTGGCTCCTCCAGTTGTTTCTCCTTGTGTAGATGTACTTCCTTCTGTCGGACTTCCTCCGAACTTTAGTTGTCTAAACGGTGGTGTTATCTTTGGTGCATTAGTCGCACATGGGTTTATGGGTTCCACACTGACATTAATATGGATAGGATGGTTGCCTTCTCCTCTCACTCTTGGACCTCTTGTATTCGTTCCATATGTTGTGCTCAAGATTTCCTCAATCTTCTCCACAGCCCGGAGATCCTCTACCTCTTCCTCATCACTCGCCAAGCCTTCCCTCACGGCTACGTCTCTCTTCTTGGTATTCACCTTGTATTGGTAGGGTACTCCGCTACGCGTCCTTCCCATTGATGCCAAGATCCACTTGATCTGGTTGTCGTTCATCATGATCGATTCCAAGGGTTCCTCCTCTTTCCTGCCCTTATCCTTACCTCCTTCCATTCCTCCTCTCTTTGTCAGTGCTTCCCCCCTTCTCCCATGCATGAAGGGAAGTTTAGCTGTCTGATTCCATTGTCATTACACCATTGTTATATAGCAGTTTATTAATAGAAGTATACAATGATCAAATGTACCTTCCTCGAGGTCCACGTAGAAATTTGTGCTCCGTTGCGATGTATCACTTCATTGTGTCAACTGCAAACTTTGTTATGAAGCCTGCCACAATACTGTCAAGCCAAAAGTCTAATGCGCGAGTGAACTTGTTTTTCACCTGTTGTAACTGCTCAATCTATACTAGGGTCCACTCTAGCTGTCGAACCCGGTTCATTGCGTGGTTATCCTTCAACCTTAGTATCTAGTCCTACAATAGATGTGGAAAGTCACAGAAAAAGACTTCATGCAAATCAATAAACACATATTTGTCCAGATATTTGCAGGGTGTTATTCTAGGGTTTCTATTGTCTTTCTATGCAAACTCTAGCTCTTTGGTTCTCAACCAGCTTTTGATTTCTTCTTTCGTAGGGTTCCACGGTCTTAGCATTCCCTTCTAATGGCTCATTGCTCTCTTCTTTTCTTTGCTCATTCCTTGCTCACCCTATCTCAGCTACTCAATCTACCTTTGTTCCTACCAACGGAAACATAAACATTTGTTGGTTACTCTCCTCTATTCTACTCTGATCTTCTTATTGACCCAAGGTTCATGTCTTTCAGGTTTCCAACAAAGCCTCTAAAACTATCGGCCCTCCTGGTAAACTAGAAGGCAACACAACGCACGGATGCGCTGTGCAGTCTCACCTGAGATAGCTTTAATAGGTGGTTGTAAGACTTAGGTGTTTACAGCCCAGGATTGAGTATGAGATATGAGATCTGTATTCAGATCCATTTACTATAACTTGTGATTGTAACCTACTGTTATTCGCGACTGTGCATTTCCTTCAACAACTTATTTCCTTAATAGCACAACCATATTTCATAACAATATAATAATCCATTCATTCATTAAGCACAATATTTAACTACTGAAAAGAGGATAAATATATGCATGCATTCATCACATTACACAAATATTACCGTGGTTCACCCCCTCCTGGGCTACGTCCACAAAGATTTGGCTCTTGGCTCTTTTATTATGGTATTTTTGCATCTACAGCATCGCGCGCTTACAATTCTCCTCAGATGGGTAAGATCTATATGAGGCAAACTAGACTGCACCAGGCTCCTCGGCCTACGATCTAATCATCATGATCTACCTTCTCTCCTCTAGCTCAACAACTTACAAAATAGTTCATACAAAAACATTGCATATCGCATCAACTCATACATATCTACAGTAATGCAAAGCCAACTACTAACTAAATCGCAACAACTACAAAATCCCTCAAAAATACAAAACTCGTCCACAATACCTCAGTATCGGTATTTATACATCTTTGGCTCTTCAACCATTACAATTTGTTACCAAAACCTTAACCCTACCGACGTTAGGTCTTCCTCCCATGTGTGTGTGTTCTTCCTCCATCCAGTTGCCGCTTTCCTTGTGCACACTTTCTTGCATGTGCGCATGTTGCGTTTCCTTCCAACTATTGCTTCACTTTTTGCACGCTTTCTTTCCCAACGATCATCCTTCTTTCCACTTCGGCCTGCTGCGAACAATGGGGTTGTCCTTCCTTTATGAGGAGGTAGTTGGTTGAAGTCTACAGATTTGGGCCCATGGAACCTTGAAGCGGAAGATTGGAAATCTTATGTTTATAAGTTACTACTCAACTGAGCTAGGCTACGAGGCAATGCTCTCTTAAAGTTAAACAAAAATACTCTTTGGTGGTGGAAGAAGGTTTCGAGGATAGGGCTCCTCTCGAGGGCAAACCATTTCTTTGGATGACATTCTCAAACAAAATCCTTACTTGGGACAACCTTCATTGCTCCTTTGAAAGTCCTAGATGGTGCCCAATGTGTAAAGAAGCTTCATAGTCCATGTTTCACTTGTTGGTTGAATGTCATTTCTTACTTAAGGTTTGGATTGTTGCAGTCTCTCTCACTAATGGGGTGGGTCCTTGGAGAGGGAAATAATTGGAATACAATCTTAAAATCTAGTGTGAGAATAAAAACCTAGAAGAATACGAGGCATTGCCTTTGTTGGTCATTTGGTCCATTTGGAGAGATCAAATGGGTCGATGCTTAAGGATGTGTCGATCTCCCCTCCACAAGATTTTTTCAAAATAAAGTGTGACTTCAAGGGATGTCAAAAGGAGATCAAAGTTAGGGGAGCACGGGTGATCAGGTAGGTCTAGAGGGATGAATCTAGGTCTTGGGGGTTCTTTGATGGTAATCTAAGGAAATATGGAGTTAGTGGAGTTCCATTTATTTCCGATCAACATTCTTTATTTTTTCCTATGGATTAGGGTTCGGTTCCAATCAATTGGCAGAGGTGAAGGATATCTTATTATTAGTGGATATTTTCATGGAAAGAGGGGTTTAAGATATTTAGATCTTTGTGGATTCTAAGCTTGTGATCAACTAGATTTTGGATCAAAGAAGAAATTTAAATTTGGCTTTGGATCATATTTTTAAGAGGGTTAATGAGCTTATGGGCAGAATGGTGAGCTTTTCTTGTCATCACATCTATATTGAATTAATTGTATTGTATATGGACAGTCAAAGAAAGTATTGAATGATCTAGTAGGCATGTTGGAGATCACAAAGTCTCAAGACTCCGAGCATGAGTCATTTTTAACATGTTGCAAGTATGCATGCATTTTAAAATAGTATCAGAGTTGTGTTGTTTCGATTTGGTTTAGTGATATGCCCAACATGGGATATAGGTATCTTACAATTTTTTATCGGAGTGAAGGTTTTAACATCGGACCCGTATGGGTCAAAGTCCAACGTAGATTTGACAAATTGGTTTTAGTAGAGTTTCACTCTATGTTGAATTTAGGGAAAATGGTAAATTTGGAGCGAAATCCCCAATTTATGGGCAAAATCCAGAGTCTAATTTCATTTGGGGATGACAAATTAACGGATACTAGCATGAATTTGATGGGTGCGGGGTTGAAATCGACCATGGGAAGATAAGTTGAGAGATTTCATGGCGGTCTTGTCTAAAATTCCCTTTTGAAAATTACGTATACCACCAATGACCTAGATTGCATTTGATCTTGGAATTAATGGTCCAGATTCATTATCGATTTGGTCAAATATTTATAAGCTAAACAAGTTCATTGATGTGAAAAATTTGAAGTTTTCCAAAGAATTTTGAAGTTCAACAATGAGGACAATCTGAAGTTCACCAAAGAATTTCAAAGTTCAGCGATGAGGAAAATTTGAAGTTCATTGAAGAAATTCAAAGTTCAACGATGAGGAGAATTTAAAGTTCGCAAAATAATTTTGAAGTTTGGGGATGAGGAGAATTTGAAGTTTGCCGAAGAATTTTGAAGTTCGACGATGAGGAGAATTTTAAGTTCATCGAAGAATTTTGAAGTTCAAGGATGAGGAGAATTTGAAGTTCGTTGAAGAATTGCGAAGTTTGGCAATGAGGAAAATTTGAAGTTCATCAATGATGAGATAATTTTGTAGTTCTTTGAAGTGCATTTTGCAATTCGATGATGAAGAATAATTTTTGAGTTCATTGAAGAAATATTTTGAAGTTCTGTGATAAAGAAGAATTTTTTAGTTTGCAAAAGAAATATTTTGAAGTTTGGTGATGCATACCATTTTGTAGTTTGTCGAAGTGCATTTTGTAGTTGAACGGTGAAGAAGATTTTTGTAGTTCGTCGAAGAAAAATTTTGAAGTTCAGAGATAAAGAGAATTTTATAGGTTGTCGAAGTACAATTTGTAGTCTGGTGATGGGAGAAAAATTTCCGGTTTGTTGAAACACAAAAAATTTAGTCTGTCAATAAACAAATTTTGAAGATCGTTGATGGAAGAAATTTGAGGTTCACCGATGGAAGAAATCTTTGGTTCACCAATGAATGAAAATTTTGATCATCAAGGAAAAGGAAAAAGGAGGACAATGACATGGTTGAGTCAAGGGATGACAGATAGACATCAACTGCCACATGCCATGCCATGTCATCTAGATTGGCACATCAACAAGATGACGACATTTATAAAATAACATAAAATAGAAGTCTCGATCATAAATATTGTTTTGGCCATAATAAGAGGAGAAAAACGCAGAATCAGATAAAATTTTAAGGGTATTTCCATAGTGTTAAGGCCCACGAAAGTGTTAATGAGGGCCACCGGTCAGTTCTACTCCAAATCTCATGAAAATGAAAATTAGTGATTTTTGAAGAACATGGTGGTACTCTTCGACAAAGGCCTTGTTATTGATGAAATTTTTACAGTAAAAAAAGAAAACATAAAAATACCCAATGGAGATTTTGGCCAAATTCCAAAGGGTTTGGAATGGAGACTCATAAACATGCCAAAATCCATTATTTCAAGACACTTTTGGGGGATTTTCGAGATTTTCAGAGGAGTAAAAGAGACCCTAAATCAAAAATATGAAAAATTCATTTACTCAACATTTAACCTCCTCATAAATACAAACAAGTTTGCATTAGGAAATATTTCCCAATTTTGCTCCATTTGGGAGATAGCCAATTTGGCTAAAAATTCTAAGCCAAGAAAAGTATAAAAATGACAAAGTTGTCAATTCCAAATTAATATAGAATTTTAGAGGAGCACCATATTCAAAATTTGAAAGTTGTTGTGTACTCACTGTTGAGTTTCAATATTGACACTTCTATTGCCCTATATTACCCTCTATCTGAGCCTATTCTACCTATGCTATGTGTATCTAATTGATTGTTTCCTCCATAAATACACTTGATGACCTTGTTCATGTGCATAAGAGGTAACTTATGATTAAGGCATGTTTTGTTTAATTTTCTTGAGTTAATTCGATTAAAATGGTTGATTTTGTATGATCCTAATCACTTTGACTCTTAAGCATCATGATCCGGTAGCCAGTCTATTTTGGTACCAAGGCTCCACCTATTCCGGTACCAACTTGTGCTAATTCGGTACTAGACATAATTCAGAATTTTTTAATGTTTATAGAAGAAAATCGGGCTCATGGGTTTTGTCCGGAGCGATGTTTTCATGTGGTCACCTAAGTCAGAATTCACCCAGATCGCACGTGTGGACCTCCAGCTCAGGGGGAATGATTCTGCCAAAATTAGCAAAAAATCTCAAACTGCCAATTTGCGCCTCAATTTCCATGCATATGGTATCAGATCTAGAAATTAAAATATACGGGTTTTGTCCAGAATATGGAAAATTGAGTAAGGGGCGGGTAGTTTTTCAAAATTAGAATTTGTTTGGGAGATATGGGTGGGGGACTAACTCGAATCTGGCCAAATTATTAAAAAACACAGATTTTGGGGATTTATCCTAAAATTGTAAAAATTGTTTTCTTAGCTTGGGGATTCGGTTTCATCCATTCCTCCATGGATTTTATGTATAAATAAGAGCTCATAGGTCTGATTAGAGAGGGAATTTTTATGATGTAAGATTGGTTCTTGGAGAATGATACACATTGTGATGTTGAATGAGATGTTGAACTGTTGATTCAATCAATCAATTGAAGGAATGCAAATGTCGTTTTGTGCAATTCATGGGAATGAGTAAAGTGCTTTAGTCTACAATCTCTTTAGAGGTACCTTGTTGGTTCGGTAAGGGCCCACCGCCCCAACCAAGGTAAACCTCCCTGTATATGTTTTGTGTGATTGTGTGAGTATTTTACAGTAGTGTGTGTTAATGATCTTTAATCTATTTTCAGAGTTCAGCATTGAGTTAATTGTTTCTGGATTGGTGTGAACAGTCAGGTGTTAGATCAAATAGATATTTCATTCTCAAACATTGAAGGTTGCCATTTAATTATTTGAAGTGTGGATTGATATCTTGAGTTTATGATTGCAGTAGATTTAATACATCAAGGAATCAGAAGACTTCATATCTCATCTTCATGCTCTGTAATGAAGTCTCTCAATTATGTTGAATGTTCCTTGTACTGGTTTGTTTGAATTGCATGAAGCTGGAATTGATTTTGACTTCAAGAGTGATTGGAGTTGGTTGTTATTTACTGTTTTGATTACTACAGGAGACAAGCTTCTCAAATTCATCTCTTTAATTCATGAGCCTAGAATGAATAGACTTGTTTCTCTAGGATAGAATCATTTTTTATTGGTTGTTTGTGTGAAGAAGTCTCATTATCAGTTTTCTCTGCTAAGTTTGAAGTTGTGTGAAGCATTTAGATAAACAGAGTGTTAATGGTTGATTAGTTTAGTTGCTACATGGGACAGATCTAAGTTCATCTTTTCATTTCATGAGCCTATAATGAACACACTTGACATGTGAGCAAGAACCTTTTCAATTGAGTATTTGTTGAGAGTTTTACCATGAACTTTCTTATTGTTGAAGTGTGCCTAGATTTGCTTGCTAGTTGTTGTTAAGGGTAGTAGCTACAGATAACAAAGTCAAAATCCATCTTTCCACTTCATGAGCTTATAAATGGACAGATTCATTACATGAGAAAAAACCTTTAGATCACATGCTTGTTGGATTTTGTTTGCAAGTTTTGCTTTCTGAATTTTGAAATGAGTGGAGAATGTTATTTGAAAAGTGTGAAAAGAGTGTTATGTCATTAATTGTTTCTTGATTGAGATAAACTCATCATACATAGGAACCTATCTGTTATCGGCACATATAGTGCATCAACTCTACTAATTATGAATCCCGGTCGATAATTTATGTTTGGTAATATATTATACAAATAATTGCACCAACATTTTGGCGTCGTTGTCAGGGACTTGTAAACGGTAATAGGTAGTATTTGAATCAGATTTCTTTAATTGTTTTAGATTGGTTTTATGGATGACCTAAGGGTGGAGAGAAGATGGTAAGACGTGCGGGAAGAGCCCACGCATCCACTTTGGTGGGGTTGCTCCAAAGTTAGGTTGTCCTCTCTTCTTTTGACGCAAGTGTGTTTTTATTGAAAATTTAGTTTTATTTATGATGAGCTAACTTGTGTGAACCGATAACCTGGTGACAGCAGGGTCCCAGTAATGCAAGGAGTTCAAGTTTGGTGTGTTTTATTTTGGCAAATAATTTTAATTTCTTAGTTTTAATATTCAAACCTTTGATGATAAATCATTTTTGGGGTGTTGTAAGAACCCCCGAGTATTAAGTTGTGTTGCGAGACAGGGATCATCAACCAACTAGAGTAATTCAAGGATGATCAAGAACTTGAAGAATGTTCCTCCAAGAACTTTCTCGCATTCTAGCAGCAGCTGGAATATCCGCCTCTCAGGAAGAGCATATCTTGACAGTAGTCAAGAATTTAGTTGTCTCTCCACAGGAAGATTTAGAAGTCCCATCGGATTCCTCTTGTCAATTTGTTGAGGAGAATAAAGAATCGTGGATAGAATTCAATGGAGAGCAACCAGTGGAACCTGAGATTGAGGAGTCCTTATCATGCCTCTCAGCAAATCCTGTATATACTCCAAAGACCAATCGTCTTGAAGAGGATAATCTGCATAGCATGGTAGAGGAAGACATTCAGTGTGACCTAAACAAAGAACAGAAACAAGAATATAGTGATCCTATTGAAATATGGTTTCAATTAGTTATTAGGTCACACCACTCTTTTATTTTTCATTATTGCTTGATCTCATCATCAAAACGGTTGGTCCTTCATACTCCAATATGCATTAAAATTTATCTTTTAAACCCGAGTATGGATATATTTCTAACCCTATTACGCACATGGCTTCACTGGAAGTATTCTTATACTTGAAAGACATTTTCTTTTGTTCAATTAGAGTAGGATAGTAAATAAATAAATGTTGCACATAAGTACAATGCAACCTATCTTTCATACTTTTCATAAATGAGAAGGTCAAAAGTTAACAAAGCAATCAGTTTAAGATCTTTTGTTCCTATAGTAGATTTCTTTCTAAAAAGTTATGATAATTTTGTTTGGAATTTTATGAGAAGGGAATCTCTTCATCCTTCGAATGCACACATAATACTGGAAGGGTTTCAAAAGCGGAGAAAGCATCCTTGTCAATGGAAGATAACACTTAAGGGAGTGCCTCATGACCCATTTCTTCAAAATTCTTCTTTTTCCTTAAGTTGTTCAAAATGATGCATTCATGCTTTATATTTACCTATCTATTTTAAGACCGTTATTTCACAAGGATGATCGATTAAGTGATCTTCTAATAGCATTTGAAACCAAATGTTAAGTCCAAACTATTTTATTCATAGCTAATAATTCAACTTTTGACATTTTCCCTAAATTTTTTGTTTTTAAGCATGAATAAAAATCCAGTTTTAATTAGTTCTATTGGTTTGTTTTTAGCAGGTGTTCACAACTCTCTTAGCAGCCCTTTTTTAGCATCTCACATCGTTTGCATGAGGCCATGCAAAACCTTAGGCATTGGGGAGTGGTTGTTGAAACCTTCATATTCTTTTGCAACTTCCGTCGACGAGGCCAAATCAACATGTTCAGTGCTGGGATTTGATAGTCATTTCCATAATTCTGGTACCATTCTATTCTGGTACTGTAGAATTGCATTCATCCGGTATTGCAAACAATGTTTGCCTCTGCATTCATCCGATACCAAAGGAGAAAGTATACGTTCATCCGATACTGAACAACATTCTTGTGCTCATCTGGTACTGTGCTCATCCGGTACTAATGGTCGCTTGTGTGCTCATCCGGTACCAAAAGAGGAGGTCTATGCTATTTCGGTACTAAACCACAACTCTGCGCTATTTCGATACTGAAGCACAACCATGCGTCCATCCGGTACTCAGGTGATTCGGTACTGGTAATAAGGTGTTGGTAGCTCTAATCATATATTCAAGTTTTGTTGCTCGATTTAAGTACTAGGACATATAAATTCAACATTTTTTGTTTTATTAAAGGAATTAGACTAATTATGCAGTAAACATATGGTTACTCTCAATTATTGCACGCTCCCTACCATGAAATTTTGCAAGCCCTCTTATACATCTCCTCGTATATTATCACTGAATTCCTTGGTGAAGTGGTTGTCATCATGAATGAGCAAAAATCATCCATCATGTCACTTTGTTTATGCCCCTTGCTCTGTTTCGGTACTGCTCTGTTCCGGTACTATCTATTTACGTTACTACAGAAACATTTTCTGATACCAATTACTTATATGGTACTGATGCCAAAGTGATACAATCTTTGTCATGTGCTTAACATTGTTTTCACTTTAGGTAATTGGAGGTATGGGCCAATCTCTTCATGTTCTTTCTATCAAGGATCATGTAAGTCTGGTGTTGAATTGTTTTAACTCCCATGTGCATCTTCCTCCTACATTTCTACACTCACCCCTAAATGAATCATCCTTGCTATCCTTTAATAAGATATTTTCACATTTAGCTATATATGATAATGGGTGCACTTGTCTTATTACCTCATCATTTTGAAGAAGTTATTGCTAATTGAAATATCCATGGAAAAGTGGTGACACCATTATGTTTAATACTAACCTAATTGATTCAACAAGTTCTTATCCAAGTTTATCTTTACAAGTTTCTCTTGGGAGGTATTGATGAAAACCTCATGTGGTGGACCGCCCTTACAAAACCTCAATGAACTTTCATGAGAACCCTAATAGGATTAACTAGGGGGACCTCTTAGTCATTATCCGAGATGTTCCATTATACATTGAATAGTTGAGATTTAAGTTGAATGTGGATGATGTCACCCTTGGGATAATTGTAAACAATTAATTATGTGCCTAATAACTCTAAAACACTCTCGTACCACCTGCCTTCCTTATACTCTAAAACTATCAATGAGCAGTATACATAATTCTAAATCTTTTTGAGTAATATAATAAAAAGGAAGTATCAAGAAGTACAAGTAAACTCACTGGGGTACTGAACAGGCATGCTAGCAGCGGGGCCATGCTTGTATGGTACCAAGGTAAACCCGTCGGGGTACTAAACAGGCTTGCTAGCAGTGGGGCTATGCCGGATAAAGGGAGTTGAAAAACATAAAGTGACACACCTAAAACTAAACAAAAACCCTTGGGTCTCATTCGGAAGCATTATCAAATCAAGGCTAGGAGACGACCTTTATATCTCTTTGATGATGTTCTTAAGAACCTTCAAGTATCCACTTTAGAGTTCTATCTTTAAAAAAATAGGTTTGCATGAGAAGTGGGACCCTTAGTATGTGTAATTCACCTTACCTAAGCAAGAAGAGCTTCATCTCTAAAAACTTGGATAAGAAACAAGTTAATCATCTTAGGATGTATTCTTTTATGTGTTCCTCTCTTCAAATGATATCTAAACTATGCTTATATCACTTTTGTTTTAAAGGTAATCTAGTCAGGGAGGCCTATTAGTCAAAGTCATTATGAAAAATATCCTATAATCATATTAGAGTCACATCCAGCCCTTTCTCCTAACTTTGATCGAAAACAGATTGGATAAGACTTAACTTCAGGGAATGCTTGATCGAGTGAGGAGTGTCATCAATTATGAAATTTTGAAGATCATTGTTGCATGAGGACATGCAATGACTTAAGCATGGGGGAATGTTGAGTCTCAGTATTGACACTTCTATTTCCCTGTATTACCCTCTATTTGAGCCTATTCTACCTATGCTATGTGTATCTAATTGATTGTTTCCTCCATAAATACACTTGATGACCTTGTTCATGTGCATAAGAGGTAACTTATGATTAAGGCATGTTTTGTTTAATTTTCTTGAGTTAATTTGATTAAAATGGTTGATTTTGTATGATCCTAATCACTTTGACTCTTAAGAAGCATGATCCGGTACCCAGTCTATTCTGGTACCAAGGCTCCACCTATTCCGGTACCAGCCTCTGCTAATCCAGTACTAAACATAATTCGAAATTTTTGAATGTTTCTAGAAGAAAATTGGCCTCATGGGTTTTGTCCAGAGCGATGTTTTCATGTGGAAGTGTGAGTCATAATTCACCCAGCTTGCACGTGTGGACCTCCAGCTAAGGGGGAATGATTCTGCCAAAATTAGCAAAAAAACTCAAACTACCAACTTGCACCTCGATTTTCGTGCATATGGTATCATATCTAGAAATTATAATATATGGGTTTTGTCCACAATATGGCAAATTGAGTCCCATGCGGGCAGTTTTTCAAAATTAGAATTTGTTTGGGAGATATGGGTGGGGGACTAACTCGAATTTGACCAAATTGTTAAAAACCACAAATTTTTGGGATTTATCCTAAAATTGTAAAAATTGTTTTCTTAGCTTGGGGATTTGGTTTCATCCAATCCTCCACGGATTTTGTGTATAAATAAGAGCTCATAGGTCTGATTAGAGAGGGAATTTTTATGATGTAAGATTGGTTATTGGAGAATGATACACATTGTGATGTTGAATGAGATGTTGAACTGTTGATTCAATCAATCAATTGAAGGAATGCAAATGTTGTTTTGTGTAATTCATGGGAATGAGTAAAGTGCTTTAGTCTGCAATCTCTTTAGAGATACCTTGTTGTTTCGGCAAGGGCCCACCGCCCCAACTAAGGTAAACCTCCCTATATATGTTTTGTGTGATTGTGTGAGTATTATACAGTAGTGTGTGTTAATGATCTTTAATCCATTTTCAGAGTTCAACATTGAGTTAATTGTTTCTGGATTGGTGTGAACAGTCAGGTGTTAGATCAAATAGATATTTCATTCTCAAACATTGAAGTTTGCCATTTAATTATTTGAAGTGTGGATTGATATCTTGAGTTTATGATTGCAGTAGATTTAATACATCAAGGAATCAAAAGACTTCATATCTCATCTTCATGCTATGTAATGAAGTCTCTCAACTATGTTGAATGTTCCTTGTACTGGTTTGTTTGAATTGCATGAAGCTGGAATTGATTTTGATTTCAAGAGTGATTGGAGTTGGTTGCTATTTACTGTTTTGATTACTACATGAGACAAGCTTCTCAAATTCATCTCTTTAATTCATGAGCCTAGAATGAATAGACTTGTTTCTCTAGGATAGAATCCTTTTTGATTGGATGTTTGTGCGAAGAAGTTTCATTATCAGTTTTCTCTGCTAAGTTTGAAGTTGTGTGAAGCATTTAGATAAACAGAGTGTTAATGGTTGATTAGTTTAGTTGCTACATGGAACAGATCTGAGTTCATCTTTTCATTTCATGAGCCTATAATGAACACACTTGACATGTGAGCAAGAACCTTTTCGATTGAGTGTTTGTTGAGAGTTTTACCGTGAACTTTATTATTGTTGAAGTGTGCCCGGATTTGCTTGCTAGTTGTTGTTAAGGGTAGTAGCTACAGATAATGAAGTAAAAATCCATCTTTCCACTTCATGAGCTTATAAATGGACAGATTCATTACCTGAACAAAAACCTTTAGATCACATGCTTGTTAGATTTTGTTTGCAAGTTTTTCTTTCTGAATTTTGAAATGAGTGGAGAATGTTATTTGAAAAGTGTGAAAAGAGTGTTATGTCATTAATTGTTTCTTGATTGAGCTATACTCATCAGACATAGAAACCTATCTGTTATTGGCACATATAGTGCATCAACTCTACTGATTACAAATCTCGGTTGATCATTTATGTTTGGTAATATATTATGCAAATAATTGCACCAACACTCACAATTAGGAATACTATCTACAACCAATATAAAGTTTTCTCAACCAAATTGCACCAGTGAGAAAAGGGCATAATTGAGTAGAAATGACGACTTCACAAGGCTATAACTTCTTGCTTGAAGGTCATAATTGAGCAAGAAAATAGTCGTTGGAAATATTTTGAGGAGAATAATCCATTTGTGAACCCATAAGTGGAAATTGAATAGTATAATTCTCAAGAAACAAGAGAAATTTTTCTGGTGGAATGAAAGAAGCAAAAATTAGGCATAATGTTTCCAAAATGGAAAAGTATAATAAATTTGATTATGATTTTATCTAACAGTAATTGTTGCATGCACATTTTTGCAAAATTAGTGGTACAGGAAGAATATATCAAGCTCAGTATGAAGACTAGCTAGATGGATGATGCACAAAGTTCTTACAACCATGGAGATTAAATTAGATGATTAAATATTAGTTTGGGAAGTGTAACAACAAAATCTATTGGACATAGAAGCAAGGTGGAGCCCCAATGGGTACATGTGCCCAAGTATTTCACCATGGGGTGCCCCAATGCTTTTTGTGAAGAAAAATGATGGAACTCTAAGGTTGCATATTGACTTCAGAAAACTAAACAAGCTTACTATAAAGAACAAGTACCCTCTACCGAGGATTGATGATCTTTTTGATCAATAGAAAGGAGGGAGGATATTTTCCAAGATTGACTTAAGGTTAGGTTACGATCATGTGAGAATCAAAGAGGAAGATATCAACAAGACAACCTTCTAGACAAGGTATGGCCATTATGAGTTTGTAGTGGTGCCTGTTATCCCCGATTTCTAGGGATAACTAGGAGATCATGTCTTGAGGCCCATAGGTCCTAGACATGGAGTACCGAGAGCAGGATTGACCTGAGCATGGCCCTGGAGGGCCCATCTTTCTTCTTCTTCATCAGACTTGTCATGTCAGTAGCAGCAGCATCCATCACCTTCGGCTTGGACTTGTATCGGAGAAGACTCTTGCTCCATGAGGTAATTGGTTCAGGTATCATGGTATGTGTCATATTTGATCATTATAACTTTCAGATATATGCATCAGATTCCTTTCATTTCTGACGACTGCTTGGATCTTACACTAACCCACTTGACCATGGTTGGGGGGATTGACGAGGTACCCTAGCAAGCTTGTACCCATAGGTTTTGGTTAGCCACCAGAGAGGATTTTGAAAAGCCATCGTCCGCTCCCATCATATTATCATTCTTACATCTTATCTCCCACTCATCTATCCCATTCCCCTGGTCTGGACATTAGGATGACCTATTTGTGGGGTTACACCTTATCTTGTGGGAAGAAGGGGCTAAAGGCCCAGGAGGTAAAAGCAGCTGGTAAGAGATAAAAGCCATAAAAAATAAAACCTAAAGATGCCTCGCCCAGGGATCCCCGAGAAGGCAATAAAAAGCCTCTCAATAAGAAACAAGAGGGACCCAAAGAAAAATAACAAAACAAGACCTAACCAAGAGGATGGGGGGTCTCATCACGAGCCAACCCATTATGTTTATGGGTACCTAGCAGTATGACATTGCCATTATCTGGTTACCACGCCAGGGCAATGACCTTTGGTTGCATGGCTAGGGGAAAGGGGGTCTCATCACGAGCAAGCCTTGTCATCTCTGTGAAAGTACTTGTGGGTAACATTGTCAGCTCCGGTCACCACACCAAGGCAGTGTCCTCTAGTTAGAACTTAAAATAAAAAGAAATAAAAAGTAATAAAGAAAAGAAAGAATAAAGGCAATAAAAGCCTTGGAAAGAATTGCATCCATGACAGGTACAACTCGCCTTCTACAAAGGCACCCACGGATAATATCACCCCTGTCTTTCACTATGTCTGGACATCCTTTGACCACACCACCTCCTGTTACATGGCTTGGATGATATCCTCTGGAAACTTTCCTTTTCTTATGGATGCTGGCCCAATAGGGCATTTTGTCTTTTTCTTCAACTTTGTATAGTAGGTCATTGTAATGTTTTTGAGCTATTGGACGATATGCTAGGGGTTTTATGCATCCATTTGATAAAATTAATGATGAAATATGATTGACATTCCTATGATCCCTAGGACTAATGAGCCCATGGAGGGCGAAGTTTTTGATGCGTAGGACCATGCTCGACGAACAGGTACCAAGTAGACCAGTACACATGGAGAGATGATTAGTTCGGACCTCCATGGGGCTGAAGAGCCCATCAGATGGTTGTTGGGACCTCATCAAGAGTAGAGACAAGACAATGATTGGTCGAACCTTTGCACGAGAGAAGAAGGAGGACGTTTTCATCCAGGACGCCTTGGTTGAGCCCAGCCCAAGGGGGTTGACCCACTACAGGTGGAACCTGTGCTTTCTGATTCCCCAGGACGTCATCTAGGAGCCATGACGTCACCTCCAATGTATGGCACCTTGACAGATCATTTTGGCACGTGTAGCAGAGTTTGGAGGCCCAGAGATGGCCAACGTTTGTCATCTTGTGTTGTATTTTTCCCTAAAAAGGGCCAACGTCTCCCTCAGAGGGGCTTGATGTCTTGCTTATTGCTCATTTAGGGTTTCATTTAGCAGTTTAATGTAAAACAATATGATTTTTAGTTATTAGCCTTGTCGGTTATTTTTAATGACCTAATTTTAATTAAAGGTCATGAGATACTATATATTGAGGATGTTTTTCCCTCATTTGGACATAACACAATTGACTCACACTTGTGAGGTCTGATTTTTGTTCCCTTCTTGGGTAGATGTGTTGTCTAAGTGAGGCGCACTTGCTATTGGAAGGATATTTTTGCATTTTGTGGCATTTCTCTCAAGGGAGGTTTACAACTAGGGTTTGCTTATGCTTTTCTTCATGACATGTAAGTGAATTTTCTTGCAAAACTTCTTAATTGAATGGTTGTAGGTGTAATTTCTTTCATTTGCTTATAATATTGTTGATTTAAAACCCTAGGTAACAAGCACACAAGTAGGTCATTGTTACATGTCCCCTTAGAGAGAGATTTTTTCAGCCATTGAAGAAAAGATATTAAGCCTAGCCTTTGCTACACTTATCTTGCTTCTTCCCTTAAGCTAGCATTGAAGTTTATAGGTTGAAAGAGGGTGATGTCCTAGGCCTAGGTTATCTACTCCTAGGGCCTTCATCTTCTAGGGTTTGAAAGCCTTGTCTTTACAACACTTTCTCCCTTAGACTTATTCTTTAGGCTAGCCATTTTGCCAAGTTGATTTAGAGAAGGAGGAAAGAGCATGAGGCCTTGCTTAAGCAACACCGAAGTGAGCCTCTTTCCCCTAGGGTTTTGATTCTAGGGCCCTGCCTTTGCAGCACCATAGAACCCTACCTTCTAGTCTTTAAGTCATCATCCTTTCAAAATCTTGTGCCCCTTTTCTTATTTGACTCCATATACCCCAAGGCACTAATATCTAACCTCAAGCGTTGAAGTTTAGGTGTACAAAAACTACTTTCAAAACTATAATTTTGAAACCCTAACTAACCAAACTAACCTAATTAAGGGCTGATGTCACAATTGGATATTTCATCTTGATGCAACAAAAGTTAAATATAAGCAATTAAGTGATGATTTCAAGCATTTATTGAGCAAATTGTTGATTGGATATATTGTTGCCTTAGTCATCTCTATAGATATTGATGAATTGATGGTCTTTCATAGCTAATTGATAAAACGTTGACTTCATTTTATATCTATTGCAGTACATTGCTTATTGAATAATATCATATAGTCATTGAAGTACTAACCCTTTGAGTTATAACCTGCATATATATATATATATATATATATATATATATATATATATATATATTGTGTTGATGTTGTCTTGTTCCAAGCAGGTGTTTTCAATAGGGCATACACTTCATTTATTGGCTGATTGACCAGACTGTTTGACTCTGGTGGTAACCTATGAGGAGGGAACTCTAAAAACTTGACTTAATACCTTCTACCTCTTCAAACACCAGGTTGTCGGGGACGTCTCCCCTAGGCTAACCTCCCTAAATAGAAAGAACCTCCCCATCGAGGTGACATTGGGTGGGGAAGGTTCTTGTTACGCCAGTTTGATCTCTATCCTTTAGCTTATGACCTAAACTACAAATTGTGTGATAACATTTTGGCGTCGTTGCCGGGCAACACTGAGTCAATCTTCCTCAATGACAAATCTTTTGGTAAGCCTTGCCTCAAAGACCTTTCTCTTACAAGCTTACCTGGCGACTCCACTAGGATTTTATTCCCCTTTTCTTTGGTAGTTTCAGGAAAACTATCTGGCGACTCCACTAATATTTCTTAGGGTGCCACATCACTTTCTGTGATATTTTCAAGTTATGGGATCATGGCACACTAGGAACAAATGTATCCAAGTATTGATTTCATAAGTTTTCAAGGATACCCAAATTACTTTGATACAAAATGGCTAAACAACTCTCCAACGTTTTTGGGCCTCCCAACTCCTCACACAGTGAATTATTTGGAGTATTTGAGCAAGATAAAGTTGGGAGGAGAGGATTCTCTTATAAAATTGTTTTTACTCACCCTGCCATCCTACTTAGAAAATTGTTTTAAGAGTTGTTGCAAGGACAGGGGTATATCATCTTTCATACACCTCACCAGTAGGTTTATAGACCTTACTAAACCAGATTGCCAAACGTATAAAGATGTCCTTCAAAACCTCATGGTAACCTTAGACCACAAAGGATTCACCACTGAGATTGTGGAAGATCTCAGGAGAACATATCATGATCAAAACCAAGAATCCTCTTATATAAGAGACGAGGTTTATGAAGACCATTGTCAATCCCTTGAAGAGGATCAAGACCTCTCCCATAATCCAATAGAACACAACAAAGATATGACTAGAGACGTGAATTATGAAGATGAAGCACCAGTAACCGCTCCTCAGTCTAATGAAGCTCTCCAAGATCCTGTCCCTCCTGCACAAGATGATGAGAATGAGGTAAGTCATTTTCCTTTCTAGTCTTTTGATGATACCTTGTTCTATGACTCAGGGAGTGAAGAAGAAATGGAACCCTTGGACAAGCTAGATCCCCTATGTCTCAAGACTGAAGATGTAGTGGCAGAACTTCCACCTGATGAAGCTATCCAAATACTTGAAGATCTTGCACAGGAAGGATTAATCAAGGTAAAGTATTCCCCCTTCCAAGTTTTTAGTGTTTCTTTACCTTATGACACAGAGAGTACAGAAGTATTGGATGTTTTGACTCCTCCATGTTATGATACTGATACTGACATAGCTGACATTGATGAGTTCATACATGTTGGGAGACGTAGGTGCGATATAGTTGGTTATGAATTGGATCCCATCTATGACACTGAGAGTCATTTCCAGTTGTTTCCCTTGCAATTGTCACAACAGATTACTTCCGACCAATGGCAACCAGGAGATGAGATTTTTACCCGTACTTTTCAAAAAAACAAGAATGACCTAGTACCTTATTCTCCTGATGATTTTCAGTCTTACCTTGAGTTTTTTTATGAGTACCCTTCTGAGCACTTGGACTCTCTCCATGAAGATGATTGCCAACCACTATTGTGCTCAGATTTTGATACAGTTAAGGACATTGTTTGCCTAAAGAAGGTTTCTCGTGACTTTTCGCTCCAGCCACCTACTATTACTTTACCATGCTTTTCCATTAAAGGTGTAGTTGGGAAGTACCCTTTTTATGTTGAGTTTCCTCTTAGGCAAGCCCTAAACTCCAGGGTTTGGTTAGATGCTGCGAGTTTGAGTCAGTCATCCCAATTTTTCAACTTTCCCTTGCTAGTTTACCAGTCGTCTACTAGGTCTTTGATGATCCCTTCCTTGACTTTGGAGCGTGAGGGTGCCCTAGGTAGCCAGTTTGCAGACCCTTTTGGTCAGTTTTCTGAACCTTGCATTTTTCATGACCCTTTCTTGAAGTGGATTGAATACTTTCCTCAGAGATGGACTTGTCAAGATTTTATCCCTCCCACCCACCTCCATGAGTTAGACTTTGAGATTCCCAATGATATGATATATATTCTAACTCATGACATTTTTGTGCTTGATTTATCACTGTTTTGGTTTATGATGAAGCACAAAGGCAGGTATCGAGGAACGTTGTTGGGTTGGCTTCACTGGTTGTTTGACTGCACCAACATGCAGCCAACAGGTAAGTCCAGTCAAGTATTGCACTTTCTATTCACATTTATGATTACTTTATATACATATATCTATATTTGCGGGGTGGCAATACCACCCCACCTTTGTTACTGATGCCCTTTTCGAGTCTGAGCAGGTCTGCGAGTTTATGCCAGAGATGTTGAGGTTCTCATGCGCTCTACGGTGAGCACATGTCCTCGAGTTGGAGCCAGATGTTATCCCCGATTTCTAGGGATAAATAGGAGATCATGTCTCGAGGCCCACAAGTCCTAGACATGGAGTACCGAGAGCAGGATTGACCTGAGCATGGCCCTGGAGGGCCCATCTTTCTTCTTCTTCATCAAACTTGTCCTATTAGTAGCAACATCATCCATCACCTTCGACTTGGACTTGTATCAGAGAAGACTCTTGCTCCATGAGGTAATTGGTTCAGGTATCGTGGTATGTGTCATATTTGATCATTATAACTTTCAGATATATGCATCAGATTCCTTTCATTTTTGACGACTGCTTGGATCTTACACTAATCCACTTGACCATGGTTGGGGGGATTGACGAGGTACCCTAGCAAGCTTGTACCCATAGGTTTTGGTTAGCCACCAGGGGGTATTTTGAAGAGCCATCGTACGCTCCCATCATATTATCATTCTTACATCTTATCTCCCACTCATCTATCCCATTCCCCTGGTCCAGACATTAGGATGACCTGTTTGTGGAGTTACACCTTATCTTGTGGGAAGAAGGGGCTAAAGGCCCAGGAGGTAAAAGCAGCTGGTAAGAGATAAAAGCCATAAAAAATAAAACCTAGAGATGCCTCGCCCAGGGATCCCCGAGAAGGCAATAAAAAGCCTCTCAATAAG
>ML779039.1:654796-666236 GCA_009831015.1 Picea engelmannii
TTACCCAAACGGGGCCCACATGACTTTTGGCGCTTCATCTCCTAGGGTTAGGTTTTTGGATGTATATGAATTTTGGCATTCTCGTCTATTGTAAAAAAGGCCTCTAGAGCCTCATTGTAATCATCTTCTCACGGATGCGAGTAACAGCCACATCTTTTCTCAGAGATAAGCTACCAGCGCCTTAGCTAGTTTATTTACATTTTGTCTGTAAGCATATTTCAATCATTTGTTATTAATGAAATGAAGTCTTATTTCCGCTGCATCTCTGCGTTTATGTGTATTTCTGTATTTCATTGTGTTCCTACATAAATCCGGATCAAAACTGTTGGTGGCCTGAAGCGATATCTAAGCGCGCCCTGGATTGTGCTTTTGAAAACAGGGATGTACGACCCCACCCTTTTTTTGATGTGCCAATATCTGGATCAGAGCTGAGTCCCAGATTTTTTGCAGGGGGTCCAAGTATAGTTCTGTTCCTAAGTTGAAAGAGAATGGTGGGTTCTTCTGAAGAGTCAAAGTTGTGATCTTCGGTCGAAGTGGAAGGAGCGGGATCGGGGGAGGGGGGAAGCGAGGGGGAAGGGAGTCTAGGGAGGGTTTTGAGGAGAGGAGAAGGGGCGCGACCTTTTGGGGTGGGGGTGGGGGGGAGAGATCTTAGTGTGGAAGTGCTGTCAATTTTGAGAAATTTGAAGGCTCGTAGGGGATCCCGAACAGGTAGAGGGATAATGTATTGTAAATTTAGAAAAGATTCAAAGGATGGCAACTGTAGAATACATGTAGGAAGAAGCAGAGCTATGTCTCGAGCCAGAGGGGGGTTATGTCCAAGTTCCTATCGAACTAAGCCTGCGAACGATCCCGCCGATGTCTGTTGTACCTGCGAGGTAGGTCTGTGAGTTTGTGGAGGAAGTGGAGGGAGAAACCGACGATGAGGGAGAAAGCCCCTACTGTAGGTTCTCCGCTACGGGGAGACGAGTGTGGGTGGGGTGTCCTCGTAGTGGTTGTGGGCAGTCTTTGAGTACATGCCCGTGTGCATGACAACGTCGGTAGCGGAATGGGATTCCCTCATAGTCGAGAATTTGAGCCCTGGTGCGTCCCCGATCCGTGATGTTGAGTTATTTGTGAAGCCCTCCTCTGATATTTAGTGAAACGAAGATGCGAGCTAGGAAATCTCCCCCATCTCCTTGAAGGAAAATTCCACGTCTAAGTAATTGCCCAACGCATTTCCGATAGCCTGAAAGATCTTCTCTGACCAAACATGGGGCAAGAGCCCAGGCAAGCGTACCCAGATTGGGAAAGAGTCCACTTGCGCACTTGCTGCGTCAAAGGTTGGGTCCCAGAGTTTTAGTAATACAGATGAGGAATCGATAGACCAACAACCTAAGAGGGCTCGGGTTGCTTGAGCTGCAGTGGCAAAAGTGATGAGAAACCACCCCCTTGATAATCGACAGATTTGTGGGGGGTGGGTTGGGCCGAGCCCCAGTTTGTGCGTGCCCAAATTTATAGTGTCTTTTCACTGAAGTGCATCCCATATACTTTCCCTACCACAGATTTATTCACAAGCTCAAATACTTCCACCATTGAGAGATCCTCTCCTATAATGAAGTTGGAAGAATTAGTTACCGCTCCAATGCATTTATTCCTTTTCCTGTGTCTATTTGAGGAGTGAGGGTCGGGGTCCTCAATCAGACCTCTGAGGATGACTTCCTCACTGCCGCTGTCTTCAAGATTGTCCCATCCGTTCAGATTTGATGGTGGGAGGTAATTGCCAATAAAGCCCGCAGATGTATCACTGAAGATGGATTCATAAAGAAACCCTGACCCTGCATCTGGGAATAAGCAAGAGTCCTGGAAGAGGGGATTGAGCCGGTGTGCGTCTAGGTTTGGAAGTGTGGCCTCAAAAACTTCCAAGGGTGGTCCTCCGCAAGCTGGGGAAAAGGGGGGAGGACCCAGGAGGAAAACATGGGGGGAGGAGGATAGGGGAGCCCAGAAAGGAAAGAGAGTTAGAGACGATGGACCAAAATGGGGGAGGGGTGAGGAACCAAGAGGTGAAGCGGAGACCAATCGCTCGAGGGTAATGTAGGGAGGGCTTGTCAGTAATCCCTGGGGAGCATCCACGGGAGGGGGTTCCCTGGAGAGTAGTTGCAGAGGATTAGGGTTGGGAGAGAAGGGAGGAGCCGTAGAGTTTGCTGGTGGGTGAGGGGAGGACGAAACAAGTTAAGTAGCCATCCAAAGGGTATAAGCCTCAGAAGATAATAGGTGCCCGTGAGAGACTAGGTGGGAGCTGCCACCTGTCGGGAACCATGGCAGGGTTTCATCATGGTCCAAGGTATAGTCCACGTCATCTTCATAGGTTGCCATTGTGCTGGTGGAGTAGGCATTCGATGGGGAAAATCCGACAAGCTGCGAGGAGCAGGAGGGGAAAACTGAACACCGTAGGAAAGGGGTTAGCTGAAAAAGTAGTCTCTCTGTTCACTGCAGGGGGGGAAATGCCAAGAAGATTGATTCGTTGTTAGGGAGGGAATGGACTGTAATTGCAGAGAAAACTGCAGAGAGAACGTGCCCATGTTTTTAATTTTTCAATATATATATATAAAAAATTCCTTAAAGCAAAAAAATAATTTTATTTATTATTTATTTTTAATCTCGAAAATTCCTTCTTAAAAGGAGTTTTAATGTGTAACAAAACTCCAATATAAAAATATCTTACCAAACACAATATTCTAAGACACTCCATCACAACAACTTAACAACTACAAACCCAAAACCACCCACAAGTCTAACATAAAAATGGCCACTATTTTAAATTCTTTTTAAGAAATTAATCGAAGAAAAACATATTATCTTAAACGCATCAAATTTTAAACTTTTCAAATTTGTGACAAATTTTAGTGCCGTGGAAGAAAATAAACACATACTAGCTCCACATATGCTCTCATCATATCATCTCCATTGGCCGATCATCCAACAACATGAGGGCAGCGGTTCCATTCCCGCGCCTTCTGATCCTCAGACCCGTTAATACTCCACAATGCAGACGCCTTCACACCGTCAAGGCCTCTCAGACGGCCACTGAGCCGTCAAAACTCCATACAAACCGCAGCGCTTGCTCAGAAATTCTCCGCATAAGGAAATCTCTGCTGTCAAGAGAGCGAACGGCTGTCGAGGTCGCGGAAGAATACCTTACTCGACTGCAACAGACGGAACCTTACGTCAAGAGCTTCCTGTACGTGTCGGACAAAGTGTTGGCGGACGCAGAGGAAATTGACAGAAGGCTCAGGAGAAACGAGGATGTCGGCCCTCTGGTAGGCGTCCCCGTTGCCGTCAAGGATAATCTGTGCACGAGAGACATGCCGTCAACTGGAGGATCTAGGATTTTGGAGGGTTATCGTCCTCCCTTTGACGCCACAGCCGTGACGAAATTGCGTCAGAGTGGAGCCCTGTTGATTGGCAAAACAAACCTCGATGAGTTTGGGATGGGAAGCACTACAGAAGGTTCAGCATTCCAGGTTCTTGTTCTGCTCTTTTTCACTTGGTGAATTATTTGCATTATTTGTTATTGCTTATTATTTTCTTTATTAGTTTACGCTTATGAATTATTAACATTATTTTAAAATTCTTCTTCTTATTTTTTTTCCATGGAAAAATGTAGTAACTCCATACATTTTACATATGCTTGATACAGCATTCAAAACAAACTGTCCCAAAGGCAAGAAAAGGCCCTTTCTAACCACTGCATTATAAGTCTGAGGCTTGTCAGCTCTCTTCATTAAAGAAACTAACCAGATCTTCAACCTACACACAACAGAAACAATTCTCAAAAAAGAGATTTCTGAATCATTCACAAAAACAAAAACAACAGGCTTCCATCTGATAACTCCATCATACCTGATATCAGTTCAAGACCAAAGTATTAAAATATAAAATAAAACTAAGTATCCAGATTTTGAACAGCCTTCTGTCCATTATGTTTTTGGCTTGACTCCATCATACATGATATCAGTTCAAGACCAAAGTATTAAAATATAAAATAAAACCAAGTATCCAGATTTTGAACAGCCTTCTGTCCATTATATTTTTGGCTTGACTCATATCCCATTGATTGACGTTGGATACCAGACTGTCAGATTCCATCCCTAAACACCAATAGTAAACCTGAATTGGCAGTCCTTCTTTGGACAAGACATTTGCCACTGAGTTGAGCTCTCTATAAAGTTTAAGCATGGTTGTAGGATATATTTGTGAATCCTATCTCCATTCAATCAGCTTTCGGGGTTACTCTGAAAGTGTTTACGCCATGCTTGGGGATGCTTCTTGTGATGTGGGATGCATGGTGTGTTGATTACCCTTGGTTGTACTGCGATGGACATACACATTGGAGACCTATGTGGCTTAGTGACTTTCTTCATGGAGAACTTGGTTGCTTGCTTTGGAGGACGACTCATCTTGGAGAAGTGTTGGGCATATTGGAAGAGGGTGTTGAGCCATAGATGGCATGGGGACACTTGGTTGCTTGCATGGAGGCTTGTATTTGACTTCAGGATGCTTGGGTTGAGGAGGGATCATGTAGGTGTGGTGGACCTAGAGGTACATGTGGCTTAGGAGATAGTGTTGGAGCTTTGAGTAGTGTTGGACCTTTTTTAAGGGTCATTCAGCCTTGGAGGGTTGCTTGTTGAACACACATGCCTTGGAGCTTGCAATGTTTCACTTAGAGTGGGAGTGCTCCACATGTGGGCCTATCTTGTGTAGAGTCAGGTTGTTTTTAGTGGACTAGGTCCACTTGTTATTGTCAACCTCCCTCACCTTTCATATAAATAAAAGGAGGAGAGAGTCTTCCCATCATATATTCATTTTTGTTCACTCATGTAATCACATGCTTGTGTTAAACATGTGAGAGCAAGAGTGAACTAGTCTCTTTTTACTCTTGTTTATTTGAATTTGCTCTCTTTGTCTTGAGCGCTAGGGATTTTGAGGAAATTAAAGGAAAAGCTAGGGTTAGGGTTTTTCCCTAAGGAGACTGATCCAAATTGGATCCTTGCTTAAATTCATTTGTAAAATTGTAATAAACTTGAAATTGTTTTTTAATTTCGTTTTGTCTCTTTGGCAAAACGGGAAAGGGAAATGAAACATTTTGATGGTTGGCCTTCCAAAGGCAGACCATTAAAAATGAAGGTTGTAGTGAGGAATGATCAACGGGGGGAGATGCAAGGAGAAATAGGGAAGGACAGTAACAAAAATTAGAGCTCGAAGAGGGAAGCCTACTTGAAGTTGAGTGGACGAAGGAGTTAATGTGCCTGTGCACTCTAAGCGAAGGTGTCTTTGAGCCATGGCCTTTGCAATTTTGTATTGTCATTGAGTAACAATGCACAAACTCCGTGTATAGCTCACCCTTTTGTAATTTTTCTCTTGAGCATAATAAGAATTCTATTTAAACGTTGGTATCTGTGAGTTAATGCATTTTGTTCTTTGGGTATTTTTGTTATGAGTTACAATGATCTATACATTCTTTGTTGAAGTATATTTTTAGCCTGTAGTACCTTTTCACATAATTTATTGTTTGTTGGGTGTTTTTCTTTTTCCCATTGGTTGTACACATTGTTCTTTTTCTTGCTGGACGTTTTATCCTTTGCATGGGAAAATTTACTGACCCTCAGGCATGTTCTTCTCTACCTGAGCGTTTTGTGTATTGCCTGGGCAAATTCAAAGATCCTTGGGTGTGTTGTTTACTGCCTGTGGGAATTCAAACACCCTTGGGCAAATTTACCTACCCATGGGCATTTTGTTTACTATTTGGGTGAATTTAGAGACCCCCAAACGTTTTTATCCGATGACGTGTGCCTAAACTCGCCCTTGGTCGTTTTATCTAATGTCGAGTGCCTAAAATTGCCCTGGGCATTTTTCTCCATTGCTGGATGACTAATCCGTCCACTAAGCATCTTTCTTCATTAATGGGTTGTGTAAAAGAGTCTTTGGTCAGCTGGTGTGAGTTTAGATGGATAGTTTTGTGTTCTGTTTTGATATCATAACCAGATACACCCCCTTTCACATGTAAATTGCTCAGCTGGCAATCTGTGGAAGTATTTTCATTTATAAAGGCTTACACTTAGATTCATGATTGCAATTTTAGAGTTTGTTCTATTGCATGCACTAAAAATAGAATGCATTGAAATCTGAGGAGAGCATTGACCAAAATTGGACTAAGAAGCAAATTCATTCTGCAGAAGCATTCATGTTGATGAAATGGATAGGCCATAGGCCCACCTTTTACGTATCAGGTGGTATCAAAGCAAGTTCATTAGAGATCTTGAAGCAACTGCCATGGGCAAAGCCTTGAACAGGGAGAAGTTGGAAGAATTGAGAGACTTCAACAGGCAAATCCAAGAAGAAAGTCGATATTGGAGGCATAGAGCAGATGAGTTGGAGAAAGAGCTTGCCAAGCGCCAAGACTCCTTCACCACCATGAGGGTAGAATTAGACAGGAGCAGATTGCAACTCTTGTAGTTGGGGGAGAAATTCATTGAGCTAGATAATTGGCAAGAGAAGAGGTTCAACGAGGTCACTGCTCACCTCTACTAGGACTTGGCACCAAAGGAAGATGCCTTGAAGAAGCTAGAAGTAGTTGTCTAAGAGACCAAGCAAGCTCCTTCCATTGCCACTGTCGAAGCTAGTAGCATGACGGATGCAAGCATGGTAAATTCACCTTCCAAAATCCTTCCTCAAGAGACCTTCGGTGACTTTGAAAAGCACATTAGAGGCATCGATTCCAAGCTTATGAGACAAATGGGCTATGAGGGCCAAGGGCTAGGCAAGGAAAGCCAAGGGATTCTGATCCCAATTGTAGCTCAACAGAGGCCCAAGCATGAATGCATAGGATTCAATGGAGAAGAAGCCAACACAAGTGTAGCTCAAACCACCTTCGTTAAGGCAAGAGGAATTGGAAAAGAAGCCATGTGCAGCAAGCCACTCAAATTTTCTTGTAGAATCTTGGAAGAGGGAAACAAAGAGATGATTCCGCCATCTAGATTTGTTCCAACTCTTGGCGGACCAAGCAACCAAGCTGGCAAGCATTCTCATAGACCAAAAAGGTATGGCTTAGTTTGCTTTTGTTGCAAGAAAAGGGGTCATAAGGCTAGAGATTGTGGGCACTCTAAAAGGCCAAGCAACTCATGCAAGAACTATTGCCAGTACTGCAGATTGACTGGACATTGGGAGGCCAAATGTTGGAGGCTTCACCCAAAACTCCATCCCAAGAACCAGACAACCAAGAGGAAAGATTGGAGAGTTAAGGTAAAGGGGAAAGAGGAGCTGTTGGAACTTGTAGCCCAAGGAGTAGTGGTTGTCCAATGACATATTGTAGATGTGAACGTCATCCACAACCATGAGAAGGACAACAGGGTTATTCCAAAGGTAGCCCCTACTCACCTCTTATCTTCCATCCTACATCAAAGGCATCCATTCTTTGAGATTTGCCGGAGTTTGCTTGATGATAGGAGAAGAAGAAGATTGAAGGAGTTGAAGCTTTTGGGGGACCAAAAGCTTGCAAATGGGGAGGTATGATCTGAATTGGATCCTTGCCTAAATTCTTTTGTAAAATTGTAATAAACTTGAAATTGTTTTTTAATTTAATTTTGTCTTTTTGGCAAAATGGGAAGGGGAAATGAACCATTGTGATGGTTGGCCTTCCAAAGGCATCCCATTAAAAATGAAGTTTGTAGTGAAGAATGATCAACGGGGGGAGATGCAAGGAGAAATAGGGAAGGACAGTAGCAAAAATTAGAGCTCGAAGAGGGCCGCTTGCTTGAAGTTGAGTGGATGAAGGAATTAATGTGCTTATTCACTCTAAGCGAAGGTGTCTGTGAGCCATGGCCTCTGTAATTTTGTATTGTCAGTGAGTAACAATGCACAAATTCTGTGTATAGCTCACCCCTTTGTAATTTTTCTCCTGAGCATAATACAAATCCCATTTAAACGCTGATATTTGTGAGTTAATGCACTCTGTTCTTTGGGTATTTTTGTTATGAGTTACAATGATCTATACATTCTTTGTTGAAGTATATTTTTAGCCTGTAGTACTTTTCACATAATTTATTGTTTGTTGGGTGTTTTTCTTTTTCCCACTGGTTGTACACATTGTTCTTTTTCTTGCTAGACGTTTTATCCTTTGCGTGGGCGAATTTACAGACCCTCATGCATGTTCTTCTCTACCTAAGCGTTCTGTGTATTGCTTGGGCTAATTCAGAGACATTTGGGCATGTTGTTTACTGCCTGGGCAAATTTAGAGACCCTTGGGAAGATTTACCTACCCCTGGGTGTTTCTTTTATTGCTTGGGCGAATTTAGAGACCCCTGAACGTTTTTATTTAATGCCGTGTGCCTAAACGCGCCCTTGGTTGTTTTTATTTGATGTCGAGTGGCTAAAATCGCCCTGGGCATTTTCTTCATTGCTGGATGACTAAATCCATCCACCGAGCATCTTTCTTCAGTGATGGGTTGTGTAAAACATTCTTTGGTCAGTTGGTGTGAGTTTAGATGGATAGTTTTGGGTTTTGTTTTGATATCATAACCAAATACACCCCCTTTCACATGTAAATCGCTCAGTTGGCAATCTGTGGAAGTATTTTCATTTATGAAGGCTTACACTCAGATTCATGATTGGAATTTCAGAGTTTGTTCTATTGCGTCTAGTAAAAATAGAATGCATTGAAATCTGAGCAGAGCATTGAACCAAAACTGGACCAAGAAGCAAATTCATTCTACAGAAGCATCCGCGTTGATGAAACAAACATGCCACAGGTTCACCGTTTACGGATCAGAGACAAAAAAGACTAGGGTTTGGGATAAACCCTAGAGGAGCAAAGGGAGCACTTGTTCTTGGAGTTTTTGTTAGAGAAGAAGACAAGGGTTTTGTGGCATTTAGAAACCCTAGTACTACTTGGAGTGCTTGATGTGGAGAAGATAGAGGGAGACTATCTTGTATGATAGAGGGAGACTATATTGTACACTTGTGTGATGCAAGTGAGGATGCCAAGGAGGACTTGATGATGTGTATGCTAGCTTGTTGAGGAACTTTGGTGGAGCGACCAACTTTGGTTAGGAGGAGTTGGTAGCTAAGGTTTTTTATGGTTTCCCTAGTTAGGGTTTGGAGAGCTTGACTTACACCAGCTTGTATCAATCTATGGTATGTAATTGTACTTCACATATATATATATACATATATGAAGTGCTCCAGTTGTCCAAACATTGTGTACTTGCAGATTTGAATTTCAGCTTATGTTATTTTCATGATCGAGTAAATTCTAGAGTTGGTTATGCATGTTGATTTAACATAACATTGAGCTGAATTTGTTAAGTGATTTAACACACAACTAGAAGCTAAAGTGGCAGGTTTACTGCTGTAATAATCTGCTGTAATAAGTCATTTTAAGAGATGTAAGTTGCTTGGGAAGTTTTTCATAAGGGATGTAACTTGTTGGCAATGAAGTAGACTTGATCGGTATTTAATTTTTTGGGCTGCCTTGTGAATTGAGTTTAAGAGAAATAAAGTATTTGCTGCTGTAAATTAATATTTTTGATTCAGCCCTAAGGCTGAATGTTCATCAGAAATAGATCTGGGAAATCTCAAGGTTGAAGTGAAATTTTTGAATTTGCATTAAAAGCTTGTTCGGGGAAATTTCGACACATTCTCTTCAACTACTCTAGATTCAGGAGTCATTGCATGTTTTCCATCCCGAGCAAACTAGTCATCTAGTTGACTACCACCAAAGAGTCTCCAAACACTTGTAAGTATGTAACCCCCTTGTTTGTTGCCGGTTTCATCAATAGTTTGAGAGCCATCAGCTTTGCATAATTGTTTGGTCCTCCACCCAATGTAGCTTTAAATTTTATATAATGTGAATCAATAAGAAATAATGTACCTCCTGCGCCACAAATAGCTTGCTGCCCTTGACTAGCACCATCGAAATAACCGTAGGCCCCCGACTTATCTATTCGTGGATGATTCAATGACCTAATTTTAAAGTCTTTTTAGGTACTTTTATGCTTTCAAAGATTGTTCTAATTTTAGATGCACATTGAAAAGATGGCAGCACCTTGTCTTGAAATATTTCTACATTTCTAGCTAGCCAAATGCCCCAATATACCACTAGTGTAAAGCATGTACATTCCGAATTACCAATTTGAGGGGTCTCTACTCCAATTTTGATTTATTCTTAGTCTTATAAATGAATGTACCTTTATATCAGTGTTTTAAAAATTGGTCAAATCAGACTCGAACTTAGCCGAGTTGACCAAGTTGACCCCAAACTATATCGACTTGGTTATCTAATCGGTTCGAGGACTGGTTTGGTACCGAATTGGTCGAGTCGATATATGACTCAACTAAGTCCATACCTACTCGACTGAGTTGGTTTGCTTCTTCACCTTGGTGCACAGTTTGGAAAAGTTCATTTTAATTTTTTTTTTACTTAAACCCTAAATTCTATCACCCTAAACCCAAAAAACAGACCATATAAATACCTCACCTCCTCTATTTGCCTCTATGGCAAGCACTAGTCATGCATCCTGTGCTTCTATTAGTACTACTATTGTAGTTGTAGATGTCCTCGAGGAGTCCAATGAGTCCAAGGACTTCGAGCCAGAGAATGATCTTGTGGCTCATGTTGAGGATCCCATTTTTAGCAATGGTGATGAAATTGATGATTGATCAGTGATATGTAGTAGGCTAGTAGCTTGTAGCATGTTGTTTTTTAGACTCTAGAGTCCATTTAGAGCCTCGTTGATCATGTATTTTGTTTCTGATATGTATTGCACTAGATACCGTTTTGATATATTCATCGTTACATATTTTGTAACGGTGTATATATGAGCAGACTTTGCATATTTTGTCTCTAATGGTTTGGAATCCTTAAAATATATTTTTTTCATTCAAATTTTAATATTTTAGGTATTTTTGTAGTAAACCGAGTCATAAAATTCAAATCGGTCCAATTTTGAGCTGAGTTCGAGTTGACCCTCTACTGATTCTGAGGTCGACTTTGCTTTTTAAACATTTCTATATATCATGTATATATACAAATTGTATATATTGTGTTCATATATATATTATGTGTAAATGTGTTCATTTATATGTGTGCATATTCATGTGTTAATATATTTATATCTACATGAAGGTGTAGATGCATGTATATCATTGTATATGTCGTTGTCTGATTGTAGGTTTAAAAGTTGACTATAATATCTTAAAAGGAGTGATTATGTTGTATAAAAAATGGGGCACAACATGGCTGACCCCAACTTTTAGCCTTAATTGCCCCACTAGGGAAGAGAAATACAAACATGCATGCTACGATTTTAAAATCAACCAAGCATTTCAATCTTACTCCAATCATGTCTCCATAGGTAGAAGTCATGCAACACCATGAACACAAAAAAAATCCTTAAAATGAAAAAAA
>ML779040.1:6871-41988 GCA_009831015.1 Picea engelmannii
TAATTCAAAACAAAGCTAAATTATATAGAGAGATCCCTCTCTGAAGCTGGAAGGGCTAGATCCCAGCTTTAAAAGCGGTTGGTTAAGGTTACCTTTGTGTATTTCCTCTTTTCAACCTCTAGGAAATTTACAGAGTGATAACAGAACCAGTTGTATCTTTCCATGAATGGACACTATAAATATGTGCCATGGGTTTGCTTGAAAAATAAGAACTTCAATGTATTGTTATGCTGCAAGAATTCTTCTTGGAGAATCCTCTTTTCTCTTGGAATCATTCAAGCACTATAGAAAGGGCCATTCCACTCACCTCTTAAGAGGATTGGAATTGTATTTCTTCACCATTGTTACTTTCCATTGTATGAAGAGAAGAGCTATCTATTAGGGAACTCAATATCCCTCCCAAGGAGGAAGAGGGGATTCATAAGTCCCTTCCTTTCTCTACGGTGATATCCTATCAATACATTGTGTTATCACATAACATTGTCAAGGGTTGTAAGTGTGTGTCGGTAATACATGAGCCTATATCCTTTCCCTGTCTCTCTCTCTCTTTTACAGGCCATGTCTTTAAGTTTTCCCTTCAACCGGAAAATTTGTTTTGTTCGCCCCTTTTATTTAAGAGACCTGTTTTCCCTTGTTGACCTACCTGAAAAAGTCTCAACCTGAAGCTCTCTGTTTTTTCCTAAGATTGAACACCCATCTCCTTTACCTCTGTCACTGATCCTTCTATTTTCCTGAGCCCTCATCCAATCGTCCAAGTATTTATTTACATAGGATGCAGCCATGAGCACAAATAACAACACTTAGAGCGGTCTAATATGGACTCGAATCAAGCGAGTGATCAAGTTCAGTTTTCAGCGGAGGAGATTCCATTCGAAGTTCATATTTATAGACCTCATGGGATTGGGATTATAAAGTTGCACAAATTTTAACATTAGAAAGAGGTCCAAAGTTGAAGATCAAATGTCATGTGTCCTTCCTCAACGGACGGGAACGATCTATTTCGGGTTTCTAGATTATGGGTGTTTCTCCCTTCGGCTTTCTCCGAAGCCCGAAGTCCCGAACTCTCCGAGGTCTCGAAGTTTTGAAGTGGAACAAGGATATGATATAAGTCGTTGATCATTAATCAAGGAGGACCATTGATCTCCATGTGTAAATACAATTCACGATTCAAAAATCGGGAGTTGTGAAGTGGGGTGTGTCAAAGATTCTCGAAGGCAAGGATCCGCGAAAATATCCCAACCGTTCGTTGGAAGGTGGGACGTGGCACCCGTTCCGAGGGTTCGCAGGAATGAATTTCGGGAGTTTTGAAATGAGGAAAAGGCAAAATTTATGAAGCGTGAAGTGTGAAGTGGAGCTGAACTATCTGATCTAGAAGGACACTTGGCAACAGATCAATAGATTCACAATTTCATGAATCAGAGCTTTTGCAGGAAGCAAGGCGGAAAATCCCCGAAAGGAGAAATCATGAAGAGCCTTTGAGGATAGATGTCTGGTCACAACCCATGGTCATGTGGAAAGTAGTTCCAGGAGGAAAGGTTGGTGCCTAGTGCATAGAGCCGACGAAGATAGAACTTCAAGCAATAAATTGTGGCCGTCAAAGGAAAAATCACTTCGATCGTTGATCTGAGTAAGGCATTTTTTTCAATCGAGCATCGAGAAATCTTTAGTCGAGCAAAGTGAAAATCATTGAAAATCGAAGTCCTGAAGTTTCTTTAGAGATAAGAACCAGGTCGTGGCCTGAGGCTGCATGTAGAAGAAGCTGGTACCAGAAGCTTTGGGGGCACGAAGGAAAGGGTGTTGATTTTAGGAGACCTACACCAAAGGCCGAGGGTGCCTATGTTCATTACAGAGTGAGACCATCATGGTTTCAAGGCACTGGGTGAACTCAAAGAGCTGCCAGGGACGTGTAGAATTTCTTGGGGCATTAAGCCTTGTCACATTCCCAATGAAATAATCTGTTAATGAAGGAGGGGTGGTGGTTGAAACCTCGTCTCACCCCATAAATGGAAAGTGTGGAAGGACTGGTCGTGGAGGCAGATTGTCAGCCCGAAGTTCCCCTATAGATGGATTTTCCTACAAGCCCATGTTAACCTAAGCTCACCTCTCATGGAAGGATACATGCACAGTCTGACAAAAGAAGAGGCAGATGGAAAGCCTTGAATGCAGTGGCCCGATCGTGCCCCTGGTGGTTGTAGACAATTTTGATTATAAATAGGTAATTTTGATATTTTGTTAAAGAGGTCAATTGGTTGAGCAGGGCTCCCGATTTTGTAATGTTTTGATCCCAGAAGTTGTTATCTAGTTATGTAACAAATTTAAGACTTTCACATTAATAGAAGTCAATTTACCCCATCTCTCTGTAAAAACTGTGCTAAAACACTCGGGCATGGAGGATCCAATCGAGGGATGTGATGTTGTTGTAGTGTATGTTTTATTACAGTAGTGTCGTGACCAGTTTTAGTTAGATTCTTTGTTGTCTTATTCCCTCTTATGTTGAAAGGCTTGGGCATGGAGGATCCCGTCAAGTTATTGTAGTCGCATTGTGTTGTAGGTTTTATCATTATGTTTTTGTGAATGTGTTGTTTGAACATATTTCAGTGTCTAAAGCTTGAGTTCAAGAGAAGTCTTGAGCCTGAGTTTTTCTTCAGCAAGATGCTTGAAAGCTGATTCCCATAGCAGTTTTTTTCACCTCTCTCACTAAGTCTTCCATATGATCACCTTTAAACTCAATTCACTAACTGAATTTAATGAGGCCCTCACTTCCCTGTGCATTGCTTGTCCAGTTCTGTGTTGAATCATTCATGTATTGAGTTTTCCCCATTTGACCTCCACTCACATAAATCAAACATCCACCAAACACTCTGATGGGTACTGGGCTTATCCTCTCACAATCTGAGGGTGACTCTTAGTGCTAACATTCTTGGCGTTGTTGTCGGAGAACGAATTGAAGACATTTCCCTGGGTAAGAATGACAAAGAAGCATTGATTTTGAAGGTGCATCAGATATCAATACCATTGAAGATTGTAACTTGCACCTGGCGACTCCACTGTTTCAATTGTGGATCCTAAAGGCAGACACGTGAGGTCTACTCCATAGTTGCCTCTAGCTACACCTAAAGTTGACCCAGAGAATATTATCAGGAAAGGAAATATTTCTCAAGAAGGATTTTAGCTGCTGTCCCAGATTGAAAAGCTCCCTAGGAGAACGATAATGACCATATCTAGTCTTTGATGGTGAACAAAGACCAGACACTTTCAGACTGCATATCATTCACTTGGTGACTCCATGTTTAAAGGATCCAGTGGCGACTGCAAGTTTCAATGCTCACTGTCAAAGGTATTATTCCTCTGAATTAGCCCGTTATAACTGTTGTGAGTATAGAGATTGATCTAGGTTGATCCAGAACCGCTTGAAAATACTTGAATGTAGAAAAGGAGGATCTAGGAATGACCCAGAAGTCTCAGAAGGGTCCTTAGGCTCAAAAAAATGATTTAAAATCAAAGTTCTCATAATGGGATTAAACCAATGCCATTGCATCCGACTCATTCTCCCGATTCTGGCCATATATTTACTTTCTCAAATGAAGCTCATATGAAGAAGTTATGACACTCTGAACTTTTTTGAAAACAACAACAAAAAGTCAAACAACAAGTAGGTCGTACTGATGACATCAACAGTACAGATGCTGACATCAACTTGGCACATGGCAGCCTGAGAACATGACATCTGGCAGGCCGTACAAATGATGACATCATCTGTACAGACGATGATGTCAATAGGACATGTGACAGGCCGTACAGGTGACACATGGCAGGGTCGTACAGGTGATGACGTCAATAGTACAGATGATGATGTCAGCATGACACATGGCAGGCCATACGGTTGACACATGGTAGGGTCGTATAGGTGATGACGTTAGCAGTACGGATGATGATGTCAGCAAGACACGTGGTAGACCATACAGGTGACACATGGCAGGGCTGTGCGGATGATGATGTCATCCATACGAATGATGATGTCAGCAAGGCATGTGGCATCAACCAATGAGAGGCTGACACATGGCCCGATCAAAAGGCACCACGTGTCCCCTTCTAGAAGCCCAGTAGTTTAGCGGATTCAGCCAAATCTGGCAGATTTCCACCAAATCTGGCAGATTTCCACCAAATCTGGCGGTTACCGCCAAATCTAGAGGAGGTTCACTAAATTTGGCAAACTAGTTAGCGGCTTTGCTTATTTAGCCGAGCACGCAAAATGAGGCAGGGGGAGTTGGCAAAAGCTGCATTGGAATCTGTGCCAGGAGATGTCCCAGGCAACCTGCTCAGAAATAGGTCAACTTTATACTCAAAAGTTGCAGAATTTCAAGGGGATTCCAAATATGCTCTCTGTTTTGTCATCAGAGTAGCTGAACAGAAAAGTGCCTCCAGAGCCCATTTGAGAAATCCAAGCATACTCGAGTTTACAGTCAAAAGTTGCAGAATGACATTTTCCAGCCACCTATGATGTCTGTTTCTGCCTAGAATTGCAGATTTGAAAGTTGGTTTTTGAAAGCGCTTATGTAAGCCTTTTCTTTGTAATTTTTAAGCATTTGAGATTAATTAAAGAGCGGTCACACTGTTGGAGTGGACCCAGAGACGTAGCCAAGAAGTCTGGTGAACTCCGTTACCAATTCTTGTTTATAGATGGTTTGCTTACATGTTTATGTTCTCATATGCTTGATGGATATTCTTTAATTTTGCATTACAAAGATGGTTAACAGTTAAAAATTCACATGCAAATAATGGTTAAAAGATCTTGAATTTTAGATCAAGTTAAATTTTCAGATCAAGATGGTATCAGAGTGAGGTTAACCATTTGCTTTGTGAGTTGATTTTAACAAGATCCAAGCTTCAGCGTGGTGAAGGAGAACTTGAATAGTTTGATCCAGAGATTGGTTCAAGAAGAGGAAGGATGTCTTCACCAAAAGGAGAAGAAACAACTTCTTCTATCCCTTCTGAAGGGGAATTTCTGAAAGCTTTCATGAGAATGAAAATGATGGTAGAGGAGCTCTATCAAGATCGAAAGAAAGGTGAACAAGGTGGACCATCTCATACATAAGGTAAAAAATAAGGAGGTGGTGAGGAACCCCCTAAAACCCCACCAACTTCTCCATCTCTTCTTGATGGTTCTATTCCTTCTTCATTTGAAAAACTTAAACCAAAAGTTGATCCTAATATGCATCATTTAAAGCTTGATATTAAGTTTGAATTACCTATGTATAATGGAGAGCTTAATGCTGAAAAATTGGACAATTGGATCCGTCAAATTGAAGTTTCTTGTAGGATTCAAAAGTTTACTGAAGATGCTGTTAAAATTCAGTTGGCTTCTCTTCGACTTAGAGGGACTGCTCTCATTTGGTGGGAGAGCAGATCTCAAGAGGATCTTGCCACAAAAGGAAAATTTGTTTCCTCTTGGTATGAGTTCACTTCAGCACTTAAAAAACAATTTTATCCATTAGGGTATATGCAGCAAGCTATGATGGATTGGCATAATTTAAGACAAAGTAAGGGACAAAGTGTGCAAGAATACACACAAGAATTTCAAAAAAGAGCATTGATACTTGGTATACCTCTCTACACTCAGGAAACTCTTCTCAAATATATAGGAGGATTGCATACTTATTTACGTCATATGATATTGATGTTTAATTTGACTAACCTTGATAAGGTGTGTGTTCAAGCAACTCACATTGAGTCAAAAGGGAAGAGTGTTCATGATGTTTCTTCAGCTGAATACGTCTAGGCAAAAGAAGGTAAGGAAAAGCAGAAAGTCAAACATGCAGCTACAATGAACAAGGGTGATGAGAGACCTACATGCTTGCATTGTCAAAAGCAAGGGCATGAAGAGGCAAAGTGTTGCAAGCCACATCCTGAAATGAAACCAAAGTGGTTTAAGGATTAGAAGAGGAAGCAAACAGCCATGGTTATCGTTGAGTGTAGTGCCTGTAAATACTAATTTTGATATAAATCATTTTTATCACACAAATAAATTAATCACTAGCATATATGCAATATTCAGCAGAGATTAATATTTAACTACAGCAAAAAAAAAACTTAGCACTTTCATAACAAATTACCTGCTTCTGATGCTAATTTATGCCAATATGATTGTCCCTTCCCCCTGCTGCCTTGTTGTTGCCTTGCTGCTGCTTGATGCGCTGATCAACTCTTCCCAAACTGTGTTTCCACCCTACCAGCTAGGAGCAGCCTATCCGACTTCCTAGCTCCAGGATACCATATGGATATCCTGTCCCCCGTGCCCAAAACCCCTAGCAAACCGGTGCCCCCTGTAATGATCCTTCCCCGACTACAGAACTCAAACTCTCAACCAGCAAATCCAAGAGAACCCTCCCAAAAATTCCCCCTCCTTCCATAAGCCTCCTCCCCTCATATCCCTCCTCCACCGACCCTTTCCTCCTCGTTTATTTCCTTATCCATACATTCATTTTCTTATCCTCTTAGTTAATGTCTTATCCGATTATTAATGTTTCTTATCCTTACATTTAATTCTTCTTATCCCCTCCGTATACGTAATCCTTTAATTAAACAATTAAATTTATTAACCCTCTTAAATTTTATAACCATGTCATTGAATGTAATAGGTAATTAATTAATTAATTAATTAATCAAAATTATAACAATTAATTAATTAATTAATATTTAATTAATATAATTATACCAATCTTTGTTTAGTTAATAACATGTTAGAAAAATTAATTACCTAATAAATTTTTACTTAATAATCCCTAAGCATATATTCGACTAGGGTTGTTACATTGAGGATCTTGGATCAGATTCCGAGGACGAAACAAAGATAACAATCGTAGGTGTGAAAGGTAAATCTATTGTTGATAATGATGTTAACATTGGTTCTTCATGTGCTTCTACTTCTAAAGATGATGACAATTCTAAGGATAGAAAGAGGAATGCATTGTTTCATATAAAAGTGATTACAAAACAAACAAAGGTTGACACACTCATAGATAGTAGATCTCAAGCTAATCTTATTTCAGAAGAATTAGTTAAGCAATTGGGATTAACAACGAAACCACACAAGAAACCTTATCCATTAGGTTGGGTATGCAAAGATAAAAGATTACAAGTAACACAACAATGTGATCTAAAGTTTGCAATTACATCTAAGTTTGTAGATGAGGTTGAATTTGATGTGGTCCCACTAGATATCTGTGGAATTGTGTTGGGTATTCCGTACTTATATGATCGAAAAGCGATCTTCTATCGAGAACATAATCAGTATCATTTGTTTAAAGAAGGAATTGAGTACATAGTGCATTCACATTCATTCAAAAACGACAAATCATTGGGCACTACACAACAATTAAAAAGGGTTGTTAATGCAAGTCGGAATTTGGCACTTGTGTCTATACAAGGTAAGGAAGAAAAGAATCCTAAGCATGAAAAAGAAGTGTCATTTCACTACAATGCACCTGTTTTGGTTGATAGTGTCTCTATGGTTAAAAGTTAGCATGGTTCGGGTACAATCTCTTTCACATGTTCAATGTTTATATTCAGCTTATTACTCATTAGCAGTATGTGGTTGGGTTCGACAATGTTGAATGAAGATGTGATTAAGAATGTGATTAATGTACTTAAAAATGTCAGTGCAGTGTTGATTGTTGTATTGTTGAGTCAGATGTACAGGTTCCAGGAGGAATGGATAGGTGATATAGGACAAGTGAGACAAACATGTCCTCACTTAATTTTTGAATGATTTCATGCTTTTTGTGGTCCAAAAGCTTCTCAGTGGGGAGGTGTGATCCAGGTGGATCTAGAACCACTTGAAAATACTCAAATGTAGAAAAGGAGGATCTAGGAATGACCCAGGAGTCTCAGAAGGGTCCCTTAGGCTCAAAAAAATGCTTAAAAATCAAAGTTCTCAGAATTGGATGAATCCAACACCATTGCGTCCATCTCGTTCTCCCAATTCCATCCATATATTTACTTTCTCAAACGGAGCTCGTATGAAGAAGTTATGACACTCTGAAGTTTTTCGAAAACAACGAGAAAATGTCAAACAGCTAGCAGGCCGTACTAATGACGTCAGTAGTATGGATGTTGATGTCATCTTGGCACGTGGCATCCTGAGAATGTGACACATGGCAGACTATACAAATGATGATGTCATCCGTACAGACGATGACATCAGTAGGACACATGGCAGGCCGTACAAGTGACACATGGCAGGGTCGTATAGGTGATGATGTCAGTAGTACGGATGATGACATCAGCATGAAACATGGTAGGCCATACCAGTGACACATGGTAGGGCTGTACCGGTGATGACATCAGCAGTACGGATGATGACTTCAACAGGACACGTGGCAGATCGTACAAGTGACACGTGGAAGGGTCGTATGGATGATGACATCATCCGTACAGATGATGATGTCAGCAAGGCATGTGGCATCAACCAATGAGAGGCTGATATATGGCCCAATCAGAAGGCACCACGTGTCCCCTCCCAGAAGCCCAGCAGTTTGGCGGATTCAACCAAATCTGGCAGATTTCCACCAAATATGGCTGTTATTGCCAAATCTGGAGGAGGTTCACTAAATTTGGAAAACTAGTTAGTGGCTCTTCTTATTTAGGTGGGCACGAAAAACGAGGTAAAGGGAGTTGGCAGAAGCTGCATTGGAATCCATGCAAGGAGATGTCCCAGGCAACCTGCTCAGAAATAGGCCGACTTTATACTCAAAAGTTGCAGAATTTTGAGAGGATTCCGAATATGCTCTTTGTTTCTTCATCAAAGTAGTTGAACAACAAAGTGCCTTCAGAAGAGGAGTGGGCACACTTTTCAAGACTGTATGGATCTGACAGACAGAAGCTGCATTGGAATTCATGCCAGGAGGTGTCCCAGGCGACCTGCTCAGAAATAGGTCGACTTTATACTTAAAAGTTGCAGAATTTCGAGGGGATTCCAAATATGCTCTCCATTTTGTCATCAGAGTAGCCAAACAAAAAAGTGACTCCAGAGCCCATTTGAGTGAGCCAAGCATACTTGAGTTTACAGTCAAAAGTTGCAAAATGACATTTTCCAGCCACCTATGATGTATGTTTCTGCCTAGAATTGAAGATCTAAAAGTTGGTTTTTGAGAGTTCTTATGTAAGCCTTTTCTTTGTAATTTTTAAGCATTTGAGATTAATTAAAGAGTGGTCACACTATTGGAGTGGACCTGGAGACGTAGCCAGAAAGTCTGGTGAACTCCATTACCAATTCTTTTTCATAGATGGTTTTCTTACATGTTTATGTACTCATATGCTTGATGGATATTCTTTAATTTCGCATTACAAAGATGGTTAACAGTTAAAAATTCACATGCAAATAATGGTTAAAAGATCTTGAATTTTAGATCAAGTTAAATTTTCAGATCAGAGATGGTGCTCATAACATAGTTAGTTCTTGTGAAAGCTATGAGGATGAGGTGTATAACTTGAAGGAGTTGATAAATATGGTAAAATCACTTTCTACAAGAATAGAGGAATTGAAGTCAATTTTTTCTTTCCTCTCTTATGAAGAAAATGCAGAGGATATTTCGGTTCATGAGACAGATGTTTTTGGTAGCCCTGCTTATGATGAAGAAGTGATTTCAAGTACTGACCAAGAACAACCAAATTTTCATGAATATCCCAGCAAAGATGATGAAGAGCAGATCTTTTCCATGGTTCTTGTATATGATGATTATGAATTTGATCCTTGGGAGAGCCATGAAGGAGAAATGGAAGAGATAAAGGTGTAGTTTATCTCCTGTCCAGAGCCTATAAATGAGAAGATATCACCTGGGATTAGCCAACCTGCATCATTTCTCCACCCACTTGTACACTCTGAGAACATCAAATGACGGGTGAGAAACAATTAAGGATAGGAGGTAATTTCTTACCAGTTGAGATTTCCTGATTATAAATTTTGTGACCCTGTGGGGTTATATATGGAGCTGTGTTTTCCAAAAGCATTGGACCTTGCAAAATTTTTCATCTTATCATCATTTGGGGGTATTGTTAGTGTTCCAAGACATGTTTTCTTTATGGTGTCATGCTTCCTTTACCTTTTGTAGATCATTTACAGTAAAAAGAAGAATTATATTACCAGACAGTCTGGTGGATATGGTGGAAGTTTGCTTTCACCTAGCACTTTGTAAAAATCAGTTAGCCTAGGATTTCATATAAATAATCTCCTTCTAGAGCCCATGTGTTTGTCTTTGTTTTTTTTAGTATAGTAGTGTACATATTTCCTGGTTTCCTTCAACAAAAGTTTTGAGCTAGACTCCATAGCCCAATAGTTAAGGGAACTGTGCATTCTTGGCAGCTCGTAGAGAGCATGCCATCCCCTATGGAGCCAAATGTTATCACATAAGGTTGTCAAGTGCCATAAGTGTATGTTTATAATACCTGAGTCTATATACTTGCCATGTCTCTCTCTCTATTTTGTAGGCCATGTGTTTAAGTTTCCCCTTCAGCCGACAAAGTAATTTTGTTTACCCCTTTTGTTTAAGCAACATGTTTTCCCTTGTTGACCTACCTAAAAAATTATTGGCCTGAAGCTCTCTATTTTTTCCTAAGATTGAACACCCATCTCCTTTACCTCTGTCACTAATCCTTCTATTTTCCTGAGCCCTCGGCCAGTCGTCCAAGTATTTATTTACACATGCCATAGCCATGATCACAAAGCACAACACTTAGAGCAGTCTAATATGGACTCAAATCAAGTGAGCGAGCAAGTTTAGTTTGCAACGGAGGAGATTCCATTCAAATTTCATATTTGTAGCCCTCAGGCGATCGAAATTATAAAGTTACGCGAATTTTAACGTCAAACAGAGGTCCGAAGTTGAAGATCAAATGTCGTGTGTCCTTCCTCAGCGGACGTGCATGATCTATTTCAGATTTTTGGATTATGGGTGTTTCTCCCTTCAAATTTCTCTGAAGTCCGAAGTCCTGAACTCTCTGAGGTCCCAAAGTTCCGAAGTGGAACAAGGACATGATCTAAGTTGTTGATCGTCAGTTGAGGACGACCATTGATCTCCATGTGTAAAGACAATTCGTGATTCAGATGTCGGGAGTTGTGAAATTGGGTGTGTCAAATATTCCATAAGGTAGGGATCTGTGAAACTATCCCAGCTATTGGTTGGAAGGTGGGATGTGGCAGCTGATCTGAGGGTTCGCAGGAATGACTTTCCATAGTTTTGAAATGAGGCAAAGGCAAAATTCGCAAAATGTGAAGTGTGAAGTGGATTTGAACCGTCTGATCCAGAAGGACTCGTGGCGATAGATCAACAGATTTGCAATTTTGTGAATCAGAGGTTTTGCAGGAAGCAAGGTAGAAAATCCCCAAAAGGGGAAATCCTGAAGTGCCTTTGAGGATAGACGCCTGGTCACAACCCATGGTCATGTGGAAAATGGTTCCAGGAGGAAAGGTTGGCACCCATCACATAGAGTTAGCCAAGATAGAACTTCGAGGAAGAAATCACAGCCGTCAAAGGAAAAATCACTACGATCGTTGATCTGAGTAAGGCATTTTTGTCAATCGGGCATCGAGAAATATGTAGTTGAGTAAAGTGAAAATCCCCGAAAAGAGAAATCCTGAAGTTTCTTTAGAGATAAGTGCCAGGTTGTGGGTCAGGGTCGCATGCAGAAGAAGCTGGTACCAGAAGCTTTGGGAGCACGAAATAAAGGGTGTTGATTTCAGGAGACCTATACCAAAGGCCGAGGGTGCCCATGTTCATTATAGAGTGAGACCATCATGGTTTCTAGGCATTAGGTGAACTCGAAGAGGCACCAGCGGTGTGTAGTAGTTATTGGGGCATTTTCTTGGGGTGTTAAGCCTCATCCCGTTCCTAATGAAAGAATCAGTTAATGAAGGAGGGGTGGTGGTTGAAACCTCGTCTCACCCCATAAATGGATAGCGTGGAAGGACTGGTCATGGAGGCAAATTGTCAGCCCAAATTTCCCCCGCAGACGGATTTTCCTGCAAGCCCATGCTGACCTAAGCTTGTGTCTCACAGAAGGATACATGCACAGTCTTACAGAAGAAGAGTTAGATGGAAATCCTTGAATGCAGTGTCTCGATCGCACCCCTTGTAGTTGTAGATAGTTTTGAGTATAAATAGGTAGTTTTGATATTTTGTTAAAGAGGTCAATTGGTTAAGCAGGACTCCTGATTTTGTAATGTTTTGATGCCAGAAGTTGTTCTCTGGTTATGTAAAAATTTTGATACTTCAGCATTAATAGAAGTTAGTTTCCCCCATATCTCTGCAAAAACCGTGCTAAAACACTCGAGCATGGAGGATCCAGTCGAGGGTTGTGATGTTGTTGTAATGTAGGTTTGATTACAGTAGTGTCATGACCAGTTTTAGTCAGATTCTTTGTTGTCTTATTCCCTCTTACGTTGAATGGCTCGGGCGTGGAGGATCCAGTCGAGTTGTTGTAGTCACATTGTGATGTATTTTTTTATCATTATGTTGTTGTGACTACGTTGTTTCAACATATATCAGTGTCTCAAGCTTGAGTTCAAGAGCAGTCTTGAGCCTGAGTTTTTCTTCAGCAAGTTGCTTGAAAGTCAACACCCATAGCAATTTTGTTCACCTCTCTCACTAAGTCTTCCATATGCTCACCTTTAAACTCAATTCATTGACTGAATTTAATGAGGCCCTCACTTCCCTGTGCATTGCTTGTCCAGTTCTGTGTTGAATCATTCATGTATTGAGTTTTCCCCATTTGACCTCCACTCACATAAATCAAACATCCACCAAACATTTTGATGGGTACTGGGCTTATCCTCTCGCATTTTGAGGGTGACTCTCAGTTCTAACACATTGATCCATTGGTAGCTATATGATTGTCATTTTTTGCTTTTCATGGTTCTAGTTCCTGCAAGCTTCTCTAACATCTATTTATTTTTGTTTTTATTTTTATTTCCTTGTTTCATGTGTATTTGGTTATCTAATAGACTAACAAACCTCTTTCTTGTTTAGCTGACTTAACTAGGAAAGTAAGTGTTGTGTTTTTTCTCACCCTTGTGACAAAACCAACACAACAGATTGGCAACCATACTGGGGATTGTGAATCAAATTCCTCCCTATTTAAGTATTGAGAGCACTGATTTCTATTTTTTTGGATATGCAGGTACCAAAACCGGCCTAATATAGCCTTCCAAAGTTAGAATTCATATCCAAGGCAAGATAATTTCATTTGGAAATTTATTTCTCGATGCATGACAAGCAGTGTGCATCTTTCGAGGCACACATACGTGCATTCTGTGCTTTGTACGCATAACAACCTTCATATACCTGCGCATTGTTTTCATTCTTCACCCTTAGCGTGTCTGTCAGAACTATAACCCGAACACACGTTTAGTTTTGGGCAAATTGTAAGTGTTTTATGAGTGGTTTGAGGGCCCCTTGCCTTCAGATTTTAATTTCTTGCAGTTTGTAAAGAAATATCACTTCAATTAGAGTCCTTTCTCACAAGGAAGGTTGGCTAACATAAGCACATAGGGGTAAAAAGAATCACAATTCTTCTCTTTGCTTTGTTGCCACATGGATGGCTCATTTGACATTTAAAACTTTCAGTTAAAGTTATTGTTTTTTCAAACACAAAACAACTAATTTGGGACTAGAAATCAATTTTAAACCTCAAGTATGCTCTTCCCCCGCACCCAAGTGTGATCTTGGGAATCAGAAAAGGTGGTTCAAAGGAAATTTCATCTCCTTTAAAAAATCATTAGCAGAGGAGAAAACCCCCCTAGGGTACCTCTTAGTTTTGAAAATTATCTTAAAAGATTTGTAAGGGCCCATACATGCCCACATATTTACAATCTTAGGATAGTTTCAAAATGTTTTCTTAGTCTATACAACACTCTAGGAAAGTTTAAAAGATCAAGTAATGGGCCCATACATGCTCACATGTATACAATCCTAGGATAGTTTCAAAATATTTTCTAGTATAGACAACATTCTAGGGAGTTTAAAGGATTTGTAAGGACCCATGTGTCCACATTTATAGTTATCTAGGGCTTTAAATATTCCGTAAGGTTATACCAAATAAACATAGTAAGCTAGGTAAGAAGATTTGTAAGGACCACAAGAAGTCCACATGATGCAATCTTACACTGAACTTATTAAAATATTTTGCACACTTTTCACTTTCTTGCACACAAAAACACTCATCACACACATAATTTGTATTAGAATAGTGGAGGTTGAAGTAATCTTTCTTTTTTAAGTACCCACAAAGTACTTCAAAAGGAACTCTGAAAGATCCAACTACTTCTTTAGAAATTATCCACACCAATTTAATTCAAACGAGGTTGGTCCATGACACCGATCTCTCAACCCACCACATCTAAAGCTTTTCTAAAGAACGCACTAAATTTTCCTCCACATGAGGTGCCCAAAATAATTTTTTTAGTCTAGGTAGGATCTCAGGGGTAGGCATCCAAATAACCCTCCCGTTATCAAGTTCTCACATTTTGAAATAGTAGAAATTGAGAATAGGGATATTTCAAATGCTCCAATTCAAGTGTTCCTATACCATAAGGCAAGGAGATACTCATGAAGGGTTGAAGGCTGAGGTCCAGTTGTTTTGCGCATCCCTCTTTGAGTTACCCAACTCTTGTGAGGGTATCCATCCCATGACCTATGTTTTAGGCCAATAATATTAATGTTGTACTTTGACCGAGGTAGTTAGTGGCCAAACATAGAACATCCACCAAGGTGGCAATTGTGGGCTGCGATCGCACCTTGGTCAAATTTTGTGTGGCTATTGGGAAATATCACCAGCTCTTTCAGGATATGCACCCTCTACCCCTCATTATAACTGACTACTTCAACCTTCACTAGTTCCTCTGCTGGTGGCTTTAGACTCCACTGTCGATTACTATTGGAAGGTCGAGTGCTAATTTGAGAGGAAGGACGATATGTCTTTTAGGACATGATCATTTGTTTTTTCTTTCCCCCACGTGGACAAAATCCACCTATCCACATGTTTGTTTAATTTACAGTTGATTTATGTATGGTGTTCATTTGATTACATGCAATTGTGAGTTATACTATTTTTTGAAGGTCAAAAATATAAAAATCTCTAGTTCATTTATTTCTCTCTTGTCACCATTTGCACACATTCACTTTGCTAGTCGGAACCATAGGGGAACCACATAATCCCCTTCTTTCTAGACGCTTGCAGAATCTCCCTCCTATTCTAAGAGGATTCCTTAGTCTTTCCAACTCACCGACTCAACCATCCCACACCTCAGTGAGTGCTACTGTTTTGGGATTGACTTTACTTGGTTCCAATTTGCTTAGGTCAAATACCCAAGGAAATCCATCTGTTGGTTCTCCTTCACAAGAAGGTGGGGGAAAAAACTATTCTCCAAGAAGAAGTACAAACCCACCAAATCCATCTCAAGGGACAGTTCCATTACCTACACACACAATGGCTTGAACTAATCCTCCACCAAATCCTCCTTTTCCATACTTGACATCCCTCAACATTCTTGATTTAGCCAAACTCACGAATGACCCCATTTTACATGATGCCACTTGGCCCAATATGCCTACCAAGTTACCTTCAGACATTCTAAAGTTCAAAGGAAAACTAGGGGAAGACCCCTCCAACCATGTTATGACCTTCCAATTATTGTTCTCCTCAATCATGGATGATTCCATCCGCTTGAGGTTATTTCAATGAATTCTCACTGGTTCATCAACAAAATGGTATGTGGACGAAAAATCAGGTTCCCATGTGACCTTTAAATCATTGGCCAAGGATTTTTTGTCCTTTTTTCAATTACGATTTCATCATGACACTGGATTAGAACTTCTCTCTGAGTTCAAACAAACCAATGCTATCCATATCGCTGACCAAATCCATGAATGGAGTCAGCGACATAGTTTTTGTAAAGCAGAAACCACCAAATAACAACGTCTCGATTGGTTTTTTAAATCGCTCATCCTTGTGATTGCCAAGGATGTAGAATCCACTTTTCCTCAATCATAAGAGGAAGACATCAACAAGGCCCATCAATTCAACCTTATATATGCCGAGTCAAGTTACTTGTACACAGTATTATTTGATGCAATCAGACCCATACCATTTGGCTAGGACAAACCTAGGGTTTCCCATGCTGTGGATGGGTGGATTGGTTCTATGACACACCTAAACCCTTACGGCCACCCGTCACCTACTTATGGTGAAAATAAGTATCCTCAACCATATGGAGGGAAGTATTATTACCCTCCCCCCACTCACCAACATTCATATCCTATTGTTCCCCCTCAGTCATTGGGGGGACCCCCATTGGTACCCTAGATGCATCTGGTCTCTCAATCAAGTAAGGGTCCACCCCCAACCCCCATATATAACCTGAACAGTGGTGGAAGTAATTCAACTTCCTATACGTCATATGGATTGGCTCCACAAAAAAATCCATATTTTCCATTTCCTGGTCCTCCCCATCCAGTTGCTCCTCCACCAGGAAAACCACATGCTGACGTTAAATTTGTTCAACCCTCTCCCATTCAACAGGTTCATGCTTTTGAAAAGTTGAATACGAAAAATTTGACTCATCAACTGAATAATTCCAAGAAGAAAGGAAAAAAACAAAACAATAACAACCTGGGACCAGGAGGAAATAACCCCCAAAAAAACTGTCCTGTAGGGGGAAACCAGAATCAAGGCATCCAGAACCCCCAAGTGGGAAACAATAACAACCAACCACGACAAGGGAAGAAAAAAAATCTCATAACTAACTTCCCTTGCTCTCTATGTGCTGAGTAAGGACATTACACTCACCACTTCCCCCAATTGTCAATTACAAATGAATGAAAGAATCCATGAACACACAATGCCCTCCAACACCACCTTCCCCTCCACAGGTCCCACAACATTATTTGCAACCACCACCTCTGGTTGTTTTGCAAAACCCCATTCCACACCAAGGTGTGATGAATACCCAACAAGAGATAAACTCTTCCCCACAAAAAATGGGGAAATATCAAAACCTAGGTCCCACTCAACCCGAAAATCTAGTCGATCGCAATATCCTCCATACCAGCGAAAAGTATATTCTTCTTCAAACACACATCCATCCATATGACATGCCTCCTGACTCTACCCCAACCACCTCAAAAAAAACTCCAACTACAACAGGACAACCATTGATGATCCCATGCCCTAACACAGAACCAAAGCCCCTATTGGCATAGGGGCAGACCCGAGGTTCACTCCAAGAGCACACCAACAAGCCCAAGCTACTGGCCCTTTCGACGGCACCTATGAAGCAGATGTAGTCTCACCCGAAGCAGCTATGAGGGGGTTGTAGGACATAGATGTATACAAATAGTGGAATATCAAGTGGATCTAGTAGAACAACAACACAATATACACCTATCACTTATCAAGCTAGATCTATCATGTGCAGTTATAGATCTGATCTAATACAACAATGCAAATAACAATATAACAGTAACAGAGAGCAAAGCATCAATCACACATCCAAAACACAAGTTATACGTGGTTCACCCTCTCTCTAGGGCTATGTCCACAGAACTGTGCTTGTGATTTATTAAGGAAAAGCATACAGTTCTTGTTTGCTCTCTCATTTAACAGATCTTCTTTCTTCTCTCTCTTTCTCTTTCCTTCCTGTGCACCCAGCTGCAGGACTTGACCTTTGCACATAGTTGAAGATCTTACAATACAATCCTCTCTCTCAATAGAGCTATAACAACACTCAATGACCCACATAACATGAACCCACCAACCCAGGTCCTCTTGGCCTTTATTTATACATTATAATCACTCACCGAAATCCTTAGGCCGAAACCTTGGTGCCAAAACCCTAGGTGTCTACAACCCTAGGTCAACTTGACCCTCTTTTTTCGGGCTTCTCCAGCCTGTCTTTCCTTCCTTCTCGTGTGGTTCTCCAAAGCATCCAACGGTGGATTTTCCCACTTTCTGAGTCATTCTCGATCCATCTCGCTTGCTGATCTATCATCCTCGATCTCCTCATCCAACAGATTTCTTTTCTGCACTTCACTCCATCTTTTCTTCTCTTTCTCTCACTTCGACCCAGTGAAAGTCACTGTGTATCCCGAAAAGCTCCCTTTTTACCTTTTCTTCCTTGTACTTCACTTCCTTCCATAACCAAGGGCCAACAGGCCCCCAACACTCACCTGTGACTCATCTCGAGACACTTCGGATCTAGTTCCTCTGTTTTTCTTTGACATGGATTGTGGAGTGCAACCTTTGCTTTCTACTTTATGCCTCCTTTCCATCCCTGTGTAGACTGTCTTTTTTGTGTCTGGTACCCAATTTCAATTGCACCTGGTACCTAGACCCTTTTCCTTATGTCTTTACTTAGAGATGTGAGGTAGCTGGTTGTCATAGTACAACTTCAGTCAACTCCCATTCACCAATCCTTCTTTCAATTCTCCATTCAACGTATTCAATTGCGTAGCTCCTCCTTCTGTGACATAGGAGATCTCATATGGTCCAAGCCAATGCATTTTGAACTTCCTAGGATGTTTTGTAAACTTACTGTCATACATCAGAACTAAGTCACCTTGCTTGAATGCCTTCTTCTTGATGTGCCTATCATGATAGGCCTTCTCTCTCTCCTTCTGAACTTGTTGATGGAACCCGTCAATGAATCTGTCTTCTTTCAGTTCAACCAACTGTACAAGCCTCTAGTGAACAAAATTAGTATCATCCATGTCTATGAACACAACAATCCTTAAGCTTGGTACCACATATTCCATCGGGACAACAACTTCAAGACCATAAACCAACTTGAAATGGGTATGCATTGTTAATTTCTTTCAAGTAGTTCTATAGGCCCATAGTACTGCAAGTACTCTTAAATCCCAGTCATCCCTGTACACACTGCAAATCATCGTCAATGTTGTTTCCAAGATCTTGTTGAATTCTTCAACTCTCCCATTTTCTTGTGGATGGTAATGTGTAATATTTTGATGGTGGACTGCAAATTGTTTAGTCAGAGCTTCAATTGTCTTATTGATGAAGTGTGTACCTTGATCACTCATAAGGATCTTGGGGCATCCGAATTTGGTTATTATGTCATCAAATATAAAATGCACAGTTGTAGTTGCACTACAGTCCTTGACTACTCTAGCTTCAGCCCATCTAGTTAAGCATTCGGTCACAGTGATGATGTACCTCGCTCCTGTGCGCTTCCCTGGTGGGATTATAGGTCCCACGAAGTCAATGGCCCATTTTTCAAACTCTTGTAGGGTCATCTGCGGTGCTAATGGAATTTAATCTCTTAGGGATGGTTTTCCAACTCTCTGGCATACATCACATGCTTTGGCATATTCTTTAGCATATCTGTGTAAGGTAGGCCACCATAAGCCATCTCACAGGACCTTCTGCGTAGTTGCTTTCCCTGCATAGTGTCCTCCTGCGATGCCCTTGTTATCACTCTATAATTTGCCCAAGGATGTGAAGGAAGCGACAGAGGCAACATCAAAACCACTTTGAGTCTTGGATCTAGGCCTCCAAGACTCAGAGAGGGATCTCTTTGTTTGATATAGATTTGTTTGAATAGATATTAAGCTAGCTATGTAGAATAGGATTTGTTTTTAAGAATTGGGTAGGGGAAGAGAAGAGAAATGATGGGCTATGGAGTCACTGTAAAAAATGATCAAAAATCCATGTCAACAGACTAATATTTGTAGGGAAAGGTAGACAAATCACTAGATCCTTTAACTTAAATGAAATGGGAGAGATGGAACAGTTTAAGAAATCCAATTAAACACAGAGCAACTGAGAATTCTGAGTTTAATCTTCAATGGAAAACATAAAAAACTATACCAAGCCAGAGACAGAGGGTACATTAAAACCAATTATGTTCTTAATATTCTCGGAATAATTCAAAAGCAGACATTAATTATGATAATAGAGAAAACAAATTTACAAAGAGGGATGCACATCACCAGTCGAAATAGTCACAAGAATCCTGCAGCATAGCACTGTATTATTGAATTGATGAAAGTACAAAAATCTCAATGAGATGATTTTCAAAAACTAAATCATGTTCCTTTGACTGATCCCCCATTCACCTTGAAAGCATAGGCTTTATATCCTTTACATAAAAAACAGAGGTCCTATTAAACAGGGACTAAAATACTAAAAATAGTACAAGATCAAATATTTTCCATAAAAACAGGATTGGATCCTATCTTAAGGGGCCAAAAACTTATCAACAATGTCACTTTCAAATTCCTTCTTTGACAGCTGGGCAATCCTGGCCAAAAATAACAAAAATCCCTAAAAATATTGAAATGTCCGCCATGAGAAAATGGGCCGAACTTATGCAAAAAAGAGGGCCTCTCAGTCATTGATTTCTCCCAATCAGTGACACCTGTGAAAAAAACGAAGGAGGTTATTTTATATTATCTTTTCTGGAGAAAAAACCTCCTTCATTTTCTCAAATTTCATCTCCACCTATCCAAAACAGCCCCCACAAAATCGGGACTGTAATAGGAAAAACTAGAAATCCAAAAAATGAGGCTGAAAGAAAGATTCGATTCTCCCAACTGGTAGCACCTTTGCAAAAAATGGGAGAGTTTTTTGTTCTTCCACCTTTGATTAACAAAAACCTCTTTTGGTTTTTAAAATTTCATTTTCTTTTTCCCATAATCCGCTTCGCAAGATGAGGTGTCAAACAGACAAAAAAAGGAAAATGGTTTTTTGGGGAAAAGTGGTATTCCGGACCCCCCCTGAGGTGGTAAGTGGTATTGGGAGGGGGGGGTCCAAAATTAACTGTAGGTGACAAGTGTTCCTCCCAATACCACTATTCCGGAACCACCCCCCCCCCTCCATTAAAGTTTGAAAAGCATGGGGGGGTCCGGAATTTTTTATGTCCATAGATTTATTTATTTTGGGATATGTGAATGTTAAGTTGCGGGTGGGGGGAAAATGTTTTGACATTTTATTTTTTGTTTTGTTTTTTATTTAATTTTTTATTATTTGTTTCTTTTTACATGTTTTCCTTTTCCTTGAAAATAATTTGCAGAAATGATATATTATTTGCAAGCCAAAATACATCCAGAGTGAAAATTTTCTAGTCAAGGGATGATTCGATGAATTATAGGGTTATAACAGTGGCTCCACCTGGGGATGGAAGCTCTTTTGGGAGGTGTCAAGAACCATTGAACTCTGAATATGCAAACGGGTGCTTTATTCATCGGGATGATCCCAAAATTATTCTGCAACTAGTACCTGTTTTGATCTTTCAACTAAAACCAAACCAAAATGAACACTGCTAAAAAAGAGATGCTCGGAATTTTGAGCTTATTCACATTCTCCTACCAACCCTATACTACTGAAAATCATGCTAAATCAAATAACACAAAAATGCCAATGAAGTCAATCAAGTAGCTACTTTACTAGCTCTATTCTTTCAATGTTTTTAATCAATATCAGAAATAGAACTTGCATAGACATCATGAAATGCTTTCCATCATGATCTTCATCACAAGGGGCTTGATAATCACGACATATAACAGAAAACTGGAAATGCATTGTGGCTCTATGATGAATAATTTCTCCATATAAATAGCCACTGGATCAAGATAAACTTGACCTATTACTGGATATTCAAATTTAACCAACTCAAATTCATGATTTGATGTTGTAGTTGTGTTATTTGCATCCTCATTCACTTCCATACATGGTTGCAAATTTGCTGATGGTTTATGAAATGATGCTTCTGTTGAACACACCCCTGTAACTAACTACCTCATCATGTCAATATCATAACAGATTTTCTTCTCATGTCTGGCGAATGAAGAATGATTTTGACCACACAGGTCATCCAAACGATCAACTATTGGATCCTGAAAAGACTGTTGCATTGATTCAAATGAAATTTCCTGACTTTTTATGTATTTATCCTTCAACACTTGTTCAAGAATCTCCTTCAAAATTTGAAATGAATTATAATCTAATGGGACAGAATTACATTCCACTATTTCAAATCTTGTTTCGAGCTCTGGACTTCCATCCAAACTTTGAAAATCAAGGGAAAATAGTGACTTTGATTTTGGGTCTAAAATATATCCCATGTCATCAATGACATCCTCTACTGACTCATCATAAAAAAAATTGTCTTCACTATTTACAACTTTCTTAGAGTTTCTTTTCAGAAATTGAAAAGATGAGAAACATAAGGGCAAGGATTTTTCCCTTACTCTGAAATTTTCTGCATTTTCCTCATCGTTGTCATGATTGTTGGGAAGAGGATGATTGTCATATCTAAGTTGTAATTGATCTTCTTCCTACCAACAACATGTTATTGGTTGCTTTGAACAGTCAACATCTATTTCAGCCTCATGATCATCATCATATTGATCACACTTGGGTAGATTATGCCAGTAAGAAAGTCATCAAACATGCACATCATATCAGTTGATGGCTCTTCAACAAGATGAGTTGGAACTTCATCTTCAACTGTATTGTGAATTGAATAAATGAAAGAATCATTATCCAAACCATGGTAGCAAGGGTGAGCTGCAAAATTTTTGGGAACAATGGCCTTTTCTTTCTCTAAAATCAATGGAACATGATGTCTTTGAACATCAAGTTTTTCTCTTATGCTAATCTTCTGCATCATCTCTTCCATAGTGTTAGTCAAGACATCTATCTTCACCTCTGAATATGTCATTCGTTTCTTTTTTGTTCTGGCCTTTTCTTGTGCTTTTAGATTTTCCTTTCTGTTCAACAAGTTAGCTTCCACATCAACTGCAGCTTTTTGCATTTCTTCAAGTGTTGCAGTGTTCCTTTCTCTTAATTGGAATGTCATCTTAGGATCAAAGGCATCTGGGTAATGCAAGTGATCTGATCCTGGCGGTGGAATTATATCAACAGGCATTGCATGATATACCTTATTGAATCTTGCTAAAAACTGAGGTACTGTCTCCCCTGGCTGCCTTTTCAAATGGTCATATTCTTCTAGGATGAGAAAGACATTTCTCATGATCACCCACCTATCTAAGAAAACTTGCATGAACTGATGAAAATTTATGATGCTTGTAGCTGGGAGGTTTTTAAACCAATTTTTAACTTTTCCTTGCAAAGACAAGGCAAACATCCTGATATAGACATCGTCATCTTCAACCTCATAAAGGTCAAGAAAATATTCAAACCTCTGGATGTGTTTTTCAGTAGTAATATTGGCATTCTCTCCATCAAACCTGGGCAGATTATTGGTGTAATTTGCAGGGAGGTCATGGAGGATATGAGGAAAATCTAGGGGCTTGTATCTGTCTGGGATTTTGGCAGGTACAGGAGGTGAAGCAAGAGGCTTACAACCATATGGAGGTTTAGCAAGAGTAGGAGATAAAGCAGGAGGCTTATGTCTCACTAGGATTTCTACAGGTGCATCTGGGATGTGCACAGTTGTATGAGTATGTACATAATCTACAATTTGGGGTTTAGTCTCTTGAGGCTCTTCAGGTTGAAAATGATCATCCTGAATTTCAAGAATATACTCTGGACCAGGATCATGATAAGAGAGAAAGTAATTGCAGATGAAACCAATAATATCATGAATACAATTTGAGCTTGAGTACCTGGTCTTTCTAGGATGCTTGGTCATGCTTCAGGTTCTTCCTCTAGTGGAGTCTTTGAATTGACACTGTTTGGAGCTAATTTGGAGTCGCTAGGTGAATGATCTCAGCCTTATTATGTCTTCTTACTGTCCACCATCAGTGATCATATCTGGAACTTTGAAGTGTACTACTGGAGAAAGTTCCCCATTATGGTCGTCACTATGTTATCACTCTGTAATTTGACCAAGGCTGTGAAGGAAGTCATAGAGGCAACATCAAAACCACTTTGAGTCTTGGATCTAGCCCTCCAAGACTCAAAGAGGGATCTCTCTGTTTGATATAGGTTTGTTTGAATAGATATTAGACTAGCTATGTAGAATATGATTTGTTTTTAAGAATTGGGTAGGGGAAGAGAAGAGAAACCATGGGATATGGAGTCATTGTAACAAATGATAAAAAATCCATGTCAACAGAATAATATTTGCAGGGCAAAGTAGACAAATCACTGGATCGTTTAACTTAAATGAAATGGGAGAGATGGAATAGGTTAAGAAATCTAATTAAACATAGAGCAACTGAGAATTTTGAGTTTAATCTTCAGTGGAAAACATAAAAAACTATACCAAGCTAGAGAGAGAGGGTACATTAAAACCAATTTTGTTCTTAATATTCTCGAAATAATTCAGAAGCATACATTAATTATGATAACAAAAAAAACAAATTTACAAAGAGGGATGCACATCACCAGTCGAAATAGTCACAAAATCCTACAGCATAGCACTGTATTATTGAATTGATGAAAATGAAGAAAGCTCAATGAATTGCTTTACAAAAACTAAATCATGGTCCTCTGACTGATCCCCCATTCACCTTGAAAGCATAGGCTTTATAGCCTTTACATAAAAAACAAAGGTCCTATTAAACAGGAACTAAAATACTAAAAATAGTACAAGATCAAACAGTTTCCATAAAAACATGATTGGATCCTATCTTAAGGGGAAAAAACCCTATCAACAATGTCACTTTCAAATTCCTTCTTTAACGGCTGGGCAATCCTGGCCAAAAATAACAAAAATCCCTAAACATATTGAACTATCCGCCATGAGAAAACGGGCCGAACTTATGCAAAAAAGGGAGCCACTCAGTCATTGATTTCTCCCAATCAGTGACACCTGTGAAAAAACAAAAAGGGGTTTATTGTATATTATATTTTCTGGAGAAAAAACCTCCTTCATTTTCTCAAATTTTGTCTCCACCTCTCCAAAACAGCTCCCGCAAAATCAAGACTGTAACAGGAAAAACTAGAAATCCAAAAAATGGGGCTGAAAGACAGCTTCGATTCTCCCAACTGGTGGCACCTTTGCAACAAATGGGAGAGGTTTTTGTTCTTCCACCTATTATTAACAAAACCCTCTTTTAGTTTTTAAAATTTCATCTTTTTTTGCCCATAATCCGCTTCACAAGACGAGGTGTCAAACAGACAAAAAAAGGGCAGTTTTGAAAAATTGGGGGAAAATGGTTTTTTGGGGAAAAGTGGTATTCCGGACCCCCCCTGAGGTGGTAAGTGGTATTTGGAGGGGGGGAGTCCGAAATTACCTGGAGGTGAAAATTATTCCTCCCAATACCACTATTCCAGACACCCCCCNCCGTTAAAGTTCGAAAAGCACGGGGGGGGTCCAGAATTTTTTTATGTTTGTAGATTTATTTATTTTGGGATATGTGAATGTTAAGTTGTAGGTGGGGGGGAAATGATTTGACATTTTATTTTTTGTTTTGTTTTTTATTTAATTTTTTATTATTTGTTTCTTTTTACGTGTTTTCCTTTTCCTTGAAAATAATTTGTAGAAATGAAATATTATTTGCAAGCCAAAATACATCCAGAGTGAAAATTTTCCAGTCAACAGATGATCTTATGAATTATAGGGTTATAACAACCCTCATGAGCTTATGTGAGTATCAATGGTCACTCTATCTCCATAACACACCTTCTTAGTATCTCATCAGGTCCCATTTTGTATAGATGACCAGCGATCAGCGAAAAGTCTGCAGCGCGCACCACTAGTTGTTTCTTCTGAGGAATTGTATACTCACTTGGAGCCATTCCTATTGATAGGAACTGGACTATGTCTGCGAAGTGGTCATCAATATTTCTAATGGAAATCAATTGTGCATCTGGAAGTGTGTCCTCTAAGTTGGTGGTTTCTTCGCCATGTTCCAACCTCGACAAGTGGTGAGGGCCCTTGTTCATTCTTCCTAGTTTAACTATGATTTCAAAGTCATATTCTTGAAACAACAGAAGCCATCTGCAGATTCACCCCCCAACACTGGCTTGTTGACTAGGTACTTCAATGCGGAGTGATCGGTGATCATTTTGAAGTGTCCTCCCAACAAGTAGTGGCGAAATTTTTACAGTGCATACACCATGGCTAACCCTTCTCTCTCTGTAGTGGTGTAGTTAATCTCAGTTGTAGATATCTTTCTATTGGAAAATGATAATGGATGATCAATGTCCCCTTCTCTCGGTTGTGCCAGTACTTCTCCTAATGAAATAGAAGATGCATCGACATGCACATGAAACTCCTTGTTCAAATCTGGGAAAACCAGAATGGGCGCAGTGACCATCTTCTGTTTCAATGTGTCGAAGCTCTACTATCATTCATCTATCTAGCCAAACTGACAGTCCTTCTTCAACAACTTCTCCATTGGTGTTGTGATTTGGGCATAGCCTTTAATAAATTTCCTGTAATAGCCAGTATGTCCTAGCGTAGTGCGCAGTTGTTTGACTGAAGTAGGTGGTGGCAAATCAACTATAATTGCAATCTTTGATGGATCAACCAACAATCCTTGCTTGCATACAATATGGCCTAATAGTACTCCAAATGGTGAGAAGAAGATGCACTTCTTCAGATTTAAAGAAATTTTACACTGCCTACATTTATCCAACATTAGCCTTAGACATTCAATATGGTTTTTCAACAAACTAAACACAGTCCAGTCATCAAAATATGCTTCTAAAAACTTATGCAGAAATTCTTTGAACGCTTCAACCACCACCCTGGAAAAGATGGCTGGGGTGTTCTTCAGTCCAAATGGAATTACTGTATATTGGTAGGATCCCCATTTGGTGGAAAACATGGTCTTGTGGCAGTTCTCCTTGGCAATCTAGATTTGGTGGTATCCTGAGAAACCATCTGTAAAAGAATATGCCTCCTGGCCTCCCACGTTGTCTGATACTTCATTAGTGAATGGTGTAGGGAAGGGGTCATGTAGACAGGTATCATTCAAATTCATTAGGTCCACACATATCTTGATCTCACCTTGGGTATTCTTGTCTTTTACTACCATAGGGCTGATCCACTCCAACTCTTCGACAGGTTCAATAATCCTTGCTTCTAGCATTCTATCGAGCTCAATCCTTAATTTTTCCTTCTATTTCGGGTTCAACCTATAGGGTCTTTGCTTGAATGGATTCACATCTAGTTTCAAAGGTATTCTCATCTCTCCCATAGGTCCTTTGATTCCCTTCATATTAGTAAACTTGGTCGGGAACAAGTCCTGATATTCATGCAACAACTCTGTAATCTTGTCAATGGTAGCAGCATCCAAGTAATCTCCGACATTGGCAAGCTTCGGTGTCTCCTCTATTCCAATGTTGACCTTTTTGATATTGATTGGCTGACCAATAAATGGTAGCTACACTCTTGGTCCTTCCACATCTCTTTGGTCTTATGTCTCAGTGATGTTTACCTTCCTGTGATCATCATCATCGGCATCGATGTTGTAACATCCTTGCAATTTTTGGAATGGTGTAGTCCATGTTCTCTTCTTCTTCCATAGGGAGGCTAGATGCCTATTCGAATACCCTTTGTCTCACAATCTATAATGCATGGTCTACTGAAGGAAATTCACTTTCATACAAAAAGGTGGTTACAAAATTTTGAATCATACCTTCCCAATCTGCGGTGATGAGGCGTAGCTCCACTTGAAGGTACCAGTTGATAGGAATCATGTCCAGCATGTTAATGAATTGGTGCACCCATTTTTCTCGAGGGATGTCACTCCAGGCCTCTTCACAGCTTTGCACATGGTCCTTTGGGAAACCTTGACCTATGTACCTCACTTCACAGCTTACTGCTTGTGCTGAGAACCGTGTTGCCATCAAAGTTCGACATTGTGTCCAGTCTGTGATGTTCCTTTTTTGCATCCCCCACCATCTTGTTGGTGTGGATTCCATGGCCTCATCCATTGCAAACAACCTATGTTGTGCTGGTATACTTGTCTCAAACTATGATAAGAATTTTTCTAAAGGGTTCAGCCCATCAAATGTGGGTAAGTTACTCACTGTTGTGCCTATCCAATGAACCTCTCTGGTTAGTCTAGCACATCTTCTGGTAGATACTTCATACATCTAGTTCTACCATTTCTCTAGTGCTTCTTCTGAGTCTGATGAACATGCATTGTCGCTTCACCAACTCATATTCCCATCGGCTGTAGGATTGATATAATCCTGCTATCTGGATGTTAGTTGGTAGATGTTTTCTAGTTCATACACGTGGTCTTCTTCTCGGATAGGCTCTGTGTATCTAGGACCCTCATATGGATCTAAAGGTGCAATGACCCTAAGGCCATCTCTTTCAAATTTCATACGCCTCTTATTTAGATCAACAACAGTAGAATTTTTGAAGGCCCAATCAATTCCTAATAATACAGGGTAAGGGCAATTGTCATCAACAATTTCAATTGCCTCAAAATCTGCAAAGGTTCTAACTCCATTGATGTCCACAGGGACATGTTCCAACCATCCAAATGGGATAACAACTTGCTGATTATCCATGCAAATTCTGATAGGGGAATAGATCAGCTTCGATTTTCCCATTAGTTCCCAGGTTTGCTTCATCATGACATTGACCTCCAACCCCAAGTCGAGGACCACATAGTCTATATCATATTCTCCTATCTAAGCATTCAGGTGTAATTCTTTATTTGTTCTTCTCTTCTTACCAATCTGGCATACTGCTCTATTCAGTAAGGAGTCTATTTTTCCTAGCTCATATTGTTTAACTAGGTTTTGCAGTTCTTGTATAGCTTTCCCATATTTAAGAAGTTCTATAAACATATATAAGAAACTAACAAGTTTACTTACCTATTTTCCCTCTCTGGGCGAAGAAGACTGATCAAATTCATGAGGCATTCCATATTCTCTTATTTCTGGTAGTGTTTTTGAAGAAGACCCTTGATTTGCTTTGAATTCTTGCCTGGCCTCTTCAAATATTTGTCTTTATTTCTTCGCATCAAAAGCTTGAGTCCTCTCCATAGCTTTCCTGATACCTGAGTTGTCTGTGATCTTTTCCTGGGACATTCTATCCTCTCTTGTAGCAGTGCCTCCTCGAGTAATAACAATGACTCTAGGGTCTGCTCCATGAGGTTCAACATATATCAGTTGTACTTGTGGGTTCTTCTGAGGTCCTCGTCTTTCCTGAAGCTTTGCTAATAGTACAGGGCAATCCTCAATGACATGCTCGAAAGAGTTGCAATAACTGTAAGTGGTACAAGGGCTCTAACATTCCCTTGCTAGATGTCTTGGTTACATATAGTTATAATAGATTATTTGTCCTTGGCCTCAGCCCATACCTCCTCCTCGTGCTCGTCCTCTGAATCCACCGTGAGGATTGAAATTTCATCTTCCCGGGGAGTTATATTGTGCATTGTTTCCTTCTTGATGTACTTCACCTTGGATCTTATATATGTCTCTTGATATTTCATGCATCAAGTCAAATGCCCTACAATATCTATCATCATTCCCTATGGACTTACAGAATGTGCAGTACAAGTTTTTGGGTGTTTGAACATACTTTTGCATATAGTAGCACTCACTAGGGCGATGTCGGGTTCTGTAGACTTCACACCAGGGCATATTAACTTGCTTCAAGGGGATCAACGCTCCTGAGGCCAAATATTCATGAAACAAGGAACAATGTTCTTTATCATGACCTTCGGATCTACATCTTACACACCAAATATCTTCTTTTTTTTCCTTCCCCTTGTCCTTCTTCATGTCCTCGACTTGTAGAGATAAACTAGTCATCTGGCTCAAGATCTGGCTCATTCCTGAGCTAGATTCTCCCATAGGTGTTGATTCAAGTTTCATGGCGATCTCCAAAGCTTCTACCTATGAAGCAATATTCTGCTACATCAGGGTAACTCCGATATTTGGTAAAAGAGAAACAATGAACATTCTTTGTTCTGCTCATCTTGGATCTTAAAAGTCAATCGATCTGTTAGGGTCTTGAATCTCTGGTCGAACTCCCAAACAGGTTTGGCTACTTTCTATTTGATCTCCTTCAGCTCGGTAATACATTGTGACTCTGACTTGGGTTTTTTAAACTCTACAATTAGCGCGTTCTTGATCTCATTTAGTGGCTTAATCTACGCAAGTCCTTGGACAAGCTTCATGTACCAGCTCAATGAGCAATCCCTCAGTGTAGTGCTAAACTGGTTTCTTTTAACAGCTTCATTGGTGATGTTTTTGATGTTCCATATGGCCTTGCACAGGAACCAGTGTTGATCAGGATCTTCAGATCCATCTCCTCTAAATATAGGGAGCCTCATCTCATCTGTCAAGAATTTACCTAGGTTTCCTGTCTGAGTAGATGCTGAACTACTAGTAATATTACTCTGTGGGCTTTGGTGATTCGGGATACTCTGATGACTTAACATTTCTAAAACAACATGAGGATTGATATTGCTTACTTCAGTGGCTTGCACAGTTCCTGAGGTTTCTGGCTCATTTCGGCGAAGTTCTTCAACTTCTTCTTCCTCTACTATAGGGGTTTCTGAGTGCTCTTCGTCTGTCAGATATACCTCTTCTCCACTGTAGAAACCTTCTTCCCCATAGTTTTTCTTAAACAGGTTCTCAAGGTGAACTCCTCTAAATACTCTTCCACTATACGTATGTCCAACTTCTGTGTCATTGTCATTGTCTGAATTTCTGAACATTATCCTTTTTAGATCCAACCAATCTACTGTATCTTTAATATGTGGTTTTAATGCAAGAGAATCTTGATTTTTAACTTTAGAAAATGCAGAAATTTCCCTCGGGGTCCCTTGAAAAAGTATCTCTCGGCCTGGATATATGATTCTATTCTGTCAACATCAAATTGGTGATATACCCTCAAATGGTACTATCCAACCCGTGATCTACGCCTCAGGATACGACGTTATCAACTCTCTTGACCTTCTGGATCAACGTCGATGTCCAAACCATAGGAGGTCTAGATCTGATCTCGAAATATGTGTCAGCTAACCTAGCCAACCACTCGTGTAGCTCCTGATGGATTCCCCCAAAGAAGATCTCATGAATTTCGGTGAAGATGTATCTTTGTAGCCAATCCTCAGTACTTATCTTAGGGTTCTTGTTCTGGGCTTCAACGAAGTCCCTCTCTTGATCTTCTATCCACTTTTGAATCTCTGTCTTTGATGGGAACCACCTTGACATTCCCTCATGAAGATTCCTGTCCCAGCAATGGAACCATTTTTTGGCACAGGGGGAGACCTAAGGTTCACTCCAAGACCGCACCAACAAGCCCAAGCTACTGGCCCTTTCAGCAGCACCTGCAAAGTAGATGCAGTCTCACCCGAAGCAGCTATGAGGGGGTTGCAGGACAGAGATGTCTACAACCAACAGAATATCAAGTGGATCTAGTAGAACAACAACACAATATGGACCTATCACTTATCAAGCTAGATCTATCCTGCACAGTGATATATATGATCTAATACAACAATGCAAATAACAATATAATAGTAACAGAGATCAAAGCATCAATCACACATCCACAACACAAGGTATACGTGGTTCACCCTCTCTCTAGGGCTACATCCACATAATTGTGCTTATGATTTATTAAGGAAAATCATATAGTTATTGTCTACACTCTCAACTAACAAATCTTATTTCTTCTCTCTCTTTCTCTTTCCTTCTTGCACACCCAGCTGCAGGACTTGACCTTCGCACACAACTGAAGATATTACAATAAAATCCTCTCTCTCAACAGAGCTATAACAACACTCAATGACCCACATAACATGAACCCACCGACCCAGGTCCTCTTGACCTTTATTTATACATTACAATCACTCACTGACAACCTTAGGATGAAACCTAGGTGCCAAAACCCTAAATACCAAAACCCTAGGTGTCTACAACCCTAGGTCAACTTGAAATTCTTTTTTCGAGCTTCGCCAGCCTATCTTTCCTTCCTTCTCACGTGGTGCTCCAAAGCATCCAACAGTGGCTTTTCCCACTTTCTGAGTCATTCTCGATCCATCTCCCTTGTTGATCTATCATCCTTGATCTCCTCATCCAATGGCTTGCTTTTCTACACTTCGCTCCATCTTTTCTGTTCTTTTGCTCACTTTGACCTAGTGAAAGTCACTATGTATCCTGTGAAGCTCGCTTTTTACCTTTTCTTCCTTGTATTTCACTTCCTTCCATAACCAAGGGCCAACAACCCCATATACCCCACATGCCTTTACGAGGAAATGTACATAACCCTCATGCTAGGGCACCCCATAATTACAGTCTTGTCGACGTCTTAGCACAGTATACTACAACCATGTCTGTGTTGGAGGTCCTCCAAAACTTTCCATCATAGCGCAAATCCTTTATTTCCTCCTTGGGGGAAGTCGACCTAGCTGATACTCAGATAATCACCTTTGATTTGGATAGTAGAGAACCATGCATCCCCGCTCTGGTATCCTTTTAGATACCAGTTAATATCTATAACATCGCAGTTCATCGGTGGATCATCAATGAAGGTGCATCCACATGCATCATGTCCAAACTAGTATGGAAAAAACTCAACTCACCTGAGCTAGTACCATCTCCCATCACCCTGCAAGATTATAATGATCGACCTTCTTCCCCTGAAGAGCTCTTCCAAAATGTCCCCATAGAACTCGGGGGAAAAAATGTCTTGATTGACATTGAAGTTATCGATGCCCACTTGATTAAAATATCTTGTTCGGACGTAGATACATGTATGCTATGAAGGTGGTATCCTCTTCTGTGTTTCATATAATGATGGTCCCCCATAATAGGAAAATCGTCACCATTGACAAACTTACACATTACAAGCTTAATCATTCTACCAACATTGATAACATCCTTCCTCTTGTCCGCGCTAGCTCGAACGCTTTTCTAGTCATTGACATTGGCCCTGGAATATTCAAAGACCCATCCATGTTAGGAACTTATCATGGAGCACCACCTCTCCTAAACCCATCTATTTCAGCACAACTGTGTATAGTTTCCTCTAACAGAACAACTATCAGAGACAATCCTCCTCTCACTAAGGCCCCTCCCCACATCAAAGTTTCACTAGTCAAAGAACTATTACCTCAGGAGTTCCCTAAAAATAACCCCGCACCACTTGTCCTGGATTCCCCCCCCCCTCCAAGGACAAATATCAGTTTGGTAGACAATACTCCAAGCTATTCCCCAAATCTCATTTTTCTACCCCCCACCTGGAGTCCAATCATTCTAGGTCATTGCTACCCTCACCCTTCCTAACATGGTTCTCGCCATCCCTGTATGGTATCTCAACCGACCCTCTATGGTTCCTACACCATCCCTCCCTCCTTAGACAGAGGGATTATCGATGAAAATCCCAGTACAGGCCCCTACCACACCACCCGCACCCCCAACTGATGACACCACCGCCACTACTGGGGGAAGACAGAGGAAGAACGAACCCATAGCTCCACTCCCTCCCCGAGCTCAACCTCCTTGCACCCTATGTGAAAGAGAAGGACACCCCACTAACATATGTACTACTCTTCATGAATTACACAATCTTATCCATCTCCCTAAAGCAACCCCATTGCTTGCCACTCCCCCAAGTACATCCACCACTACTAAGGAGTCTACAACCACACACAAGAAAGGGTTACAAACCAATTTCTCTTCTTCCATATCCTTAGAATATGGCCATTACACTCATCACTTCCCAGCACTACCTCAGTTCCACCAAACATTAGTTGTAGTATGCCACACATCTCTGCCTGATCCCTCTCAGTCACTCCCCACTGACGCTCACATTACCGAAATTCGATATATTTCTTCGTCAGTCCCCGAGCGAATGAGATATCATCCACAGTGTCTTGACATTTTTTTTATTTCTAGCGAGCCATCACACCTCGCACACAATATCCCTTCTATGTCCTCATCCACTGAGGCCAATGACACTTATCCATTGACGGTTCCCCCTACCATCTACTAGGATCCTCTGTATTCTCACAGGTTCCACTATGACAAAGATATATTGGAGGAACTGACTACCCTAGATTTCTCTTGGAATGTGCCCCATCATCGAGCACTTTTCCTCTCACAAGAGTTATTTCACCCTCTTGATCAAGCCTCCATGTGCGCGATCGAAACCAAGGATTTTATTCCTCTAGGGCATGTTGACTGGTTCAAGAACCCTATTCCTACCCTCGATTCTTTTCAAGAAGGAAACATGGCCAAAATCTCCCCCATAGTCAAAATTGACGTTTCCATTAAACCATGCATCATAGAAGAGATCACCATTAGCGCCACATGCTCCCCTGAAGAAATCATTGCTTACAAAGCTCTCTTTCAGGAATATCGAGATATTGTTTATTGGTCATATATGGAGATGCCTGGCCTCGATCCTTCTATAGTCGAACATCGAATAGACACATGGCCGGATATCATCCCAATTCTTCAAAATCAATGCCCCCTCCACCCATCCAAATTTGCGGCTATCAAAGCCAAAATAGACAAATTAGGCATTGCCAGGTTCATTTACCCCATTGAGTACACTTCTTGGGTATCCAACCCCGTCCCCGTTAACAACAAATAGGGACCTATTTGTGTCTGCACAAACTTTGGTGACCTCAACCATGCTTGTCCCAAAGACAACTTCCCAACCCCTTTCATTGACCAAATAATCGATGATTTTTTCGACCATGAGGCACTTTCCTTTATGGATGGGTTCTCTATCTACAATCAAATTTAAATCCACCCAACAAATCAATACAAAACTACTTTCACAACTCCTTGGGGTACCTTTTCTTATCGTGTCATGGCCTTTGGGATAAAAAATGTCAGTGCTACATTCCAACGGGCCATGACATACATTTTTCATGATCTTGCTTGCATCATTCTCGCTTATTTGGATGACCTCACTACTCGATCCAAAAAGAGAACCCAACATTTAGATGACTTACACATCATTTTTCAACGATGTCGCCAATACAATATCCGCTTGAACCACCTCAAGTGTGTCTTCTGTGTCACTGTCGAGTGCCTCCTGTTGTTGGGTATTTCTACCCTACAGACTAATAAGCTAGGGCTCTAAACTTATACGCAGAAAATGACCCTTAAGACTATCTTTTGACCTTCTACCCAAATCTGAAACCTCTTTCTTCACATGCAAACAAGAGAAAAATAAACCAACCTTTTTCCGGATGGCTGAAGTA
>ML779040.1:42088-56075 GCA_009831015.1 Picea engelmannii
GCTGTAGTGGGCCTGCTAGCGGGTGCTTTTTAAAAATGGAGTTTTTAGAAGAGTTGTTCAGCATGGCTTTGGCAATGAATGGCAATGAGTTGGCCTGATGCCAGGTAAGCATATGTGGTGCAATTTAGGGTTATAACAGATGCTCAAACATATTTTGATGTTTTAAAATCTTCCATGTCCAATGCCACGTTTATTAGTCCCCTAAACTATGATCGCAATTACATCCTCTACTTATCATCCTCGATTGTTTCAGTAGTAGGAGTCCTCATTCAATTAGGTTATGATGGGCATGAATATGTGATTTACTACATTAGTAAAATCCTTTCAGGACCACCCTTGAAATATAATCATGATAAAAATCTTGCGTTAACAGTTGTCCTCACAGTCCAAAAACTATGGAATTACACTCTGCTTCGCACTACCAAGGTCATAGCCAATTCCAACCCCATACAATACTTTCTCAGCCGGCGGCAGATCAACAAAATTTTTTCTTGATGGATCATTATCCTTCAGGAATACAATCTAGAGTTCTCTACTCCCAAAAGAAAGAAATCTCTTGTACTAGACGAACTCATTACAACATTTCCCTCAGATGCCAAAGCTTCCCCCATCAATGAATATTTCCTCAATGAACACCTCTTCTTCATCCCCTCAGACGATCCCTAGTACAATGACCTCCTCATCTACCTTCATAAACAAAAGTTTGGGTTTCACCTCTCTCTAGATGATCATTGACGCATTCTCCATCAGGCTCCCCGATACCTCCTCATCAGAGACATTCTTTATCGACGTGGGGTCGACACCATCCTTCGCTGATGTCTTACCATCGACAAAGCTAACAAAGTATTGAATGATTTCCACAATGGTGCTTGCGGTGGTCACCTCTCGGGTATATCCACCATCCAAAAAATCATTCGAGCAGGATACTTCTGGCCCACTTTGTTTCATGATTGCATCCACGTTGTCAAGCGATGTGATAAATGTCAGCTTTATGCAAACAAAGAACAAGCTCCACCAACTCTTCTACACCCAGTCATCACAGCTGAACCCTTTTGTAAATGGGGCATAGATTTCATGACTTGCAATCCACCATCCAGTAATGGACACAAGTACATTGTGGTGGCAATAGATTATTTTACCAAATGGGTCGAATGCATGCCCACATTTAACAACACTCTTGACACAACAACACGTTTTTTCTTCAACCATGTCATTACCTGGTTTGGAGTCCCACAATAGTTAGTTTCTGATCATGGTAAACACTTTGAGAACGAGATATTTGCAGAAATATCCTCAAAGTTAATATTCACCCATGATTTTGCCTCCCCATACTACCCCCAGTCCAACACATAGGTTGAGGTTGTTAATAAAGTCCTCAAAACCATGCTACAATGCACTGTCAACAAACATAAGACCAACTGGCATCATATGTTGTTTTTCGCTTTATGGGCTTATCACATAGCAGTCAAAACTGCCACCAGTTTTACATCGTTCCACCTCGTCCATGGGATCGAATCCACCCTCCCTATCAAGTGAGAAATCCCCACGTTATGCACTGCCATAGAGATCTTACCTGAAACTACTCTAATGGAGCAATGCTTATTGACCTTAGAGTCCCTTGACAAAGACCATCGATCTTCATTACAACACAATGAGGCAGCTAAAAAATGGTCCAAAGCCACCTTCGACTGCCATGTCAACCTTCACTCATTCAACAAATTTGATCTCATGTTAGCCTATGATATCACCCACGACACTCTCGGCCATGGGAAATTTGAGTCATTATGGCATAGCCTCTTCATCATCCAACATTGCCTCACTAAAGGTGCCTACATTTTGGCCTCTCTAGAAGGATTCCCTCTCAAGGAACCCATCAACGTGTTGTACTTGAATAATTTTTATGCCTAAGAATAGCCCCCCTACCTTAGGTTTCTCATTGTACACATTTGTAGATTTTTTAGTCTTCTTTACTACCATCACTCCTCATGTTTGATCTATCACCCGTGTTATTAACAGATGCATCATCCATCAACCTACCACATCAGTTACATTAATGGTGCCAACTGTTGGGCCCAGAATCTCACTTCCACTGCTTGGGCCCTCTATACCCCCTCACATATACTACTCCATTCCAGTGGAATATGCTTAGGCCCAGCCACCAACGATCAAGTCGAATATGATGTCGTCATTGGTATCCTCATCAAGGTGAGTCATTGCCACATTCGTCACCTTAGCGTTCTATTAGATTCCCAACTTGTCGTCCTATAGCTCAACAACATGTATCATGTTCACGATCCTTGCCTCTTCCGAAAATACCTGCAAGTTAGACTCCTATCTCACAACTTTGATTCCATCACATTCACACATATTCCAAGAAACCTCAATCAAGTAGAAAATCACATGGCTAACCTAGTATTAGATTGGAATTTATCACATTAAAAACATCATATACATAGCATGATACATTTGTCAAAAGATAGCAATAGATATCATAAATCATAAACAAAAAAACAAAAAGACATGCATGGTCACCAATATATCCACCATATATATCATAAAGGTCATAAATGTTTTACAAAAAATATATATACAATTTCCCATAGGCTCATAAATCTCATCATCCCTATGAGTACAAAACTGGGTATCAAATACCCTATACAAAATCAAGCCCATAAACCCATATACATCAACTTGGCACTCAAGGTGCCCCTAGATATCCCCCCCCAAGGTCCTATGTCATCCAGGGGTACCCCACCAGCTGGGGGCACTTCAGCTCGAGGGGGAAGCTGATCCATCATAGCTGCCTCCACCACCACTACCCTATGGATCAATGCATGCCATTCTATCGGTACCCCTACACACTGGTCTAGGACCTCGTCATCTTGGATGTGGGCCCATATGCCCTCTAGAATCCCTTGGATAACCCACTTTAACCATTGACGCAGATCCTCTAGTACGATTGCAATATTTTCCTGTGGCTCTATGGAAGGCCCGACACCAACATCATCTCATTGATGCCTCTGCCCAGCCCTCGCCTCTGTAGGATCCTATTGAGACAGCTCCTTGACGACCTCTGCCTCTCAACCCCGGGGTCCAACATCTACAAAACCACATCGATATAGTTTCAACATCCATATACATGTTTGATCCACACTATATACCAAAATAAAATAAAAATAGACAATACACATACCTCTATGGTCCTATTCCTCCCCAGGAGGTAGTACCATATCAGGGTCCTATCTATAGTCCATACCAGCGCATGGATACTATAGAATCACCTGTGGAATTTTCTGCCACACACGAGCCACTGTGGTCATGTAGTAATGGCCACCCTTCCCTCCTCCATGTCGGGCCAAAACATGCACCCATCGCATCAATCGCGGCTCTCACTGCAACGCTGGCTCCAATAGAATCTGAGGGTGCAATAGAGGCACCCTCTCTAAGAACCAGGCCACCAAAACTGACCCGAATGAAAAATCACCAGAATCAACACGCCGACACCGATTCAGCTAGGACAACATCCGGGTGTGCATTAGCACTATCCATGCAAACAGGTCTTTTTCCAAGACCTCCTCCACCACCTTCAACTTCCCACATGTGATCCACTAAGTTCCCAAGGATCCATAGATCCTCACCACCATCGTGGCTATGAACTCAATCAACAAGTTGTCGAGGGCCTCAATCCACACAAGAGAACCTGGCATCGGGTTCAGACTAGAAAAATGTTGTGTCGTGATGGTCTCTAACCTATCCTCCCTTGGTAGATGGGAATCCATGGCCAAAACCCTCCCCCAAAATGGGAGTCCTATCAAAAAATATACATCCTCTACTGCAGAGAACGTCAGCTACATCCCCTGCACCACAAAGCACTGCAGGTCAGTGCTCCACATGCGGATCAAAAAATGAAGTAAGAACTCTTGGGACCATATCAAAGGACAGTCAAAAAAATTTAGCAACCCGCAGGCTACCAAGTGTCTACGTACTACAGGTTGCTCCCTCACAACCTCTCTGAATCAGTCCCAGTCCCACTCTTAGCAGTGGACCAACATTGTACTCATGACTATGTTGATCACCTACATTCACCCATAAACACCTGATCAGCCACATCATCCATCGAAAATCATAAACATCAAAAATCATACCGCCCTTATCAAACAACTATGCACTAATGCGCAGTTATCACACCCACAATCATGCATGGGTATGCAATTGTCCATAAAACAGGCGTGCATCCAATGCATGCTTGTTTGGTCACCCCACATGCTCAAATGCGTAGATGTTACCTACACAGTCGCACAATATGCGTGGGGTTTCCCTATCAGAGCCATGCATTCATGAATGCATGCCTATTTGGGGAAAACATGCACATAATGTGTGGGAAACTGAGTTCTACCCACACACACATGAGCGGGTATTCCCCCTTTTCCCGTGCACTAGTGGGTACCTACCCTTAAAAACCCTTGTACGACCCTCCGTACAACCCCTACCTGACATCCATAAAGTTAAAAAATTATAGGATGATAAGGTTACTAACCTATCTCTCACAACTCCCGGATTAGTAGCCCCATGCTCTCGTAATCTCCAAATCACCTCACAACTCTCTCGCCAGATCGACAATAGTTTCACATACAAATGAGGTGGCATTGTGGGCCCACCATCCATATATAGGCCCTTTTTCCCAACTTCCACATTCTATTATAGGAGCCCAAAGCCTCTATTTTCCGATCCATTCTAAGCCACAAGATCTTGATCCATCCATCTACACATTCACATTCCCTGGGTTATCATCTGCACTTTTCCTTGGAGAGGCATTTTTCTCACGCCATGTTCAAGTACGCATGCTCACTTTCAAGTTTTATCAAATAGTTGTTATATGATCTTTATTATCAGATATTGTTCACGTTGAGTATTTGGTTTTTTATGTGCAGGTACTTGTTCAACAAGCTTACAACCCCTTCAGGTATATGTTCGACACTAGCATGTAATTACTCCCTCTGTAAACAATTGAATATCCCAGTCGTACCCTATGACATTTTCCTTTAGGGTCCCTACATTTGGATCTCCAGTATCTTTACCTCTTCCACATTTTGGTACTGTCAACCGATAACACTCTCCCTCACATGAGTTGTCCCATTCATAGTTCCCCTTGGCAACTTGACACTCATGTTGATTTCACACCCTAGGATTGGGAGTCCCGATAGTATTTTTCATTTCCAAGAATGAACCCCATACTTCTTCTTATAATATTTCTAACCTTCCCAAAGGACTCCCGAGTCATATCATCCTACACTTGGTTTTGTTGACTGCACCACCATAGTTCCAGTAGCCCTCCATCTCATCCACAATCAGTTTTCCCATCTGCATATTGTCCTCCATCCATTTACCCAATACAAAAACCCACTTATGGGGGCCCCACCCTCCACCAGTTCTCTTTCACAAACTTGTTCTCTAACAGGCCAAGCCATCTTTCATTGGGGCACCCATTTCTGTATTTGTATTCTCAACCCCAATTATTCTTTATTTCTTTGGTAATTGTATAAATCCCTTGTTTACAGCATATACATAGTTTTTTTGTCGTCATCCTCAATGGCCTTCTTTTACTTGGAAAAGAAACCCATGTCGCCCTTGGTTGGGGCATCCACCCCTTTTTCATATCGACATCATTAACGAACCCCAAGTATCCAAAATCCATGTACCCACGATCTCTAAGTTTTCCCACTTTTTTCAGCCTCCAGCACAGTTTAACCCCATGTCTAGTTGTCCCCCTGACACTAGATCTAGTTTTACGATTGCTTCCAATCATCCTTCAACACCCCAACCAATGGTATTCCTGAGTCCCATAGTGTCTTGAATTCATCCATGTTACCCCTCAGTACCTGATATCATCTATTACTCAGTGGATTTCGAGAAGCCCATTTTCTTCTTGACGTCACGTCTCCCTTCCTGTAGACATCAACGCAGTTTCCAGAAGGGTGAAAATATCTTGACTCTTGTTACCTTTTCCATGAGGATTCTCGGACGAAACAAAGAGATTCATCATTCTTTTATGATTATGTTTACCCCCATAACATTCAACTTAAACAAAATCTCATGTTAAGGTGGGTCTTACTATGCAACCATTGTAGTTTTTTCATACCAGCCGAAGACCTATGAATGTCATAGGCCATCAATGCCTACGAGTCATCGACACTTCTCACTGTCATCCATTACTTGATTCAGAGCCAGTTCACCATTCAGAACCACCATATGTCGTTATCAATCGCCCTTGAGGGTGCTGCAACTATCTACATTCTCATACATCTTTAGTTGCAGTCCCACATTTTGGTTTCATGACACAAGCATGCGATATGTCTGCCTCGTTTGTATACAAATTTTATTTTTTTTCTTCCTAGAGAAAGGTTTGGTTCCCACGATTTTCCCTCTCCCTCCAGTGGATCACTCTAGTAGTTCCTCTCTTCACCCTTCCTTACAATATCACTCTCAACAAAAAAAACATTGATTTATTTCGACTATACATATGCTCCTAACCTCACACATCAGGGGGCATCTGTTATCACTGAAAAATCGTTTGTAGAATTACACACAATGGTTGAAGAAAGACATCAATTTCAACAGCAATTAGTACAACTATAGCACCAAAATCCATCAAAAAGGGAAAAAACTATATACTTGGTTAAAAAATCAAAGTGCGCAAATTCACCAAAAGAAGCGCACACACTGTGTGCAGAATGCACGGGCTAACACAGTCCTAGGTGAGCACTATGATCAAAATGTGCAAGATGCATGATTTTCTTCAAGCAAAGCTACACACTTCTCATGAACAACACATTTATGAATCTTTTCAGCTTCTCAACCACTTCCAGTCCGACCCCCAACACAATTTGACACTCAGATCTGAGCGAAATCTAGCTTGGGGGTTGGTCAAGGGATAGGAAGTTCCCTAAAAGGCCCCTTGTTCACACTATGAACCAGTTGTATATTTCCATGAATGGGCACTATAAATATGTGCCATGGGTGTGCTAGAAAAATAAGAACTTCAAGGTATTGTCATGCTGCAAGAATTCTTCTTGGAGAATCATGTTTTCTCTTGGAATCATTCAATCACTATAGCAAGGGCTATTCCACTCACCTCTTGAGAGGATTGGCACTATATTTCTTCACCATTGTATGAAGAGAAGAGCTCTCTATTAGGGAACTCAAGAGCCCTCCCAACGAGGAAGAGGGGATTCATAAGTCCCTTCCTTCCTCTACGGTGCTAGCCTATCAATACATTGATCCATTGGTAGTTATATGATTGTGATTTTTTTCTTTTCATGGTTCTAGTTCTTGCAAGCTTCTCTAACATCTATTTATTTTTGTTTTTATTTCTATTTCCTTGTTTCATCTGTATTTGGTTATCTAATCAACTCACAAACCTCTGTCTTGTTTAGCTGACTTAACTAAGCAAGTAAGTGTTGTGTTTTTGCTCACCCATGTGGCAAAACCAACACAACAATAATGCCTAATCTATTACTATTGTGATCCTATTGTATATTATTTGATTACCGAGGGGATTAGTGGTTTAGATATTTAATGATTTTTTATCATTGAGGTTTTCATTTCTCAAGATCTCTTTGTTGATTGTACATTGTTTGTTCATCTTCAATAAGTCTTTTTTTTCAATTCTCCTTCTATCCTTTGACGTACTTATTGTAAATATTTCTTTGGAACTCTTGTACCCATTGATCATGTTTATTGACTCTTCTGAGCATATATTTGATTGATATTTAACTTCTCTTTTTCTATGATGAATTCATTATTTATCTTATATCTTGGTTTGAAGTGTTGATATTGAATTCATAAAGGCACTAATAGATCAAAGAGTTGCTACATTTGAGTCAAAATAAGAATATATTAATACATGGTATGGATGAGAAAAGGTGATTTAAGGGTGGTCTTACAATGTTTTCATGATATTAATTCATCCTAAAGTCAATTCTGAGTAGCCTAGGATGACCTCTATAATGCATTAATACTCCTCGTCTAGCAGACCTGGGTAGAATACGTTGAGGCACTTAGGATTGTCTATGATACTAATTGGATTTTTGGATTTAAGGTTTAATCATTCAATCATTCTTACTAATTCCATAAGAAGGTGGTGTAAATATTTTAAAGCTTGATCTTATACAAATTTCCCACTACAATCTAATCAACTTCTTGTACATGCTTATGTTTTCACTTCGATTTCATCCTTCTGCTCATCTCTCATGTTGTAGGAAATCGGGTAGGTAGTCCTCTCACTGGGTTGAATATTTAAATGTATTTTTGGTCCCATGCTACTGTAGATTTTAATGCTCTATTTTATGACTTGAAGACAATTTTATTTTAAGGATTTGTTGTTTCCTTGTGCATTGGTTTGTACTATCATCTCACCTTATCATTGAGAAGAGAATGGTTGGTATATTGTTGCTTTGCATCTTGTAACTACTACCCTCATATTCATACTCAAGATATCACTTGTTAATCATATTCCTTAGTTTAAAATCCATAACTAGAATGATAGGATCTTTAATCTTGTTCAAGAGCTTGAGATTAGATACATCCTTATTTCATGACATTTTTTTACAACAACAGATAGTGCATAAGAGACCAAGATCATATATGCTTTCTTTTAAGGATTCCTTCTTTTAATTTCCTCATTTTTTAAGAATCCCAACTCTTTTCATAGATTTTATAGTAAAATGGTAAAGGGAAAGAATGTAAAATTTATAACGTACTAGCAAGTACCTTATTCCTTGTATAACAAAGACTATTCTTTCTTTGGTTGTAGTAACAGGGTTGCAATGCCACTTCCTTTACAAGATACTTATGTTGTTTCAAGTCCTCAAGAGAATCATACCTAAAAAGAAGATCATGTGCATCTAGTCATAGAAGAAAGGAAACTCAAGAGCAGGGCCTCCAATTGATAAAAAGAGATGGAAACCTCAAATGTCCCTTGGGAAACTCCATATTTCATTACATAACCACTTCAAATTTGAAATACATATGAGAATCCCTTAATATTGTACCTCTTGACTAGAGTCCTCTCTAATTAGATCTTGATTATCATTGAATCCAGTGTTCAAAATTAGCCTTATTTTTTCTTAACCCCGTCAGAATTTAATTTTATCACCATGTAAATTTTGCATTCATTTTTATCCTAGGTTTGAAATTTATTGTATTTTATTATTTGATTGGAACCTTGACCCTCAAGTGGGACCTTAACTCATAGTGATATCCGAACATTGAACCTTTCCTATCGGAAAATGAGCTTCTATTGTTTTACACATTTACCCTGAAACCTAAAGGACACAAACCTATTAGGCTCTCCTTTTCGGAAATTACTATTTAGAGTGTTAAGCATGTAAGCATGTTTTGAGAAAATATATTCTCCCAAGCCTATCAAGCTCATTCCTTCGATATTTCCATGTCAACTAGCCATATTGGAATCAATCTCTTATTTAGTTGAGGTGTCATTATTTAGGGCGGTGATGTGTAATGATGACATGTCTTCTCTGATTTGGAATCCAAATATCGCAAGCCTATCAAGCTTTCACCTTCTCACGATCCTATCAGACTAACCTTCGTGGCCTTTTCTCAGCAGAGTCACAAGGTAATTGTGAATTTGATGCAGCCCCCCTCCCCTCCTGGGGTTCTGCGACCTCCCGGTCTCTATATCATTCCAATTGTTGAGTCGGATCGACTCTTCGGGCTCTTGAATGAACCCAGATCAATTATACACAGGCCCCTTTTCTCCTTTTGGCACAGGTCCTGTGACACCCGCACCCTCTGTCTGTGTACTCTAGCACTCTTCAGTTTGTGGGCACTAGCTCCTCTTCACTAGTCCCTTCCTTCATATGACCCTGGGTTGTGCCCTTGTGCTAATGTGTGATTGTGGGCGCAGGCAAGAGTGGTTTCCAACCAACCCTCTTTTCACCCTGTAATCCTTCTTGTGCTGACACATACCCCGTCACTAAAACAGTGGCTGAAATTGCAGCCCGCTCAAGGAATATTATCGTCCGAGCATGTCCTGGCCCCTCAATCCCTTCTGTCCATCGATCTTCATTCCTTTGGCACTGTCTACAATCAATGACTGTTATCAATCTTTGTTCTGCTCTTCTTTCCTCCTTCCATGCGTCTCCACAAATCTCTATGATCTATCGACACGTAGTCCATTTGAATCAACAGTTGTCGTTGAATCCGCCTTTCCGGCCTTCGAGAGTTTCAATTTTCAAACTCCACTCTCCTCTATGTGGCAATATCCCGGAGTGGAAGATCTATTGCCACCTATCCCCTTGAATCTACGACTAGGATCTCCTCCATGTGTTCGGCCTTTGGGAATCTCAAATCTCAAATCCTTTTTCTTCTCCTCAAATTTGTGGAATCATGCCACATGTCCTTTTGATCTGATGGCTATAAATCACTTCGAGAATTTACCCAAAATGCTTAGATATTTTCCACGTCTCCTCTCCTGATCTGATGACTATCAATCATTTTGGGTGATCTGACGGCTATCATTTTCTTTGTCTCTTTGGACTTTGTGAATCTCAAATCTCAACTGAGATATTCAATACAATTTTCTCGGAGCTCACGATCTAATGTCACGTTTCCACCTTCGCATTGACGACTCTCATCATTTCTGGGACTTCGATCTTCAACAATTTCAAATCTCAAAAAACACAAACCTCCAGAGCGAATCCTTCCGGAGTTCATGATCTGGTGACACCTGTCCAACCCAGATCAACAGTTTTTCTCTTGCTTTGGGTGTTTGACCTCTTCGACCAGATCAACAGCTGTGACCCCTTCGCATCTCCAAACTTCAGACTTCTCAACTTTCAACTTTTCTCTCTCCTTGAGCTATGCAGATCTCTGCCACATGTCCACTTGATCTGATCGCTATAAATCACTTCGGGACTTTACCCAGAGTTCACGGATTCATGCCACATCCTTTCTAGATCAGATGGCCCAGATTCACTTCAGGTCTTTGGGTTTCGGCAGTTTCAACTTTCGACCAAAATTCAAATGCAACTTACTTGAAGCTTGCGATCTGCCACCACACATGTCTCTGGATCCAATGGTCCAGATCTCTTTTCTTTCTGATGCTTTGGCTCTTTGGTGCTTCGGCTCTTCGGCTCTCCGACACTTCGGGATTTGGGAGTATCAAACTCCTATGCACTTGTTCCTCCCGAAGTTCTTTCACCCAAAACAAATGATCTCTTGACGCGTGTCTCCCCTTTGATCTAACATCCTCTATCCACTTTAGGTCTTCGGGCTTTGGCTATTTCAATTCTCAAACTAAAACTCTAGTGTAACTTTATCTGGAGGTCACGATCTAGTGACAAGTGTCCCCTCGCAGATTGACGACTCTCGGCTCTTCGTCTCTTCGGCCTTCAAGTGTTTCAACACTTCAACCTTCGCCTTCTTTTGGATCTTTCAACCTATCGACACGTCTCCCCCTAGATCCAATGGTCCATATTCGTTCCAGCCCTTCGGCTCTCCGCGCTTCAGGAATCTCAAGTTTCAAACTTGCCTCCTCCTTAAATCACAATATCTTATGGCTCAGATTCGCCTGGTTGATCAACGACTGAGATTTCACTTCGGGCTTCCGACTCTCTGGTCTTCATAAATCTCAAGTCTCAAACTTAGAGAGATTCTCTCTCCTATTCATGCAAGCGTTAAGACTCATGCCCTTCTTCCCGGATCCAATGATAGTTGATCCTCTATGTTCAAATCCAAATGGATGAGATCTGTTCTCTTATCCTTTCTACTCCCTCTATTCGTCGGACATAGATCTAACGGTCCAGGTACTTCTCTACAACCGATCATACGGTTGTTTTCTCTCCTCCTCCCGATCTTCCACCTTCTCCCGACTTGGAAGATTTTGTAAGTGTTCAAAGCTCTCGGACTTTGAAATTTCTCCTGCGAACCTGACTCCTTTGGGTCCTGCTTATGCTCTTGTAAGTGCTATGTCTTCTGATCTTTCAGACTTAGAATAAGTCCAACTCCTTCACAATGTCTGTGATATCCCTTCTGAGCTTGACCTCCTCGAAATTTTTGATCTCCCACACACACCTTGCATTCTCGGGATTTCATCAAACTCGAAATCTGAAGGATTTATTGAACACGAAATACTTCTCACCCTCCTGGTGTTCTTCTACTCAATGTACTCCTTGCAGATATTTTCCTCACAGAGTATTCAGTAACTCTGTTTCTCCCGAACTCGACACGGAATTCTTCTGTGCACGCTTGCATCGTCTCAATGCCCACCTGGTAAATCTCAATAGAGTTCTCAGTAACTCTACTTCTCTGTGCTTCTTCTACACAGTCTCCCCTCTAAGTTATTCAGTAACCTTGAGGTTCCTCTTGAGCTTGTAATCGTTTTGGCGTGCCCTCCTGGCATGTTCTTTTCTGACTCCGCAGAGTTCAGATGTGCACTCCTTGCGCTGATTACAGAACCTCAATTGTTCTGTTGTGCACTCCTTGCACAGCCTAAAGAATCCAGAACGATATTATAAAACTCAATGAAGATAAAAGAAATCTATCTTCCTACTGTAAATAAATCTTATCATATATCTACAACATTCATTCCTGAAATACATAAACACATGAACAACCATATGCAGGAAAAATTTCTTTTCTATTATATTTGTGTGTCTATACAGATGTTTACAAAAACTGGACTGTAACAAAGTCCCAGTTCTCTCAATCTCTCTCTCAAAAATTCTAAGACTTCCTAAGTCCTCTCTATCCAGACCTCTCTATCATTCTCTCTAGTATTCTAATTACAAAGTGAGGGCTCTACAAGCTTATCCTCACCATCTCCTTAGTGTTATCGCTATCTCAATTACGACACCATACTTCTACGGCTACATTACATAAATGAATGTCTAGACCTGCTACAGGTAACCATTTAAGGAAACCCTAGCCACTACCTGTACAAAGGCATGGCTTGAAATTTACATCCTTACAACACAAAAATCTGTTGGAAGATTGGTTGTTGTCATTGATGTCAACCCTAGTCATGGGTTTTGGACCACAATATTGATGAAGGTATTTGGACATGAAGGAAAATGAACATGTGGATACAACACCCATGGATGGATAGTATACATCATGTTGTTTCTGGTGGTATGTGGCACGTTGTGTGGATCCTCATGGTTGAGGAGAAATGAATTTTTGAAGATGACAAAGTGAATTGAAGAAGGAAGTACATGTAGGCCCTAAAGATAATTAAAGAAAAGAATTACAAAATAAGAAAGCGTCAAGTTGGCCCTAATGTTAAAAGGAAGTGACATAAATGGTATAAATAAACATCATTATAGATTCATTTGATACAAGTCGAATTTCAAAGGAAATCAGAAGTAAAGAAGGTCGGATTTCAAGGGAGGATGAAGTCTTTTGGTGATGTGTTCTAAGGTATGTTATTTTCAGGTCATCTTACCATTTTTGCTATAACTATTTTTCTAGAATGATTCAAATGGTTAAATCTCTATGGTATTGAGAAGACATATCAAGGTACCTTTGGTAAAAATTTCAGCTCTTGATTTGCTATAATTATGGAGATACACTCTGTGGAAGATAGGGTTTATGACCAGTCCTGAAGGTAGTCATTACACAGGTGTTCCGGGTAAAATAGTCATAACTTCTTCATAGAGAATCCAAATGAAGTGGGAAAAATTTCATTGGAAATAGTACAGACTATAGTTTTTTTTTTGCAAGTTTTAGAATCGAATGTTAAATGTTGAGCATGGGGCATTCTATGCAAGTTCACTCTCCCGAATAGACCAGAATTGAATAAAGTCCACCATTCTTTCTATAAATTATTTTTGGGGAGGATTCAAGGAGTGAAACTTGGAGGAGTTTTAGAGAATACATTGAGTAATATTATCTACAAGATCAGAGTACTCCAAGAATTGAAGAATTGCAGAAATTGAAGAAGTCTCAGGAAGCATTATCAGGTTCTATG
>ML779040.1:79764-96403 GCA_009831015.1 Picea engelmannii
AAGTCATTACTTCCCTTGAACAATAACTATTGATTATTTCTCATATATTGTGCATGGTGTACTGTGGTGTATTTGTGTAACTCTTATGCTATTGTTCATTTCTCATTGGATATAATTGAATGGTTTAAGTATAAGTTGAAAAATGTTTTAAATTGTACTTGATATTGATTCACCCCCCTCTTAGTATCAACAAAATCCATATTGGATTATTTCAAATTTAAAAATGGGAGGGTTCGTGCCTCTCCCTTTCTCCATTGTGTGTTGGCGTGCTGGCGCATTCACTGAGGTGGAGCGATGATCCTACATCATACTCCACTATTGGGAAAAACATGAGTCCCTTCTCATGAGCTCCTCTTCTCCATTATTGAAATCCTCTTGGATCCCAAATTCTCTTATGGAGTTGTCCTCTTGCTCCTCTACAGCTATGTTGTTGTTGTTGCTGCTTCTTTTTCCTCTTTTGTTTCTTCCCTACTGCTACGGCAGGATTTCTTCTGTTCATCTCCCTTTTGCTGACTACTTCTGCTGACTTCAACATCGGCTTCCTAATTTCCTCTATCACCTTGTCTAGCTACTCCAGTGGTTTTCTCTTCTTACGCAGTCTTCTCTATTACACTTCCTTATCCTCCGTGGGTAGATCATCTTGATCCCCCATATCATTTTCTTCTTCTTTTGTATAATTATCTTGCCACCCTACTGCAGGCTCTAGTTCTATAGTCTCGCTACCACGTTGTTTCTCAGCTTCTTCATTTGATAGGTTATCTTCTGTCAGTTCCTCTTGTGCTGGTGTATCCCCAACTCCCTCCAACCGTTCTTCTGGATGGTATGCTCTTCCATATTCCTCCAACTTGACCTGTTGGATGTGCCTACCTATCTCCAGGGCTTCTAATTCCTCATGCAGCTCAGAAAAGTCTATGATTTATGCTCCCTCTTCTGTTGCAAACTCAAATGTTGTAGTCATTTCTTGTTCATCTTCCTGGCTGGAATTTTTGAGAAATTATGTGGAATGCTCTCTTCCTGAATTTTTCATGACCGTCTTCTGGCAGTCATCAACTGGTTTTGGATTGTCCAACCAATCCTCCAACATCCTCAATTCTATCTCCCATTGAGTGAGCATCTCAACTGTGTGCTCCTTTTCTTCTTTTCCTCGGGCAGATTCTGTTACTTTCTCCTTCATCATGACAGTCACTGTTGGTTGTCCTTCCCTTGCTGCTGCACTTTCCTCATGTGAATTGGCCTTCATTTGGATGTTTGGAATGAATTCCTTGATCCCTCCAATGATCAAAGTACTCCTCTGATCCTTCTCTTGGATGGTGAAAGATTTTAACTTGTCATCATCTTCATTTACGTGGTCTACAAATCCACATGAATCTTCACCTATCAGTGCTCTTTGCTGACAGAATTCATTTATGAGCTCCTGATACTTTATGACAATCTCATTTCTTCCCCCCTGTCCAACTGGCAATTTGGGAATTTTTTGTTGCCCACCTAGCAGTCTATGAGATCAACTAATCCCATCTCATTTCCCACTTGGAAATATGAATTTTTGGCACTGCTCCTCTGGTAGTATATGATATCTCCACTTGATATCTTTCCATTTCCCACCTGGCAACTCGAAAGTTCATTTTTGTCCACCTGGCAGTTTACGGGATCTTCATCTAATCTCTCCTCCTCCTTGTCGCTGAGATTTCTCTCAATCTATGGTTCACATATGTGGATCAGTTCATCCTCTGTGTCACTGAGTTTTTCAGTATGCCTTAGCCACATTCTCATCAATATTCACTGTCCTCTGGCCAACAATTTATTTACTGGCCACTTCAACCTCTTCTTCATGGGCCATTCATACACCCAATGTGCTCTTGCATCCTATTGCATTTTTACTGTCATTTGCTCCATCCTTGCTCTTACCTAGTTGAGCTCCATATCCATCTCTAGATTGTTCTTCTTCTTGCAGCCTTCTCTTCGACCACATCCATGGCCTTCACTAGCCATTCCCACCTTCTACTTGCCCTCCTAGCAAGCCTGTGGATTACTCTGCATCTGTGAGCATCTCCATCTTCTCTCACAAATCGCTTGGCTGTTTAAATTTTTGTTGTTGCACATATACAACAACCTTCTCACAGAGCATCAATACTCTTTCCTCCTTTCACCTGTTGTTTACAGGTAAACATCTCTTTTTGATCCTGATGTTATCAGGTCATCTACTTTCACCGTCTCTCGTTTGTCTTCTTTCTGCAAACAAAATAATGGCCTCCTCCTCTTTCTCTTTTGTCTGAAATCTACAGACAAAAATATCATCTTTGATACCACATGATGCATCCCCCCTCCCCTCCTGGGGTTCTGCGACCTCCCGGTCTCTTGATCATTCCAATTGTTGAGTCAGATCAACTCTTTGGGCTCTTGAATGAACCTAGATCAATTATACACGGGCCCCTTTTCTCCTTTTGGTGCAGGTCCTATGACACCCACACCCTCTGTTTAAGTGTTCTAGAACTCTTCAGTTTGCGGGTGTTAGCTCCTCTTCACTAGTCCCTTCCTTCATATGAACCTAGGTTGTGCCCTTGTACTAATGCGTGATTATGGGCGCGGGCAAGAGTGGTTTCCAACCAACCCAATTTTCTCCCTGTAATCCTTCCCGTGCTGACACACACCCCATCACTAAAACAATGTTTGAAATTGAGGCCCTCTTAAGGAATATTATCATCCAAGCATGTCATGGCCCTACAATCCCTTCTATCCATCGATATTTGTTCATTTGGCACTTCTTGTGATCAACGACTATTATCAATCTTCATTCCTCTCTTCTTTCCTCCTTCCACGCATCTCCACAGATCTCTACGATTTGTCAACATGTAGTCCATTTGAATCAACAACTATCGTTGAATCCGCCTTTCCGGCCTTCGGGAGTTTAAACTCTCAAACTCCACTCTCCTTTGTGTGGAAATCTCCTGGAGTGGAAGATCAGTTACCACCTGTCCCCTTGAATCTATGGCCAGGATCTCCTCTGTGAGTCTGGCCTTTGTGAATCTCAAATCTCAAATCCTTTTTCTTCTCCTCAAATCCACAAAACCCTTCCATGTGTCCACCTGATCTGACAGCTATAAATCATTTCGAGACTTTACCCGGAATTCTCAAATCTTCGCCACGTCTCCTCTCCTGATCTGATGACTATCAATCATTTCAGGCGATCTGACAGTTATCATCTGGTTCGGCTCTTCGGACTTCACGAATCTCAAATCTCAACTGAGAAATTCAATACAATTTTCCTGGAGCTCATGATCTAACACCGCGTGTCCACCTTCGCATTGATGACTCTCGTCGTTTCCAGGACTTCAGTCTTCGGCAATTTCAAATCTCAACAAACACAAACCTCCAGAGCGAATTCTTCTGGAGTTCACGATCTGGTGACACCTATCCAACCCAGATCAATGGTTGTGCTCCCGCTTCGGGTGTTTGACCTCTTCGACCAGATCAATGGTTGCAACCCCTTCATGTCTCCGAACTTCAAACTTCTCAAATTTCAACTTTTCTCTCTCCTCGAACTATGAGGATCTCTATCACGTGTCCACTTGATCTAACGGCTACGAATCACTTTGGAACTTTACCCAGATTTGATAGATTCACACCACATCCTTTCTAGATCGGATGGCCCAGATTCACTTTGGGTCTTCGGGTTTCGACAGTTTCAATTTGCGACCAAAATTCAAATGCAACTTACCTGAAGCTTGCGATCTGCCGCCACGCATCTCTCTGGATCCAATGGTCCAGATCTCTTCGCTCTCTTCGCTCTAATACCACCTGACACAACCCCCCTCCCCTCCTAGGGTTCTGTGACCTCTCGGTCTCTGGATCGTTTCGATTTTTGAGTCAGATCGACTCTTCATGCTCTTGAATGAACCCAGATCAATTATACATAGGCCCCTTTTCTCCTTTTTTCACAGGTCCTGTGACACCTACACCCTCTATCTGCATGCTCTAGCACTCTTAAGTTTGTGGGCGCTAGCTCCTCTTCACTAGTCCCTTCCTTCATATGACCCTGGGCTATGCCCTTGTGCTAATGCATGATTACAGGCATGGGAAAGATTGGTTTCCAACCAATTTTCTTTTAGCCCCACAATCCTTCTCGTGATGACACGTACCCTGTCACTAAAATAGTGGTTGAAATTGTGGCCTGCTCAAGGAAAATTATCGTCCGAGCATGTCTTGGCCCCGCAATCCCTTTTGTCCATTGACCTCCATTCCTTTGGTGCTGCCTATGATCAATGACTGCTATCAATCTCTGTTCCTCTCTTCTTTCATCCTTCCATGTGTCTCCACAAATCTCTATGATCTGTTGATACGTAGTCCGTTCAAATCAGTGATTGTTGTTGAATCCACCTTTCTAGCCTTCAGGAGTTTCAACTCTTAAACTCCACTCTCCTCTGTGTGGCAATCTCCTGGAGTGGAAGATATGTTGTCGACTATCCCCTTGAATCTACGCCCAAGATATCCTCTGTGAGTCCAAACTTCGGGAATCTCAAATCTCAAATCCTTTTTCTTCTCCTCAAATCTGTGAAATCCTGCCATGTGTCCTCTTGATATGATGGCCATAAATCACTTCGGGACTTTACCTAGAATGCTCAGATCTTCACCACGTCTCCTCTCCTAATCTAATGGCTATCAATCATTTTAGGTGATCTGACATCTATCATCTTCTTTGACTCTTCGGACTTTGTGAATCTCAAATCTCAACTGAGAGATTCAATACAATTTTCCCAGAGTTCATGATCTAACGTCGCATGTCCAACTTCGCATTGATGACTCTCATCGTTTCCAAGACTTCGGTCTTTGACGATTTCAAATCTCAACAAACAAAAACCTCCAAAGTGAATCCTTCCAGAGTTCACGATATGGTGACACCTATCTAACCCAGATCAATGACTGTGCTCCCGCTTTGGGTGTTTAACCTCTTCGACCAGATCAACGACTGTGACCCCTTCGCATCTCCAGAATTTGGACTTCTCAACTTTCAACTTTTCTCTCTCCTCTAACTATGAAGATCTCTGTCGCGTGTCCACTTGATCTGATGGCTATGAATCACTTCGAGACTTTACCCGGAGTTCATGGATTCACAACACGTCCTTTCTAGATCAAACCACCTAGATTCACTTCAAGTCTTCATTTTCGGTAGTTTCAAATTTCAACCAAAATTCAAATTCAACTTACCTGAAGCTTGTAATCTGCCGCCATGCATCTCTCTATATCCAATGGTCCAGATCTCGTTTCTCTCTAATGCTTCGGTGCTTTGGCTCTTTGGCTCTCTAGCACTTCATCTCTCTGGTGCTTCGGGCTTCAGGAGTATCAAACTCCTACACACTCATTCCTCCTAAAGTGCTTTCACCCGAAACACACAATCTCTTGACGCGTGTTGTCCCTTTGATCTGATGACCTCTATCCGCTTCAGGTCTTTGGGCTTCGGCTATTTCAGTTCTCAAACTAAAACTCCAGTGTAACTTTCTCTGGAGCTCACGATCTGGTGACAAGTGTGTCTATACAGATGTGTCTATTATCTTTGTGTGTCTATACAGATGTTTAAAAAAACTGGACTGTAACAGAGTCCTAGTTCTCTCAATATCTCTCTCAGAAATTCGAAGACTTCCTAAGGCCTCTCTACCCAGACCTATCTATCATTCTCTCCAGTCTTCTAATTAAAAAGTGAGGGCTCTATGAGCTTATCTTCACCATCGCCTTAGTGATATCGCTATCTCAGTTATGGAACCATACTTCTACGGCTACATTACATAAATGAATGTCTAGACCTGAATACGATCTAGACCTGCTATAGGTAACCATTTAAGGAAACCCCAACCACTACCTGTACAAAGGCATGGCCTATCATTTATAGCCTTACAACAAAAAAAATCGTATTGGATTATTTCAAATTTAAAAATGGGAGGGTTGGTTCCTCTCCCTTTCTCCATTGCATGCTTGTGTGCTGGCGCATTCGCTGAGGTGGAGCAATGCTCCTGCATCAACATTATAATTTTCACGTAGCTTGTGATATGAAGTAATGCCTTGAGAATGATAAAAAATCAATGAGTAACAATCCACTTCGAGGGGGAAACCTCCTTTTACAATATATTAAATTTACAAGATGAGATATTATGATCCTAAGACTAGGTATCCTTGGTATATATATAGGAGAAAATGGGTACAATTATAATGAAAGGGTGCAATGAAGGGTTCTAGCCTACATACAAATATACACCAGAAATGTAATAATTCAATAAGGGGCTTAATAGGGGGTTTTATACTTAACATGGGGCTTTGTCTAGGGATTAACATGCACCTCCCTTTCAAACAACTTTTTTCCTCAACACTTGACTAACCTATCCATTCAAATCAACAAGTAAAAACTTATATTTCAATATAGCCATGGACTATGATTAAATGACTATGCAATTTCAAAATGAAAAGTGAGATTGAATAAGTCAAATAATTAGAAACAAAGGAGGTTCTTTTATTTAATTTAACTAACTTTTCTTTCGAAAAAAAAAGGATTCTTATAATAACAAACAATAAAGGGTTGAAAGAAGAAAAATAAGTGAAGAGTTAGTTGAAAAAAGCAAAGATATGTGCCTCAAATAGAAAGAAAAAACTAAGGACATGCACTAATGAAAAGAGGAGGTTTTTCTTCTTCCAAATTTCTTGTGATTTGAAGAAAATATAAGGACTATCCTAGCATGCAAATGTTTTGAAATTAATATGTTGAGACAAAAAGATGCAATGTGGTAAAGAGAAACCCTAAAAGTGGAAGGTATTAGGAATCATAGGGGGGATTTTCTCTACCTACAATGTTTACCTAAAAATATATTATAGTATAACACCAACCACCAAGATGCCAAGAGGATCATACATGAACATTTCTTGAACCAAGACAAAACAAAAAAGCTACAAAATTTTAAAAACTAATCACAGTGTAAAAAACTACCCCAAAAAGTGCACTAGCAAAATCATAAAAAATCATGATGACTTAGGTGCCATGGCTATAAAAATCATAAAAAATGCATGGGATGGGGGAAAATGTGTTGGATGCTCAAGACTTATAAAATTGGAAAGATTTAGGACCATTTATGAGATAGAAACAAACTTAGACCTCCACCTAGGCGAGTATTTTTCTACGTAGTCCCACTAAATGGTTTCTTCTATACACCATATTTAACAATGGTTTTCTTCCCTTAACTAGAATTTGGATTATCAACATTATTAGGCTTCCTCCAATTGTTCTTAGCTTATGCTAACTTAGCCTTCCAAAATACATGTTCAATAGTGCAAATGTCAAATAGTTCAAGCTCTTTTTAAATTGGTGTAATCAATCCACCAATGAATGTAATGAATAATTTGGCTTCTTCATCCATCACTCTAAGAGAAATGGCATAGTGGTTAAACTCTTAGATGTAGGAATATACCATCTAGTTAGACTTCTATCGTATATATTTCCATAGTTGTTATTTCTCCTTCCATTAATTGATATGATAACATTTGTCCCTGATTGAGACTTTGATCTCATCCTAGAGAAGGACTTGTGGAGCACCAAGACTCTTTATGTAGTCACATTAATTATCACACTAAAGAAAATCTTTTCAACACATATGATTGGTATGGTATGACTTGTTTATCAAATATTTCTATGAGAAGCTGAAGAAAGCTCCAATCCATGTCTGCCTCCAGTTCAAACATGTCTCAGATGATCCATATTGGGGCACTGATATTCGAGATAGGGACTTACCTAGATTCCAAAGTGTGTATTTCAAGTAGAGTAATGGATGCAAAGTCAATTTGTATCATAACTTTCACATATCATAGCATTACAGTCCTAGGATTGAATCGAGAGATGGAGAGGAGTAGGCCTTGTATAGGGTTCTGAGACTGTGGGAAGAAATGTACCAGTGCATTGATGGAGCCAAGAAACTTATATACACTACATTGAAGAGATCTGGAGGGATATAGATTTGCAATTGATTGTTGCTCGAACTTGAATGATCATCAAGGAGAAATTCCCAAGCTCTAGAGGAATGTGGCCACTACTATTATTTGAAGCAAGTAGAATGTATCCATCTTTATGCTACCTTCGCAACAAATATGCTAGAATTCCAATAAATCAATTTTGTGCTATAAAGAATTAAATAAGGGATGGATCTACAAGTGTATCAGGAAGAGAATGTGTGAGAGAGTTGAAGGTTAAAACCACAATCCTTAAATTTCTACATTTACCAAGTTTAAAGGGATTGAACCATTTCAGTCAACATTCACAAGGTTCAATATTGTAGGGTTTATGCAGGTTTCCGATGAAGTTTGTGATAGGAGAGCCTAGAGGATTGTTTCATAGGTATAAATTTCATAGGACACATAACTTGCTAATATATTAAGAAATCGAAGATCTTAGCATGAAACAAGGTGAATACAAATTTTCCAAATTAACAAGACTGCCATTTTCTGAAGGAAAAGGAGTAAGCATGAACAGTTTATCGGGAAACCTGCATGTCATTTTAGGGTCCGCTCTGATAGCGTTTCATGAGAGTGAAAACTTGTTTGGAGGAGTGAAAACATGTTTGGAGGAGTGAAAACCTGTTTGGAGGGTAGATACCACATGATTTCTTCAACTGGCTTGGTTTGACTTTGTTAGATATGTTTTCCAATATATTTAGTGAAAGAATTTGGTGGAATTTGAGAAACTTAAGATCTTTACAACATCTAAATCTAGATAAAAACAATTTCTACCTAAACCCTTTTCTAAACATAAGATCCCTACGATAACTTGAATATTTGTATCGCTATGCATGTCATCTTACTAGATTGATTTCTGCATAAATATTCAACCTTGAGAATCTGAGAGTATTGGATGCCTAGCAAAACCTTTTAATTGGCCACATTCCTCCTCCTGCAGTTGGTACTCTAAATGTCCTTACTTGGATCTCCCAGTAAAAAATCTTATTGGTGATATCCCCATGGAACTATTAATGCATTTAAATACCATGACATATTTTAATTTTTCTTACAACAATCTAACGATATGCATGTCCAATGATCTCACAAGATTTCCAATAGAATTTAGAGGTGCATCATATTCATCCCCTATAGCTGTGAATATGCACGTTGTTGAAGGAAAACAACACAACATAGTCCATTTTTCTTTGGGATGCTTCAAGCATGTTTTATTGTTATAACATTTACATGCATAAGAAAAGAAAAATGGTTTGTACTAAGAGGTCCTGCAAAGAAGGGAAATATATATATGGTCCTTTTTAATTTGAGACAGATTCATTTACATGGGTTGTATACATGAATCTTGCTAACTCAGTTCCAATGGTGATGTTTAAGAAAGCCCTTTTGAATATGAAATTTGTTGATTTATTGAATGAGACTTCTCATTTAAATAAATGAAAATTATTGGCGAGAAGGAAGCTATGGACCTGTCTATAGGGTTGTTTTGGCAGATGGTCTCCATGTGGTCGTTAATATCCTGGTGCATGAAAGAATAATCAATGATGAGAAGGAAACAACAAAGTTTGAATTTTTGGGTAAGACAAAGCACCCTAATCTAGTTCCTCTAGTTTGTTATTGTTTAGCCAAAGATATGAGAATAGAAATTTATGATTTTATGGAGAATGTCAGTCTGCATCATTGGCTTCATGATCTTCCACTAAGTACACAAGCCATAGAGGATTGGAGTGAAGATATGTGGGAGAAAAATGAATGCCAATACTCTGAAAAGATGACCATGGGATGGAGAGTACAACATAGAATTTCATTGGGGACAAATCAGTTGTTGTAAAAGACCATCATGCAACTGCAAAAAAAATAGAATTAGCATCAAGCTTCTTACTGTTTTAAGGTTCCCGTGGTGTGAGTTTTCATAATTGTTATCTGGATTTTCCACAGTGAAATACTACATATTTATAACTATGGGATGCTACCCTTATCATTGACTAATCTGTCCTAAAGATGAATCCAGGTAAAGGATTCGAAACATCGAGATAAATATGTATTTCACTGTGGAAAATCAAGCTTCTTTTAAACAAAATTGATACTATATGATTTTTGGTACAAAATAGATCTGTTTTGGTACAATAATGAATGTATTGTATCCAACTTGGAAAGGAAGTCCCTTAATTGAGAGAACCATGGTAAACATCATGTAACATCCCCGACCATCCATGCCGGGCCACGCTACACTAGAGAACTCTTTCGTTCTCTCTGTGGAACATACTATAATATACCTAGCATCCAACTGAGCTATGCCACATAAATTTTTCGAACTGCATGCAATTAAAATATATACACCCAGAACTCTTGCAAAAATATAGAAAATGTAACAGACAAATACTTTATGTAAATGCATGAATATATACAGAAATAATAGTAAACATAAACATGCAGCATATACAGGAAATACCCATAAAAATAGAGACAATTATAATCATGCATAGGATAAACCTATAAAAATAAACATGTAATAAAAATGCAACATGTATATTTATCACACAATTGACACTTATCTTTGTAAGAATATCACCAACTATGTGCATACCGTCCACGAACCTCCCAGCCTTAGACCACATTGCTCATCACTCTCAATAGTGGGTCACCCCCGAGCTAGGACTAAACTCAACCCGGGTAAATGGATTCCTAACCAGGCTAATGGCTCATAGACAATAGGAAAGACTCTGCCTCAGGTGACAAATCAAACTGACAACCTACAGTCCCTCATTCCCCACATGTCTGTCCCACCCAAGAAGTGTGCCCCTTCTCTGCTCAACAGTCCTTCGGCTACCCCACTTCCTTTTCGGGCTGCAGCAACAGGCCGGACCGGAAGTCTCAGAGCACTGTAGTTGCAGTTTAGCACCTTCAAGAAATCAATTCTCAGCAATTCTCTCACCCAGAGAATTGCTCACGGGCATGACAACCCACCTCTTCAATATCCCACAGGCCTGACAACTCGCTTCTTCAATCTAGATCGCAAGCTAACCAAGTACACCAACACAAACAAATATGGTTATGGATACAGTTCAAGTACAATAAAAATGAATTTCTTAAGGATAGTTGACTAGATGAGTGAAATGGTCATGGAATCATGGTTGGATGATGGATGAATGATGGAAAGAAAGATAGGAAATGAACTAAGACCCAACAATATGTATGCATGTCAACAAATTGACACTTTTCATGTTGGGAGCTACTTTGGCCCACTTGTCCCCAACTTTATAACTTAGGATAAAATAATTATCCATACTTTATACTTAAGAAATATTTATATAATATTCCTTTTTGGCTTAAGCTCCCTAGCTTAGCCCTTTTTAATTAACTTTTATGTCCCACCCTTTCCCTAACTGGTGGAGTTTAGTCCCCCATCTCTTTTATCATGGTCAGTCTGCGTGTAGCGATGTATTTTATATTAATCATGAGACATATACAAAAATAGGCACACTAGCCTTTAACATCTAGGCGCTCCGTGTTGAAATAATGTAACTGGAAAGTGTATTCTTATTATTATTTGATATATTATTCATTGGATCAATCCCCATTGTGGATTGATCATATCGGTTATTGTAATAGGACCAAATCCCTTTTGCGGATTGGTCAAAAGACAATTGTAATAGGCAGAATAAGAAGTCGGCCCCAACATATATTAAAGAGGCCCAGAAATATAATAAAGGTGGTTATAATCACCAAGTTTGAGAAGTCGGCCCTGCCAGTGAAGAGACACTTCACACGTGCTAGACTTGTATAAATAAAGAGGCCAGTGCCTCACTTAGACACACAACTCACTTTCTCATTGAGAGACAAGTTTCAAATTTCTAGTTGGAGAAGAGAGAGAGAGAGGGGCGCATCTTTTGGAGAGCACTTTATGTTTCATCTTGAGTTATCTCTTGGAATTGTATTGGCAATCTATAATAAGGAATTTTTGTTGGGTTTTCTTCCCCTAAATGGTCTCACAAGACCTTGGGATGCATTCATCCAAACGATATGTGCCAGATCATAGAAACTGAAGTTTGATAGTCTATGGGAAGAATGCATCCAAGAAGAAACCAGAGTAGCTAACCGTGAAGCGCTACTAGCAAGAGATGATGATCAATCCCTAGCTACTCACACCAAAAGAGGAAGGAAGAAACCCTACTTCCAAAAGGAGACTCATAAAGAGCCTCAATCGCCAAACAAATTCAATAATAGAGAATCTCATCCAAGGAGATTTTAGAAGAGAGGACAACGAAGGGAAAGAGACTACTCATCTATACAATTCTATCATCGTGATAAGATGGGACACATTGCAAAAAAATTTCTAGCCAGACGAGAATAATACAAGAGGAAACATAAGAGGCATCATGCCCATGCAATTTGTTGTTCCTGAGTTTATGTTTTAAGGCTATAAAACATACCGTCAAGGCATCCCAAAAAGGTTTTTATAAGAAGGTTTTGAAATAAAGAAACAAAGAAAGACTAGATCAGATTAAGTTTCTCAACTGTCTCTGTCTTGCTTCTTGTTGCTCTTAGATGTTAATATCACATTCAATAGAAACCCATGATCTTTCTAACTCAGTCCTATTGGTCTCTGTTTGTAGAATAGTGTTAAATAAGTTTAGGGCAATGTTGGTTTGATCCTGAAGACCAGGTTCTACGTTAGGTTGTCTGCCGTTAGGAACTGTCATGGGTGATAAGGTTTTAAAGGTTTGTAAAGGGGTTTTTTATCGATTGATTACTTCATATTTTCAGAGATGATATTAACAAAACTTTAAAATCTAAAACAGTAATGTAAAAACACAATCAAGGTCGTTTCCTAGTTTCGTAACAATTTTGAAATTGTAAACAATGAAACACAATACAGAGAAATATAAGGCTTTTATCCATAAATAATCTTATATTTCAATTAACAATGATGAAATAAAAACAAGATTTCTAATAGAATTAAATATTAAGGAACAAAAGGTTTACAGGTCTTAAAATTACTAAAGTAATTTCAGAGGAAAGACTGTAATACATTCAACATCCAAACCAATCTGAAACAATAAACAACAATGTATATAACTTCAAATTGATTTACTTGTTAGAAACACACATTAAGAGGAAGATTTAACAAAGCATGATAAACAGGGGAAGAAACATAGTCACAAAATTGCAGGATCCAGAATCTTGTTGCAATTTATATTCCGATGAACTTCAAAGCTGATATTACAAAAATTTGCCTTCTTCCAAAATTTCTGAAGCCTCATCTCAGCCTTTTGAAACTATATTTATACTTTTCTATCAAAGTTTTTCGTTGGTAACTAACCAACCTCCTAATATTACGGTTACATAAACTAATGTCAACCGTTTACAATTTCTTTCAAAATTCTAAAAAATAAAAATATTTACAAAATTTTAAATTTGCGTTGATGAACTTTCTTTCTTTGCTTCAACGCATTGAACATATTTTCCCAAAAAGTTTACCAAAACCCTAGGAGCCTTAGGTTCTTCATTTGCTTCGAAAGAGAAAAATCTTCTCTGTAAGCCTGACAACTGGCTTTCTATTGTTTTCTTTGTGAATTTAACCTTTTCCAAATTTGAACTTGAAGCTATCATCCACTTCTCTGTTTCTGCAATGTTGACCAATTTAATATTTGAAATTTCTTATTTCCTTTCTTCGAGTTCTTCTTTTGACTTTAGTTGATGTTTGGCAATGTTGACTTCGCCTAATAACTCAGAAAAACCATCTGTCCCGATATTTACTGAATCTTTTTCAATAAGATTGAAGATCCTTTGACAATCTTCATTAATTCCTTTTGTAATTCCTTTATATTCTGTCAATTTTGATTCCCAAACCTTTATCATTATATCTCCTTTTACTTGTTCCGAAATGGGTAATTTCTGGTTTTTTCCAATTTCTTCTTTTTGTAAAGAAGTTATTACCTTTTGAAAAGAATTCCTTGCTGCTTTAGCTTCTCTTTCTTTCTGAACTACCTTTTCCATAGACCTATTTGACTCATGAAAATAGTTTTGAATGATTTCCAGATTACAGAATATTTTCTATTGTTCTTCTTCTATGTTTGCATATATCTCTGATGCTTGAGTCCTGAAATGTTCAATTTCAATTACTTGATTAGTAATTGAAATAATCTTATCTTGCAAAAATTTATTTTCATCACCCAACTTTTGAACCTGTTCTTGGGTAACCTGTATCATGTGTTTTGCCTCATCCAAATTTTTATTCAACTTTTGGATTTCTTGCATGTCTTTGAATCTAGCTTGTTCTAGACCCTTTTGTATTCCCCAACCAATAATTCTTTCATTTTCTTTTAATCTGTCCTGCAACTACATTATTTCCTAATCCTTTTGCTCAAGCATAGTTGTTATATTTCCTACAGAATACATGTTAGCTAATGCTATAGCACCCATGGTTCCTGCTAACTCTGTAGCAAATTCTCCTTCATTAAGTTTCTTTCCATCAATGATAATTTTATGTCTTTTGATCATTCTTTCTCCTACAGGATGAATTTCCTGTTTCAAGACAACTCTTCATTTTTTACTGAAAAAATAATCGGATGAAGGGATTTCATCTCTGGAGATTGGCTCTAGGTCACTTACATAGATAACTCCTTCATGAGGGGTTCCGAAAGTAGACTGTAGTGGAGTCAATGCTGTGATAGGACTGTCAATTTCCTTTGAAGTTGTTCCTCCAATATTTTCTAGAATATCATCGAGAACTATTGGACTTGTTTCTATTCCTTTTCCCTTTTCTGTCTCTAGTTCTTTGGTCTGAGAACCCTCTGTATTTTGAGGAGGTATTTCAGGATCTTTCAACTTATCTTTGTCACTTGACTTATCCTGAATATCAGTTCCAAACCCTGGAGGAGTTGTTTCTTGCTCTGTCAATGAAGTTGACATTTCACCTTGTAAAATATTTGGCAAGCAACTCCGTCTATGTCTTTGAAAAGATGCAAACCCCACCTGTGCGTCAGGTGACAAGGCTTGCACTTTGTTCTGCACTTCTTCATACGATTTAGTATTTTTGAAAACATCATCATAAACTGAAATTTCGTGTTCATATGCTTTTAAATTACATTGTATGTAATGCCGACTGATTATTTGATAAGGGTCATGTTTCCTGTGTTCTATGCTTGCTAATTTCACTTCGTCCATCGACTCGGTCTCTGCCTTAGAACGGCCTAAGTTTAATAAAATGAATTTTCCGATATAAATAGGAAAAGATGGCCATGCTTTTTTTTGCTAAGCTTTTAATTCTAACCCAATACCACCCTTGACTAACTGATAAGCCACTTCTCTGCATATCAACCTGTCTGGTAAAATTTTTGGGAGTGAGTGAGGCGGAATTGAACAACCATAAACCCTAACATAGGAAAAATTTTCCTCAATGAACCAGTCAGCAACTGATTTGAGGTTTTCTATGATAGTATTAGATATGCGAGGGGGTTCGCATCCAAAGAATATTTTGTGCAGAGGGATAATTACATAATGACAAACCTCATAAAAAACATCTTTTACATTTTCTTCCCAAAGAGCTGAGTGGTATTTATGAACAGGCTCTGGGCAAGAAACATTCCAACTCCAATTCATTAATGGGAAAGGAGTCATAAAAAAAATGGCATCCATGATATAAGCTGACATATAAAAAGACACTGGTTGTCCTTTTGACCTAGCTGCTTTGTAATTCACAACCTCTGATGTGAGGTTATCTGACAAAATTTTGTGCCAATTAAAACTGCGTCCCTCTGAAACTTCCTCTAAAAAAGGTGTCAAATCTGCATGAAAGTGGCAAGGATCCTTTCTCCCAAAAAGTCTACATAACATCATTGTTACATAAACCATATATTTGTTTAAGGAAGCTGTGGCATAAACTCCATGTAAATCATCCCTAAACTTGTTTTCATCTCTGGCCCATCCTTTAATCATGTCAGGGTATGTTTGGCCCACTTCAATGCATTCTTTTCTTTGAAACTCGGCTAAAAACTCAGAATAAAAAGTGTGTCTATAATTGGGCGAGAGCTTATACATTACTTGAATGTGCTCAGGCCTGAATGAGCCGATGACAGCTCCTTGCTCGTTCAGAATGCTTCTGGTCGGGACATCTACTTTATCCAGAGCCCAGGCGATCATATCGGTATATGACACAAGTCTTGGACATGCAACAACCTTATGAAGCTCAGACTCGGCAATATCTCTGAGGTGATTTTCCAAATCAGTGGCTGCATATTTAAGATCATCCTCCAGTTTTTCGGAAATTCCATTCCATGATTTGATAGAGTGTACTCTGGATGCAGTAGTATCGGAGATAATATCACCTTCTGGTTGATCTTCATTTTTCTTCGATGCCTTTTTGGGTGCCATAGCTCCGTGTTTAACTTGACAAACCTGTAACAGAGAGTGATTTAGCTTTGAAATGATAATACAGACGTTTCGAATATTTACTTTGAATATATCATAAAAACATTGAGATTTGTACCTCTGTTACGAAGTTAAGGCTCTTAATGCAAAATATATTTCCAAAGATATGCATTTAATGTTTGTATTTAGGCTTTCTCAATGTTTTCAGAAATAATAGAAACTTACTAAATCGGACAATGACGTATTAAAGGACATTCAAAGATAGATTAACTTTTTTTTTTTTTTT
>ML779040.1:96658-115295 GCA_009831015.1 Picea engelmannii
TATAAACCCTAGGGAGAAACGCACAGCCCGCAAGCACGCCCTCCGAGTAAATCGGGGTGAGAATCGACCTTGAGACCTCATTTTACATAGTTCCTTCCATTTACACGGCACTTGCCAATCGGTCTACACCCCTGCGGGCAAGATAGATTAACTTTAAGCCTTGTTTAGAAGTATGATTAATTAGCGTTGATCTTGAATTAAATTTGAAAACTTGCTTTTCGGAGTTTCGACACTTTTGATGTCGAGGAAATATGTTGTCGAAGAACCCTGATTGCCGAAATCACGATGTATAATTTTAAATTAAAACGTTTTTTAGTATCTTAATTAATCAACATCAGACCTTTTCGGGATTTCGTTAATCGGAAAATCGGGGATCGGGATTTCGGGAAATATGATGACATGAAACATGCTTCTTACAAAACCGCGAATCCTGATATCGCGATGTAATTAATTAACTCTTAATCATTCTTAGCAGTTACTAGATTAATTCAAAACTTTAATTAAGGATTAAATGTATCGTGAAATCGGGAAACACGATGACAAGATTATTTACTCTTATAAAACTGCGAATTCCGATTTCGCGACGTGATTAACTTAATGATTAAACCCTTTTAATTATGAATTAAGTAAATTATGTTTTAATTAAGTTTTAAAGTATCGGGAAATCAGGGATCGGGATTTCGCAATTCAATTTGCGTTAAACATTTGTTTGCGCAAAACTCCGAATCCTGATTTTAGGTTTAAATTTAAACTTAAATTTTAATTTACTGCCCGTTTAAAAGATTGTTTCAAATAGTGTTGGAAAACTTATGTTCGTTTAGATTTTTTCCCTTCTTTGTCCAAAAATAAACAATAAAAGGCATTGCGAATTTATCGGTGATGAAATTCTTGTTTTAGGAAATTTGAAAAATACAAAGACTCAAAAAATACAAATCTTTTATCCTTAAGAATAAAAAATTCAAGCTTTGTTTCAACACAATTGAAGATGAAGAGCCACCTGCAAAGATGATAAGAGAATGGATCAAAGACTATGTCTTGATCTCGGCCCTCTCAGGATCCATAACACATGAAGAGGACATGTGGCTCATTGATAGTGGTGCCTCCAAGCACATGATAGGTCAGAGAAACATTCTCTCTTATATTTCAGAAAAGAATTTTTCTCAGAAAGTGACACTTGGAGATAATTTCCAATATCCCATCAAGGGAATGGGAGAATCAAGCTACAAACTGAATTCAGGGAATTCATTGAAGATTAAGGACGTAGTCTATGTACCAAGTTTGAAAAATAACCTACTCTCCATTTCATCTTTAGAAAAGAAAGGCTACAAAGTTGCCTTTATAGATGGAGAAGTCCACACGTGGGCTAAAGGAGAAACCTAAATGAAGCAATCATCATTGGAAGTGAAGAAAATGGATTGTATAGACTAAAGGGTCACTCAGAAACTGCCATGGCCCATGCCATTGAAAAATCATGTGAATTTTGGCATAGAAGACCAGCTCACATCAACTACAAGGCACTATCCTACATATGCAAAGCGATCATAGGTTTACCAGAACTCATTGTTGACCATGAAGGCATATGCAATGGATGTGCACAAGGGAAGAACATCAAGAACCCCTTTCTGAAGAGAGACAACAAAGCAGAAGGAGTCCTAGAACTCATTCATTCAGATGTGTGTGGCCCAATTCCATCATCCTCCATCAGTGGATATGTATACTATGTATCATTCATTGATGATTATTCTCATAAAACCTGGGTGTACTTTTTGAAATCTAAAGATGAAGTGTTCAGCAAGTTCAAGGAATTCAAAGCCTTGATTGAGAATCTTTTTGAAAGAAAGATTAAGATACTCAGGTCAGATAATGGAGGATAATACACCTCAAAAGAGTTTGTGAACTTCTGCAAAGATGTTGGGATCGAGAGGGAACTCACTACTCCCTATAATCCTCAATAGAACGGTGTAGCTGAAAGGAAGAACAAAACAATAATGGAAGTTGTGAAGACTATGATCCATGATCAAGATCTTCCTATGTGCTTATGGGCAGAAGCAACAATGACGGTTGTTTATGTGCAAAACCAATTATCCCATAGTGCACTTGGGTTCAAGACCCTTGAAGAGATGTTCACTGGAAAGAAGCCATAGGTAAGCCATCTCAAAATATTTGGCTGCCCGGTTTTTATTCATATACCGAAAGAGAAGAGAAACAAGCTGGAACCCTCAGGAAAGAAGGGAATACTGTGAGGTCTCCAAGTCCTTCATAATCTATATACCAGGTCACCGCCACATTGAGATCAATAGGGATGTGACCTTTGATGAAGATGCAACACTCAAGAAGTCAAGAAGATGTCAACTTGAAGAAGTATATGAAGAGGAACCTGTAATCCCCAGAACTATAGTGAGGGAGGTTCCTAGAGCCATAGAACCAGTGAGGGAAGTCTTAACTTCCCCTGATGAGGAAATTCCAGAAGACCATGATGTAATAGAAGCTCAAGAACCTCCTCAGATGACGATCCTCCATAAAAGAAATCCAGCTTGGGCTAGAGAGCTTATTCAAGATGGAGAGAATTATGGTGTTCCCGAAGGAACCATGAGATAGGTGAAAAGACCAAAGCCATTATCCAGTTATACGGCTTTGATGTGTGATCTCCTAGAGGAGGAGCCTAGCTACGTTGAAGAATCCATTCAGAGGAAATAATGGGCAGATGCTATGACAGAGGACTACCAATCCATAATAAAGAATGATGTATGGGAAATAGTTCCCAGAATGAAGAGAAAAGATGTGGTATCCTCCAAATGTATCTTCAAAATAAAACATGTTGTTGATGGAAGTATTGAGATGTATAAAGAAAGATTTATCGCTCGTGGATTTTCTCAGAAAGAAGGCATTGACTATGAAGAGACATTCGCTCCTGTAGCTAGATACACTTCGATCAGAACCATCATAGCCCTTGCAGCTAAGATGAAGTGGAAGTTGCACTAGATGGACGTAAAGACAACTTTCCTAAATGGTGTCATCGAAGAGGAAGTGTATATAGAGCAACCTAAAGGATTTGAAGTTGAAGACAGGAAGTCTCATGTTTGCAAATTGAAGAAAGACTTATACGGATTGAAGCAAGCTCCCAAAGCTTGGTATGGCCATATAGATAGTTTCCTGATGAGCTTGGGCTTTACCAAGAGTAAATATGATTCTAACCTCTACTTCAAGGTTATGAACGATGAGCTAGTGATATTATTGTTGTATGTGGATGACTTATTCTTAACTAGAGAAGAAAATCTCATCACTGAATGTAAGAAGAGACTCGCTTCAGAATTTGAGATGAAATACCTTGGCCTAATGCATTATTTCTTAAGTCTTGAGGTATGGCAGAGTCCAGAGAGGATCTTCCTTAACCAAGGGAAGTATGCAGTCGAAATCCTAAAGAGATTCAACATGTTGGAATGCAAGTCCATGAATACACCCATGGAAGAGAAGTTGAAGCTATTGGTCGATACTTCGTCAGAATTGATTGATGCCACACTGTAAAGATAGATTATTGGATTGTTGGTGTACCTAATGAACACTAGACCAGACATTTGTTTTTCCATGAACACCTTGAGTTAGTTTCTGGTAGAACCCATACATGTTCACCTAGTGGCTACAAAACATGTGATGAGGTACCTTAAGGGTACATTAGATTGTGGTCTCAGTTATGATGAAGATAATGATTTCACATTGAGTGGATACACTGATTCAGATTGGGCAGGAAGTGTTGTTGACAAGAAAATCACTTCCGAATGTTGTTTCAGTTTGGGATCAGCCATGATCTTGTGGCAGAGTAGAAAGAAATCCAGCATTGCTCTCAGCACAGTGGAAGCAGAATACATTGTTGCGTGTTCTGCTAGTTGTGAATCTATATGGCTTCGAAAGTTGTTGACCAGTCTATTTGACCTAGAGATGAAATCAACCTCAATCCTATGTGACAACTAGAGCTTCATAAATATAACAGAGAATCCTATATTCCATGATAATTCAAAGCACATGGAGATCCAATATCATTACATCCGTGACATGGTGCAGAGAGGAGCCATAAAGCTATAGTACATTAGCACGGATGAACAGGTTGTTGATGTGTTGACCAATCCCCTATCTCGTGTAAAGTTTGAGTACTTTCGATATAAACTTGGCATAGTCTGAAAGGACCTTCCTCTAAATGGGGAGTAGTTGTTGTGATGAGATATTCCCCGCTTCCGACCTTGTGGTTGTGACGTAAAGCAGGACGTGTACCTTGCTTCCAACCTTGTTGTTGTGACGTAAAGCAAGATGATGTGATGTGGCTAGTACTATGCTTTCGGCTGTACAACTGCGACGTAAAGCAAGTCTAGTACCCTGCTTCTAACCTGATGGTTGTGATGTAAAGCAGGATGTGTACCTTGCTTCCGACCTTATGGTTGTGACGTAAAGAAAGATGTTGTGATGAGACTAGCGTTGTGCTTCCGACTGGATAGCTGTGACGTAAAGCCAGTCTAGTATCCTACTTCCGACCTTATGGTTGTGATGTAAAGAAGAACGTATACCTTGCTTCTGACCTTATGGTTGTGACGTAAAGAAAGATGATGAGATGAGGCTAGGACTATGCTTCTGGATGGATAGCTATGACGTAAAGCCAGTCTAGCATCCTGCTTCCAACCTGATGGTTGTGATGTAAAGTAGGACGAGTATCTTGCTTCCAGCTTTATTTTTGTGATGTAAAGCAAGACTATGAGATGAGACTAGAACTGTGCTTCCAGCTTGATAGTTGTGACGTAAATCCAGTCTAGTATTATGATGATGAGCTAGCCTAGTGTTGTGATGATGATGATGTATTAGTTTTTATACTAATCCATATTGATGCAGATGATGATTGCATTCCTTTGAGAATTACGATGCCTGCCGATGAAGAAAACTTTTGATGACTTATAGATATGTCAGTCAGTGCTCCAAGATGATATTAATGATGTTTCCCTCCTGATGCCGCCAATGATGGAGACCTCTCTCTCGCCTGATGTTGTTGAAGAATACCCTTCTTGTTAAGGGGGAGTGTTGAAATAATGTAACTACAAAGTGTATTCTTATTATTATTTGATATAGTATTCATTGGATCAATCCCCATTGTGGATTGATCATGTCGATTATTGTAATAGGACCAAATCCCCTTTTGCGGATTGGTCAAAAGACAATTGTAATAGGCAGAATAAGAAGTCGGCCCTAGCAGATATTAAAGAGGCCCAGAAATATAATAAAGGTGGTTATAACCACCCAGTTTGAGAATTCATCCCTACCAGTGAAGAGACACTTCACACGTGCCAGACTTGTATAAATAAAGAGGCCAGCGCCTCACTTAGACACACAACTCACTTGCTCATTGAGAGACAAGTTTCAAATTTCCAATTGGAGAAGAGAGAGAGAGAGTGGCGCATCTTTTGGAGAGGAATTTTTGTTTTAGCTTGAGTTATCTCTTGGCATTATATTGGAAATCTATAATAAGGAAGTTTTGTTGGGTTTTCTTCCCCTAGAGGGTTTTCTAGGATAAATGTTATGTCTCTTGTGATTGTGTATTTCTCAGTGATCTTGTCTTATGTTGTTGTTATCTATTGAAATGCAAAGAACTATAATAATGGCATAAACATTAACACTCCAGACTAATCAAGACATAATCATCCCAACTTATAATAACTGGCTCACCAGCCTATAAAACATAGCATATACACAAAGGCTCGTTGGCCTCAATATCGCGCATACTTAAGATGTTGCGTGTGGTATCCTGGAATGTGCACACTTCATCCTTTTACTGTGCAATACATATGTGCACTATGCCATGAAAGGTGCATACAAAAATGATATCAAGCAGCTCACCAGCTTAAGTACATTTTCATTTATATTTACAATTGGGTTTGTCCTAGGGATATTACAATCCCCTCCCCTTATTTATGCACTTTCCTCAGTGCATCATGTACACATATACACAAAACTTTTCAAAAATATTCAAAAAGATGCGAGTATTCTTTCTGCATTGCATCCTCATGCTCCCAAATAGCATCCTCAGGACCATACTAGGTCCATTGGACCTTTACAAGCCCTATGGCTCAATTCCAGAGCTGTTTGATTTTCTGGTCCAGAATGCATACCGGATGCACTTGAAAAGTGCCCTCTTGTTCCACCTGAATCACATTCCAATCAATAACATGATTAGTATCAGGTATATATTTCTTTATCAATGATACATGGAATACATTATGAACATACATAGATGCAGGAAATGCAATCATATAAGCAACTGGACCAATCCTCTCTAGGATTTCAAATGGCCCACAATAGTGAGCTGCCAACTTTGAACAGTTTCCAAACTTTAGGGAACTTCTGTTGACCTTCATTTTCAAGAATACATGGTCTCCCACATTAAATTCTCTATGAGTTCTTCCCTTATCAGCATAGTTTTTCTGCCTGTCTTGGGTAGCCTTTAAATTTTGTTTTATTTTTATCATTTTCTCCTCCATTTCCCTGAGTAAATCTGACCCAACCACTGCTCTATCTGTTGGGTTATCCCATCTTACCGGTGTGTTGCACTTTCTTCCATAAAGTTCCTCAAATGGACTCATATTTATATATGATTGGTACCCATTGTTATAAGAAAACTCTACCAAGTGTAGGTAGTCTTCCCATTTTGATGGTTTATCCATCACATACATCCTCGACATGTCTTCAATCACTTGATTCACCCTCTCTGTTTGTCCATCTGATTCTGGATGATAAGCTGTACTAAAATTCAAATTTGTTCCAAATACATTAAATAATCCTTTCCAAAATTTTGAGGTAAATTTTGGATCTTTGTCAGACACAATTGTCTTGGGTATGCCATGTAATCTAGCAATTTCCCTCATATAAACATCAACAATGTTCGTTGCCTTGTGAGTGAGCTTAACTGGAATAAAATGGGCATCTTTAGTAAGCTTATCCACTACTACCATGATAGAATCATGTTGTTTATTTGTTCTGGGCAGTTTGGTGATGAAATACATGGTTACAACTTCCCATTTCCACTCAAGAATGGGTAATGGTTGTAGAAAACCAGTTAGGTGTCTATGCTCAACCTTCACCTTTTGACATTCCAAACGTCTGGCAATAAAATCAACAACCTCTTTCTTCATGCCTGGCCAATAATATTGGCTTTTGACAGCTGCAATAGTTTTTTGATATCCTGGGTGCCCAGCATAAGGTACATTATGCATTTCTCTCAATATCAGATTTTTCAATTCTTGAGAATTTGGTACATAAATTATGCCCCTGTACATGAGAATTTCATCCTTATCTAGCTTGTATTCTTCAATTTTCTGCTGCAAATTACCTTGCTGTAATTTTGCCACTAATTCCTTGTCATGCAAATCTAAATTTGCAGCCTCTATAATTCTTTCTTTCAAATCTGATTGGTACATGTTAATGGTTGTAGCATGCGATTCATGTACTCTTATGTTGAGTGCATCAGCCACTTTGTTCTCTTTCCCTTTGATATGCTTTATATCAAAGTCATATTCACTTAAAAACTCTAACCATCTGCTTTGCCTAGCATTTAGAGTTGGTTGATCAAATAAATATTTCAGACCATTGTGGTCTGTCCTCAGCTCAAACCTTTTCCCCATGAGGTAGTGTCTCCATTTCCTCAAGGCATGCACTATGGCCGCCAACTCCAAATCATGAGTGGCATAGTTTCTTTCATGCTCCTTCAACTTACTTGATTCATAACATATAACAAACCCATTTTGACTGAGGACTCCACCAATTCCTTCTTTACATGCATCTGTGCATACAATCAAGTCTTCATTTGGGTCTGCAATCTTTAGTATTGGAGCACTCGTTAATAATGGTTTCAAGTGTTGGAAACTCCTTTCACAATCCAATGTCCACTGAAACTTCACACCCTTTCTTTGCAAGGAAGTGATTGGGTGTGAAATATTTGAGAATCCTTCAATGAATCTCCTATAGTAGCCTGCAAGGCCCATGAATGATCTGACCTCTGTCACATTATTTTGCGCTGGCCATTCTCTAATGGCTTCTATCTTATCAGGATCCACTGTTATCCCATCCTTTGAAATGATATGACCCAAATAGTGAATTTGTTTCTGATAAAATGAGCACTTGCTCAATTTGGCATACAACTGATGCTCCCTTAATACTTGCAAAACCATCCTCAAATGATTCTCATGCTCTTCCTCTGACTTGGAATATATAATAATTTCATCCAAAAATACAATGACAAACTTGTCTAAATATGCTCGAAAAACACCATTCATTAAGCACATGAAAACAACTGGTGCATTTGAAAACCCAAATGGAACCACTGTGAACTCATAATGACCATACCTTGTCCTGAAGGTGGTCTTGTTGATACCTTCCTCTTTAATCCTTACCTGATGGTATCCTGACCTGAGATCTATCTTTGAAAAGATCTTTTCATCCTTCAATTGATAAAAAAGATCATCAATCCTTGGTAGAGGATACGTGTTCCTTACAGTCACTTTATTCAACTATCTGAAATCAATGTGAAATCTTAATGTTCCATATTTCTTCTTCACAAAAATGACTGGGGCACCCCAAGGTGACACACTTGGGCATATATACCCCTTCTTCATATGTTCTTCAAGTTGCATTTGCAACTCCTTCAACTCTGGTGTACTCATTCTGTAAGGATTCTTTGACACTGGAGCTACTCCAGGCATTAAATTTATAGAGAAATCAATATCTGTCTTTGGGGGTAGTCCTGGTACTTCCTTGAACACATATTCAAAATCTTCCAAGACTGAATGATCTTCCAAATTTGGCACCTTATCTTTAGGTTTCTCTTCCATATGTGCTACAAATATTTGACATCCTTTCCTGTAACATTTCTCTAGCTGCAATGCTGAAATTTCTCTGATGGTTATTGCCCTGGGAATCCCCTGCACTTTCCGTAAGTTCCCTTCCTCATCCAAGCAAGTAAATTCTTTGTTATGATAGTCTAGGAGAGCATGATGTTGGTCCAACCAATCCATCCCAATTAGATAGTCATAGGAACCTAAAGGCAAGATGTTCAAATCTTCCTTGGTGTTTAGTCTGTTCATGTCCATAAGGCATGACTTAACCATCTCATTAACTTTTCTTTTGGCTCCTGTAGCCAGCTGCACCAACCAAGATTTTCCATGCTTGCTTCTTAGCAAATGTAAACTTTCCACCATCTTAGGATCTATATAACTATGAATAGCTCCTGAATCAATTAAAATAGCAATGGTTTGTTTGTTGATCATACCTTCCACTTCAATCGTATGTGACTGATACTCTGCTTGCTTGTTGTCCAGGGTTGCATAGGTCCTTGGCACATTTCTACCCATGTCCTCCACTATTTCAGCTTGTTGTACATTGTGAACAGTTCTTCCTTTTTCACCTCTGTGAGGACAATCTCTGTACATATGATCTCCTTTACAACCCCAACATTGAATAGGTGGTTGCCTTGGCCTTTGACCCCCTGTTTCAATCATTCTGGGTTCTCTAGGAGTTTGTTGTCCCTGAGGATTATTTCTGAAGAATGGTAGCTTAGATCCCTTCTTCGTCTAATCCATCTTGAATTTCTTTTTGTTTTCCCAAGATTTTTGGAAAGTTGGCCTTGCTTTCTGCTGACCATATAGGAATTTAGCTCACCTTATGGTCTCCTCCAATGTCTTGGGATCATCATATTGTATTTTTTCACTGATGAATGATGGAAATCCACTCAAATACCTTTGAATTTTAACTGTCTCATCCTTGATGAAAGAGACATACTTCAGCAGTTCTAAAAACCTTCTTTCATATTCATCTATTATCATACTTCCAAGCTTGAGTTCAAAGAACTCTTTCATTTTCTTGTCATAATATCTCTTACTCAAGTATTTATTCTAAAAATACTTCTTCAATTCCCTCCAAGTAACACTTTTCTCTTTAATGTGTTGCATCTGCACAAGCTGATCCCACCACATGGATTCCTTTCCCTTGAGTTGATAGATGGAAATTCTACCCTCTACATGAGAATAATACTTATGTAATTGAAAATACTCTCTCATGCCTAGCAACCATGTCTCTGCATCTTCATCCTTCTTGTGCTCACCATCAAATGTAGGAGGTTTGATTTTGTTCATTTCTCCTCATAGCTCATCCACCCCATACCTCTTATGTTTCCTGATAGGAGATGGAATTGAGATAATTCTTTACTTCTTATTGGAATGCCTCGGGGAGTGATGGTGATGTCTGATAACACTTCTTGATTTTATTTTCTCATCATGAGACCTGTGACTTCCAAATTTGCTTGAGCCACTCTCCTTATCCAACTTCTTTTCTATTCGGTTCAAGATCTGCAATAAATTCATGTTGAAGTCATCCTACTTCTCCTTGGCTCTCATAAGCCTTTCATTATCATCTTTATGGCTTTGGACATCCTTCTGCAAATTTTTAATGGTCTACCATATTCATGTTTTCATCTCTTCCTTCTCCATGTCCATTGGAGTTTGTTCCTTCAATGCCCAAATGGACATCCATCCCTCTAATCTCATCCTCCTGACTGTATGTCCCCTGTGCCTCTTCCATTAATTTTGGCTCTATGTTTATCTTGATCTAATCTATTTTTTGTTAACTCTGCAAAATGTGCAGCCAACAAAACTTTGTCAGGCTAACTGTTTCAGTAATCTCATGAAAAATATGAACCATTATGGTTCAATAATATATGAGAATTATTTCTTCTGGTTTACTGAAACATTGAATGCCCAGATCAATTTTCTGGGTGGATATTTAGATTCCACTATCCAATACCTTTCCAACGCTTGCACCCATGCTCAATTATGAGTCTCGAGCAGAAAGTTATGGTTATTTGAAAATTGCCCATTAACTTTTCTGTTCATTTTTCAACTTGGCGTAACTCTAAGCTGTAATTATGCATTTTTTCACCTACTCCATTGGATATTTCATACGATCTCAATTGGGTTTCCTCATATACATATTATGGACACTTTTTCCAAGTTTCATCTCTTTCTGGGTTCTTGGCTGCTAGTTACAGCCTGCTGAAGTTCTAGGCCAATTTGTGTTTTTGGTCTGGAATGCTACAAGTACCTTCTTTTCCATATTAAACACTTTTAGCATGCCTAGAAATTTAATTCATCTCTGGGACTGTCTTCTATGGCTCAATAGATTTCCATTGATTTCTCCTGTGTCTCAATCAGATTCCGAAGCAGAAAATTATGGCTCTCTGACGTTAGATGGGTGTTAAAACTTAACCTCCACTGTTTATGTTGTAACTTTCTCATAAAGGCTCTGTTTGATGAACAATTTACACCATTAGAAAGATCTCTTCGAGCTCTTTTATTTGAGCTGCAAAGACAACATTGTATCATGGTTTTTAATTTTTTAAAAACACTCTTAAGGCCCTCAAAAATGCACTGCAAAAAGATGACGTTCAATCAGTATAAAATATCGTGGAAATCCGTTAAAATATCGTTAAATCAGTATAAAATATCGTATAAAATTTCAACCTGTACACCCATATATAGCATGCACAGAAACACCACAAGGTAAATCATGCTCTGCACAACAATAACCACTATGCATCACTTTTCTATCGCGCAAATAACCTACGCGCACTACTTTTGTGTCGCACGCCAATACCCACCACGTGCAGTTTTGGTTCTTACACTATTACCTGTTCCGCGCAATTTTTGTATCGCGCATTGATATTTTGCACTCATTTCCCTCTACGTGTTGCACTGTGAAAAAATTTAGTATGCCCTCACCGTGCACAAATACTCTATGCGCACCATTGACTAAACTATCACACGACAACCTATACCCATATTGTGCACGCACCAAACAAACTCCTCTGCGTTGTGCCAATACTGCATACACCCTGCGCGCCATTATTATTTGTGTGTACACTGCATGCACCTTTTTATGTGTGTGCACACCGCACAATGCTAAATTTAGTATGCGCACCCACACACCAATATTTTTCCAGGCAGCGCCAAAATTTACCGTGCACACCCGCACACCATATTTTTTTTTTCCGCGCACACCCGCACACCATATTGGTTTTCCGCGCAGTGCCAAAATTTACCGCGTGCACCCGCACACCATATTTTTCCATGCGGTGCCAAAATTTAGCACGCACACTAGCACGCCAACATTTTTCCACGCAATGCCCAATTTTCACATATCACAAGATTTTTACTACGCATCAATTCCTCGTGAATTTCGCTGTAGAAATTGAGGCTTTTGCTTAACTTTCTCCCAATTACCATAGACATTCTGAAACTATGAAATTAGTTCAATTTCAACCCGATAACACCAGTTCAACCTCTGTAACAACATATTGTTGCAGGTTGACATTTCTAGAATGAAATTACCCAAAAATCAATTCATGAATTGGGAATTTTAATTACTAATTTCGCTCCATCTGTCATGGCTTCACTGTAACTTCAAATTCGACCAATTCGAGGTCTGAATTTGCAAAAATAGATATTAAATCCATAATATCTCACCACTTGGCTGAATTTCTCAATTTTCTCACAAATTTAACAACATAAATTGGAGATTTTCCCAATTCCACGTCATTGCTTCCAAAATTTACCATGGACACTCTGCAACTCGAAATTTGGCCACTTTGAAATAAATTCTCTGTGAAATTTCACTTCAACTCAACTTGTTCGGCCCATCCAGGCTCAGTATTGAAAAATGAATCTCTGATACCATATTGTAACATCCTCGGCCATCCATGTCGGGCCACGCTACACCAGAGAACTCTTTCGTTGTTAGGGTCCTAACCCACACATTGGTAGAGCAATATATTCGGATGTAATAAAGCTCAATATTAATAAGGCCTTTCAATAAAATAGAATAAGGAGGATGTAAGAAGACCTAATAGAAGCTTCCGCTTCTAGAAGGATCTTCCTCTAGATTATTCTCTTGATAGACATATTTAGTATAAATAAGGGTCAAGGGTATGAAAACCCTATCTTGGAGATTATTGTAACAGAGCACTGCTCGACTGGAGGTTGCCCCCTCGAAGAGGCCCATGAACATTTTTTTCTGAATCAAAGTGCTATTTATGTTGTTGTTCTTATATCATTTATGTCTTATTGTGGAGATTATGCTGGTTATATTACTATTATTCTGCCATTTCCAACATTTTATTTATGTTCTGCATACTTTTTATATCTGGTATATTACAAGTGGTATCAGAGCACTTTCCTTGGCAGAAATTGTGGGAAATTTGTTTTTCAAGGTAGAGACATATTCCGGTGTCTTTAATCCACAGCGATCTGTCGTTACGCGCATAAACCTATGGTTGAGGGATTCATACACGCAGGAAATACAAGTGTTTCTTAAGCGCACATCTGTTGGCCACCCTTGTAACCCCTATTGGTACCCCTTAGACAACACCTATGTATGGATCAGCCTAGATTTTCTGAAGCCCTCTTTAGATAAACCGATCGGTCACCTGACTGCTACAGTGCCACTGAGAACAACACTCGGGAAGATACTCTCTAGTACCTGGGTAGTCGGGTAGTACGGATAAGGGTACGATCTATCCTCCTTAGTTAGTGCCTTGAGATATTAGGTCGAGTAATATTGTTGGACCCCACACATATATCAGAGAGCTATAGCACAGGGAAAACCCTTGTCTATAGAACCCTTGAATACCTAACCCTTGGGGGACAGAAACATAAACAAATTAAAACAGACAAGATCTATTATCGCGCAACTATGTTCGGGTTGCCAAATCACTACACTTTTCTTATTGGTTAAGCATTTGGGGATTTCATCACTGCAATATTCTTTAGACCGGAGTATAACTCCGCAGGTGTAAAAAAAAAAAAAAAAGGTCTGGAATTTTTTTTCACCATTATTTGAGACCTATTCCATTGGATTCATCTCTTCACCCTTATCATATTCATCCATATCATTTTTAGGTAAAATTTTTGACCCCACCCGCTCCTTTTCAGTTCACCCATCCTCATGGCCCTACCCATAGCTAAGACCTGGCAGCTCGCTTCAACACCTTGAAATCTGGTCTCCTCGAGACCCAAAAAGAAGTGAAACAACTCAGTGTCAATGTTGCCTCCATCGATACAACCATCAATACAACCATAAATACAACCATGCAGTCCTCAATGGAGGAAGTCAAACAAGAACTGACCACCCAGCTTGAATTTGTCTTTGCATCACTCTGCACCAAACTGAAGATCCCTACAAATGACCCTTTCTCTGACGCACCTCCAAAGACTAAAGGTGAACATTCCTCCCATTCCCATACATTTCAGCACCATCACTTTCAACGTGACCTACTCTTTCCACGGGTGGATGTGACCAAATTTGATGGCTCGGACCCCACTGGTTGGGTAACCCAAATGGAACATTATTTCTCTTTATATGACATTACAAATGACTTGGCCAAACTCCGGTATGGTGTTCTCCATCTAGATCAAGAACGTTGGCAATGGTGGCAATGGAGAAAAACTTCTCGTCAAGGGTATATTGCTTGGACCCAATTTGTGACTGAGCTTTATGAATGCTTTGACATTGACACCAACCATTTGGGCCATTTGACAAAGTTGAAACAATCAGGAATAATAGAATACTTCATAGCTACCTTTGAGTGCCTGGATTTTCGAATAGAGGGCATGACTGATGCTTTCTTTCAAGAGGGTTTTATCAGTGGCCTCAAGGATGATATTCGGGCCCATGTCCTCATGGCTCGACCTTCGAGTTGGGTGGAGGCTGCTAAAAGAGTTAAAGAAGCACAACAGGTTGTATCATCTCAAAACCAAAAACCCTCCTTTATCCCTTGCCCTAAACCCGTAAATCCTACTGCTCCCTTCGCCCCATTAAAGATCCAAAAATTGACCAGGGATGAAATAGTTGAATGCCAACTCAAAGTGCTTTGTTATAATTGTGATGACAAATATTTCCCGGGCCACAAGTGTAAGGAACAAAATATTTTTATGGCCATCTCTGAGGATATTTCAGAAGAGGATGTTGAAACTCCCCTTGTGCCTGAGTCACCTGAAATCACTAACATAACCCCTCCCTCAGACCCTCCCAAAGTGAAACCAGTCATTTCCCTCAATTCTCTCACTGGCTTATGCACTCCCCAAACCCTCAAGTTAATCAGTTACATCAAGCATCGGAAGGTCATCATTTTAGTTAATAGTGGAAGCACCCATAATTTTATTCATTTCCGCATTGCCCAAGAAACTCATTTCTACATCCATGTCGTCAACAATTTCCAAATCATGATTGCCAATGGTGGCTCCATGAAATGTGGAGGGCACTGTGAAAATGTTTGTCTCCAAATTGGTGACTACCACCTAAAATCCCATATGTTTGCTATCGACATGGGTGGTTGTGACATTGTGTTGGGTGCAGACTGGCTAAGGACTTTGGGTCCCATTCTCATGGATTTTAAGGAATTAACCATGCAATTCGACCAGGAAGGCCACCAATATAAATTCCAAGGCATCACTTCTAGTTCACCTAAGGTCATTAGTTCCCATCGCATGGAAAAGATGCTCAAAAAAGGTCATTCTGGTGTCATTGCCCAACTCCATGCCATACAAGCAACAGAGACACCCCCAGTGCTGCAAGACCTCCAAGCCCTCCTTTCCAAACATCAAATGGTATTTTCCACTCCCCAAGGACTCCCTCCTTCCCACGGTGTTCATGATCATTCCATTCCCCTTGTACCCGAAATCCTTCCTCCCAATATCCATCCATATCGCCACCCTTTTTCACAAAAAAATGAAATTGAGAAAATGGTCCATGAACTCCTTAATGCAAGCATTATCCACCCTAGTACGATCCCTTACTCTTCTCTTATAGTCATGGTCCTGAAGAAAGAAGGTTCTTGGAGAATGTGTCCTGACTTCCGTGCCCTCAACAAACTGACCATTAAAGACAAATTTCCCATTCCTGTCATTGATGACCTCCTAGATGAATTGAGTGGCGCCCAATTCTTTACTAAACTTGATCTTCACTCAGGCTATCACCAGATACGTATGAAAGAGGCAGACATTCCCAAGACGGCCTTTTGAACTCATGAGGTCCACTATGAGTTTTTGGTCATGCCCTTTGGCTTGTGTAATGCCCCTTCCACCTTTCAAAGCCTCATGAATCATGTCTTCCATCCCTTTCTCCATGATTTTGTCTTAGTTTTATTTGATGATATCCTCATCTATAGAAAAACCTGGATAGACCATCTTACTCATGTGGATTGATTTCTCCATCTACTCTCTCATCACTAACTTTTCCTAAAACAGTCTAAATGTGCTTTTGGTGCCTCAGAAGTAGAATACTTGGGTCATCTGGTTGGCAAGGATGGCGTCAGGGTGGATCCAAAAAAGATTGAAGCTATGAAAGACTGGCTGCACCCAAAGACCCTCAAAAGCTTGCATGGATTTCTGGACTTAACAGGGTATTATCACAAGTTCATTAAGAATTATGGAAGTATTGCAACAACTCTCACTGCTATCCTCAAAAATAACTCTTTCACTTGGACTCCAGTCGCTGCTCAAGCTTTTCAAACCTTGAAGATGGCCATGTGCACCACTATGGTTTTGGCCTTTCCTGATTTCACAAAGACCTTTGTGTTGGAATGTGATGCCTCAAGGAAATGAATCAGTGTTGTCCTTATGCAAGATGGTCGACCTTTGGCCTTCACTAGCAAGCAACTATCTGAAAGGAATCTGGGCAAACCCATCTATGAAAAGGAAATGTTGTCTATTCTGCATGTCATTGATCTGTGGTGCCCTTATCTCTTGGGGCAACATTTCCAAATTAAGACAGACGCATTTCCTCCTCGGAGCAACAAAAATGGGTGACTAAGCTCTTTGGATATGATTATGAGATCATTTACAAGAAAGGCAAAGACAATGTGGTGGCAGATGCACTGTCCCGAAAATATGAAGAAGAAGGATCACTTTTTTCTCTTTCCTTCATTGTACCCGATTGGCTCCAAGTTGTTCTCTAGGAATGGATACAAGATCCCAAAACTTCACATTTGATCCAGCAATTGCAGACAAATGCTCCAGCTCCCCCAGGGTACTCTTGGCTCCAGGATGAGCTTCGATACAAAGGCTGTTTGTATTTAAGTAAACAATCAAAGATTAAATCCACGGTACTTTCTGAGCTTCATGCTAAACCCAGAGTGGGGCACTCTGGGTTCACCAAAACCTATGACAGGGTCAAATGTTCTTTTTTCTGGGATGGTATGAAACAGGACATCCATAATTTTGTCATTTAATGTGATATGTGTCAATGTAACAAGGGAGAAACCGTCAAATCTCCGAGCACACTACAACCACTTCTAATTCCCCTTGCTATTTGGAAGGATATCTCTATGGACTTTATTACCAGCTTACCCAAATCAGGAAATAAATCAGTCATAATGGTGGTTGTGGATTGCCTTTCCAGGTATGCTCATTTATGTGCTCTTCAAAACCCATTTACTGCATCCATGGTGGCTCAAATTTTCATGGACCAGGTCTTCAAGTTTCATGGCATGCTGCACTCTATTGTTTCTGATTGTGACCCAACTTTCACAAGAAATTTTTGGCAAGAACTATTCAAGCTACAGGGTACCCAATTGCATCTCAGCACAACTTATCATCCCCAGACTGATGGTCAAACGAAAGTTGTCAACAAGTGTTTGGAAACATATCTAAGGTGTTTTTCCTCTGAAAAGAAAAATCAGTGGGCTCAATGGTTACCCCTAGCTGAATGGTGGTACAACACTTTCTACCATATAGCTACATGCATGACTCCTTTTGAAGCGGTATATGGAAAGAAGCCACCTTCAGTTCTCTCATACTTACTAGGTACCTCGAAGGTCCAGGTGATTGACCAAACACTTACAGTTCGAGAGGATATTCTCCATACCCTCAAAGAGAACTTGGTCATGGCATAGAATCACATGAAGAAATAAGCAGATCAAGGTCATTCTAAATGTCAATTTGCAGAAGGGGATCATGTGTTTCTATGACTGCAACCATACAAGAAAACTTCCCTCAAGGATGAGCATTTTCAAAATCTAGTGCCCAAATTTTATGGTCCTTATACAGTTCTCAAGCGTGTGGGACAAGTTGCCTATTAGTTAGCTCTGCCCAGTCATTCAAAGCTACATCTTGTTTTTCATGTTTCATGCTTAAAGAAGGTGATTGGAACTAGGTGCCAAATTCAAACCAACCTTCCCAAGTTAGCTGAAGAAGGATCCATTTGGCTACATCCAGAAGTAGTTTTGGGCCAGCATGAGCATCGCCTGCATCAGAGAACCATTAAGGAAGTGCTAGTCCAGTGGAAAGATACAACTCCCGCAGATGCCACTTGGGAACCAGCTACCATTCTGCAACAGTTTTCACATCTCAAGCCTTGAGGACAAGGTTGTTTTTAAGGGGGCAGACATGTTAGGGTCCTAACCCACACATAGGTAGCGCAATATATTCAGATGTAATAAAGATCAATATTAATAAGGCCTTTCAATAAAATAGAATAAGGCGGATGTAAGAAGACCTAATAGAAGCTTCCGCTTCTAGAAGGATCTTCCTCTAGATGCTTCTCTTGATAGACATATTTAGTA
>ML779040.1:123456-136118 GCA_009831015.1 Picea engelmannii
CTTTATTATTTACCTTTTAAAATCTCTTAAACCACTTTGATTACTTTGACCTTTTGGGGCTTCTAGATGACATATGAGGGTCCTCCAACTTCATAAGGCCATAACTCTCAAACCGTGAGGAGTTATGTGATGTTCTACATACCCCTAAAAATGGCATGACATGTACTATCCATATAGAATATTATTATCTGAAAATATATCATAACTCATACCGTTACCCATCAAACAAACTTGGGTCCATTACCCAAACCTAGGGTCTCCAACTTCCAATGGCCATAACTCTCTAACCGTGAGGAATTATGTGACATTCCACATAACACTAAAAATGACATGAAAATAACTATCCATCTAGAATATTTTCCCTGACAAATTCACTTTCCTTCATGTCATTATTCCACAATTAAGCATGGGTTCTCTTACTCCACAAAGCATCTTCCCATGAGGGCTTTCACCATAAGGGGACCACTTTGGAGTTAATCCATATTTACTTCTTATCAACCATGAAAAAATAATAATGAGTCATATTTACATCAAACATTATTGGGTCCATTACCCAAACCTTTGTGCTATGGGTCTTTCTTCAAGGGTTGACATCAATGACAACCAACCTTAATCAACAGGTTTTTCGGGATCCAGCTTCTCAATGATAGTCAAAGGAATGATTAAGCCCCCAAAATGAATCTCCTCGATGATACCTTTCCAACAGGCTATCATACACCTAAAACAGAGATCGTATGCAAAAGTTACGACCCCGGGAATTTAATGTACTAACTTACCCAAACGGGGCCCACATGACTTTTGGCGCTTCATCTCCTAGGGTTAGGTTTTTGGATGTATAGGGATTTTGGAATTCCTGTTTATTGTAAAGATACCTTCAGATCCTCATTGTAATCATCTTCTTGTGAATGAGCACAGTCATCACATCTCTTCTTAGAGATAAGCCGCCACCATTCCAGCAAGCTTGTTTCCGCTTGGCAAGAGAAAACAAAGATGACGAGAAAGGAGATCCTTTAAAAATGTTGATTGAGGAATCCCTCATGCAACAGAGGAACGAGATGATGGATAGTTTCATGCAAATCCTTTGGTGGCTACCAACATGTGACGCATCTTCTTCGAGTGGAGGCACCGCCCCCTTCAAGGTACAAATAAACTTCGATATTCCTATATTTAAAGGTCAAATAGACGCAAATTTTGTAGACAAGTGGTTGAATCTACTAGAAGGGTATTTTTTTGTCCATAACTTTTCGAATAGAGAAAATATTACTTTTTCTCTCCTCAAAGATGGTCCCCATGTCAAATATTGGTGGGAAACTTTCTATGAGAAAAAAGAAACAGAGTAACCTTCATTATTTACAGTCACAACCACTAGGGAATCCTTCAGGGATGTTATTAAAGAAAAATACTACCCTGTCGGAAGTTATGATGACATGTATACCAAATGAACTACACTGTGGAAATAAAGAGACCAAGCAGTGTCAGATTTCACAAATATATTCCATACCTTGTGCACCAAGCTGGGTATCAAAGATTCGGAGCGACATCTGGTGCTCAAGTATCATGGTGCTCTACATAGATACATCCAGACTGAAATGGAATTTCTGGACATCTCATCCTTGGGCTTGTCCTACTGATATGTCGTCAAAATCGAGTAGAAGCTCAAACAAAATACACGACAATTTGGGCCTGGGAACCCCTCACAACAAAAGCCAGTAAATGGAGGCACCAACCCATAGAACGAAGGATAGAGAAAAGATGGACATTATCAGGACAACCATTCCAAGCCGCAAGCAAAGAAGGACACCAGAAAGACAAAGAAAGATACCGAGAAGTGGTGTGACTTCCATAAGAGCCCTTGGCATAACACTGTTGATTGTCGCTCAAAGAATTCATTGGTGGCCGAAGTGAAAGCCTATGAATCAAATGTGGATTATGACTCTGAGCTAGAACTAGAAAGGGGAAGACATATCATTGATGCAGAACCCAATGCCACCATTGCTACCACCAAGCTCTAGCCTAGTGAACCATATGAGACAGAAGAAGGAGAGCGCCTCTTCCATTCACAGATGTGGGTAAAAGGCACCCCATTGCACTTCATCATTGATAATGGTAGCCAGAAGAACCTCATATTAGCAGAGTTCATCAAGCAGCTAGCCCTTCCGACAACGTCGTACCCACAACCCTACACCATTGGATGGCTCCACCAAGGAAACGATCTCTGCGTCAGCCAACGATGTCGACTGTCGTATGGAATAAAGCCCTTCAAAGACGAGGTATTGTGTGATGTTTCTCCTCTCGAAGTTTGTGATGTTATTTTGGGCCAACCTTATTTATGGAAACGTCATGTTGTATATGAGTCTAGGCCTCATAGTGTTATTATTACTTTGAATAGGAAATTGTACAGGATACCCGAGGCAGTCCCACCTAGTGTTATTTCCTTGATCTCTGCTAAGCAATGCAGGAAGGTCATCTCTCAGACGGGGAAGCTTTTCTTCTTCGTGATTCACTCTCAGAATAAGTGAAAGATCATAGCCACATCTAGGTTCTCTGTGGTCGACCTCTCCACACAGCGGAAGCAAGTAGATAAGGTCATGGAAGAATACTTGGATATCTTCTCCTCACCTACTGGGGTACCTCTGCACTGCCAGGTCAAACACCCCATCAATCTGACCCCCAGCGCACTACTGCCCAATGGGCCAGTCTATCACCGCTCTCTATTAGAGAATGAGGAGATCAAGCAACAGATACAAGAGCTGCTCCACAAGGGGTACATCTGTCCCAGGTATTCACCTTGCAGGAGCCCAATCATGCTGGTACAGAAGAAATATGGAACCTGGTGACTCTGCATTGATTACCAGGCTCTGAATAAAATCACAGTCAGAAACCGATACCTATTTCCCTGAATCGATGACCTCCTTGATCAAATCACCGGGGCCAAATACTTCAGTAAGATTGATCTGAAGTCTAGCTACCACCAGGTCCTGATAGAATAGACAGATGTATGGAAGACCGCCTTCAAGTCAAAGGAAGGCATTTTTGAATGGTTGGTCATGCCCTTTGGTTTGATAAATGTGTCAGCCACTTTCATGAGGTTGATGGATGATATCCTGTGACCATTCACCAATAATTTTGTAGTGGTGTATCTGGATGACATTCTCATTTACAGCAAGACTTGGGCTGAACACTTGCATCATATTCAGCAGGTTCTACACACTCTGCGACAGCACAATATATACACCAACTTGAAAAAATGCTCCTTCGGCATGGACAGGGTCCATTACCTGGGCTACATCGTTGATCAGCATGGTGTGCATGTGGATCCAGCCAAGATCCAAGTCATCCGTGACTAGCCAACCCTAACCACACTCACCGAGCTCCAGAGCTTCTTGGGCCTGGCCAATTTCTACCATAGGTTCATGTTGGGATTCTCCCATATTGAATGGGCCCTCAGCCAAATAACCAGGGGTGGTGGTAAGGCGAAATTTGCATGGGGGCGGCCCCAAAAACAAGCGTTTGATGATTTGAAGCAGTGCTTGTGCTCAGCCCTATTACTTTCACTCCCAAACCTGCAATAGCCCTTTAAGATTGAGATAGATTCTTTCGACTATGTTGTGGGTGTTGTTCTCACTCAGCACAACCACCCCATGGCCTATCATAGTGAGACACTATCAGATGTTGTCCGTAAGTACCCTACTTATGATAAAGAAATGTACTCCATTGTGCAAGCCTGCTGCCAGTGGAGACACTACATTCTTGGGAATGAGACAGTCATCCACACTAATCATAATCCATTGAAGTTCATGTAGACACAAGGAAAATTGTAGAATGATTGCCATCAAAGGTGGTCCCCATAATTGCAACAATTCCACCTCAACATCAAGTATAAAATAGGAAGCACCAATTGTGTCGTTGATTGCCTCAGCAGATCGCCAGTCGTGACACTCACCACGGTGCTAGACTATTGCAGCCATGAGACCTCTTGATGGACCTAAATCTATGAGACAAACCCAGACTTCGCCACCACCTACCAAATGTTGGGGGCAAATGCAGTTGTCGATAATTTCCATCTTCAGGATGGGTTTTTGTGTCATATGGGCCATATCTGTGTTCCATAAAGTGAGTAAGTGAAGTTGATCTGGGAAGCCCACTACATTCGGGTGACAAGAGACTTTGGCATCGAAAAGACAGTGGCAATGCTACAGAAACATTTCTACTGGCCGAAACTTTGATAGAAGGTCAACAAGTATATTAGGTCCTACACTACCTGTGTGATTGCCAAACCAAGCACTAAGAAATAGAGCCTATAAACCCCTCTTCCTAATCCTAACAGACCATGGGAATCCATCTCAATGGACTACATGTCGGGCCTCCCCACCAAGTGGGGAAACGACTATGTTTTTGTGGTTGTTGATCGCTTTTCTAAGATGGCGATTTTGGTTGCTTGCAAGAAGAACATTACAGCAGAGGCCACTACCAAGATCTTCTTTGAAAGAGTCTGGGTACATTTTGGAATCCCACAAACCATTGTCTCAGATTGGGACAGTCGATTTCTCATCACATTCTGGTCGAGCCTATGGTCACTGTTGGACACCAAGCTCACCAAATCCACAGCCTTCCACCCTCAGAAAGATGGCCAAACCGAGGTCGTAAATCGAATGATTGTGCATATCCTTCGCATGTATAATTCACAGCACCCTCACACATGGGATGAGAGCCTTCCCTATGTCTAGCATAGCTACAACCGAGCCTTTCATAGCTCAACCAGCCATAGCCCCTTTCAGGTGGGGTTGGGATTCCAACCATTGGGTCCCATAGATGTTGCACTTCCCCTTGTGGTCACCTCGACCGACTCATCTCCTGCTCCAATTGAAACCGACAAAGCCACTCGTTTCATTGAGAGGATCTAGCACATCCACCAACAGGTTTAGGATATCCTATAGAAGTCCAATGACAAGTACAAACAGCGCCATGATCAACATCGGGTGCCACATAAGTTTCATGTGGGAGACAAAGTTTGGTTGCACTTGCAGAAAGAACGCCTTACAGGACCCCATCGAAAGCTTCGCCCACTCTGTTATGGGTTGTACACCATCACTAAGGTCATGGGGGATAATTCTTTTCAACTCAACATTCCTCCTTTCCTTGGCCTGCACCCAGTGTTCAACGTGGATCTCCTTCGCCCTTATTTCCCACCATTATTGGACACCTCAGAAGTAGCAGAACAACTGACACCAACAGAGCTCAACCCTGACTGCATACAATAGCAATCCAATGATCATATTGTGGAAACACAAATCAAGGGCACTCGACAGCAAAGGATCTAGCTTTATCGAGTCATCAAAGCAGGGCAGCTCCCGCACCAAGGCAATTGGCTCACCCGGGACCAAATTCAGCAGAAATTTCCTCATCTGATGGGGGACCTCAACGCAATGGAGACCATTTCTTCCTAAGGAGGGAGTATTGATCCAGATGGATATCGGTGGCCACCCACCTTGTCCAACTGGCTCAAAACAATTTTCTGGCAATTTTGGCAATTTACTATTTTTAGCATTTTTAACTTCCAAGGCCATTTTGACGACCTAAATGAAGGTTTTTCGGGATAGAGATTCTAAATTATATCCAAAGGAATTATTGAGCCCCAAAAATGAATCTCCTCTACAATACCTTTACAACGGGCTATCATACGCCTAAAACAGAGATCGTATGCAAAAGTTACGACCCTGGGAAGTTAATGTACTAACTTACCCAAACGGGGCCCACATGACTTTTGGCACTTCATATCCTAGGGTTAGATTTTTGGATGTCTAGGGTATTTGAAATTCCTGTTTATTGTAAAAATACCTTCAGAGCCTCATTGTAATCATCTTCTTGCAAATTAGCGTAGTCATCACATCTCTTCTCAGAGATAAGCCGCCACCATTCCAGCAAGCTTATTTCCACTGCATTTTACAGTTTCAACTTATTTCATTATTGAATAGAAAACCAGTTTTACTGTATCTCTATTATTTTGTGTTAAGCACCTGTTAATAATCTATAGTCATTTTGTTCTACTCATAAAATCTGTATCATCTTAGTTCTTACAAAGAGATATTTATTACTCCCACAATGATACATTTATTGTTGTTCCAAATGAATAATTTCATATTTATTGCAGTGTCGAATAATGCTTGGTACAATGTACAAGGATGGATGATCGACGACACTGGATTTAAATAGTTAAATGGAAATATGAGTGTGTTTCATGTATTGTCAAGTTAAGAGCTTCACACATTCCAAAATTTATAAATTGTGTATGGTGGTCCAGTGGTTCTTTAATGCCTTCATAAACATTATGTACAAATAAACCATAATTAAGAGTAACAATTATAAAATTGTCCTTGATAGTTGAAGGTGACCGATTTAGAATATAATCTATCTTTTAAAATAAAATAAAATAAAACAAATTCAAATTGTTTTTATTGCAAATTTTCTAGATCTGTGTGCTAGTTAGATTGGCGAGGAATTCTCATGTATGTTTACATTTATCTTGAAAACTATATATTCAGTATCACTCACATCTCTTGTTAGGGACCTAACCTCCCTAACCCCTCACATAGGTAGAATAATATAATTCCATGTAATAAAAGCCAATATTAATAAGGCCTAACAATAAGGAAGAATAAGTCAAATGTAAGAATACCTAATAGAAGCTTCTGCTTCTAGAAGGATCTTCCTCTAGATTGTTATTTTGGATAGATAGAGCATAAATAGAAGTAGAGGGTATGAGAAATATTTTCTTGGATATTATTTTAATAGAGCTCTGCTCTGCTGGAGGTTTCCCCCTCGAAGAGGCAAGTGAGCATTGCTATCAGTAATCAAAGTTCTCTTTCTGGTGTTATTCTGGTATTATTTTCGTATTGTTTTGATTATATCATTGTTACTTTGTCATTTGTAGATAAAATATATATGTTATGCATACTATTTTATATGTGGAATACTACAAGAAAAATCAGAGCACCTTCCTCGACAGAAAATTGTGGGTTAAATTTGTTTTTCAGGGTAGAGACGTATTCCAACGTCTTAAAGCTAAAAATATTTGTTGTTATGCGCATAAACCCGTGGTCAGGGAGTCATACATGTAGGAAATATAAGTGGTACCTAAGCGCACATATGTTGGCCACCCTTGTAACCCTTGTTGGTACCCCTTCGAGTGGTAGCACATCAGACAACATCTGTATACGGATCGACCTAGATCTCCTGAAACCCTCCATAGATAAATCTATCGGTCGCATGACTTCTTAGTGCCAATGATAACAACACTCGGGAAGATAATCTCTAGTACCTGGGTAGTCGGGTAGTATGACTAAGGGCATGGTCTAGCCTCCTTAGTTGGTGCCCTGAGATATTGGGCCGAGTATTATTGTTGGACCCCACACGTATATCAGAGAGATATAGCATAGGGAAAACTCTTTTCTGTAGAAACCCTGAATATCCTACACCTGGGTATGGAAACAAAAAAAAAATAGAACATACAAAATCTATTGTCGCACAATTGTTCCTTCTGCATTCTGGTTGTGAAATTACTACACATTTCTTCCTATTAAGCATTTGGGCATTTCATCACGACAGTATTATTCAGGCCGGAGTATAACTTTGCATGAGTTAAAAAAAAAATAAAGTATAGTGGTCCTGCTGACACACTTATTTGGGACCTATCCCAATGGGTTCCTCTCTTTGCCCCGATTCCAGTGATACATATCATTTTTAACAAACAAAAAAATGTGTGGACCTGACCTGTCTCTGACACCCTTATTTGGATCCTATCCCTTTGGATCCCCCTTTTCGCCCTGATCACAGTGATATCTATCATTTGACACCCTTTTTTTTTTCTATGTGGTCCCACCCACCCCTCTAGACCCCTTTTGTTTCCCCTACACCATTTTCCTACTCCTTTGTCCAAATGCATACCACACAAGCCCAAGAACTCAATGCCTTGATTGTTGACAGCCACCAACACAAGGAAGACATCAATCATATCAATGCCAACATTAGCTCCATCAATTCAACTATTGAGATCCTCAAGGACCAATGTTCCTGCATCAAAGACCTCCAGGAACAATGTTCCTAAATCAAAGACCTCAAAGAACACTTCCTGGGCCATTACCAGAACCCTTCCTCTTTTGAACACCCATCTTATCAGGATGACCATGAATCTTCCCATTACCAAAGCCCTCATACTACCCACTTTTCCCGAGACTTCCTCCCTCCTAGAATTGAGGTGAACAAATTTGATGGATCAGATCCTACAGGTTGGGTCACCCAAATGGAACATTATTTCTCTTTGCATGGCATTACTAATGATTTATCCAAGCTTCATTATGGTGTCCTACATCTGGATCCAGAACGATGGGAATGGTGGTAATGGTGAAAAATGGCACGCCAAGGGTATCTTTCTTGGACATAGTTTGTGGCTGAAATTTATGACCACTTTGACTATGACACCCACCATTTAGGCCATTTGACCAAGTTAAAGTAGTTTGGGACAGTGGAAGATGTTATTGCCGCATTTGAGCACTTGGCTTTCAGAACAGAGGGCATGTCAGATGCTTTCTTTATGGAATTCTTTATTATTGGCCTCAAAGATGAAATTCATGCCCATGTCCTCATGGCACGCCCCCAAACCTAGTTGGAAGCTACTCAATGAGCCAAGGAATCCCAACAGATTGTGTCCTCCCAGAACCAACAACCCTCCTTTCTTCCTTGACCTAAACCCATCAATTTTTCCCCTCCTGCACCTCCCCTCAAGATCCAAAACTTAACAAGGGATGAAATGGTTGAACGTCAACTCAAGGGTCTTTGTTATAATTGTGATGACAAATATTTTCCCGGGCACAAGTGTAAGGAATGAAATCTTTTTATGGCTGTGACTGAGGATCTTTCTGAAGAAGATGTTGTTGTTCCACCTATGAAGGAACTACCACCACTTTCTGACCTCACCCCACCCTCTGACCCACCAAACGTTGACCCAATGATTTCACTTAATTCCCTCATTGGCTTCTCTATTCCTGAGGCTCTCAAATTAATTGGTTACATCAAAAATAGGAAATTCACCATCCTTGTGGATAGTGGTAGCACCCATAAATTTATTCATTGCCGCATTTCCCAATAATTGTATTGTTACATCTATGCCATCAATAATTTTCAAATCATGATTGCCAATGGTGGTTCCACGAAATGTGGGGGACGATGTGAAAATGTGTGCCGCCAAATTGGTCAGTATCACCTGAAATCCCATATGCTTGCTATAGACATGGGTGGTTGTGACATTGTTCTTGGTTCTGAATGGTTACGCACTCTAGGCCCCATTCTCATGGATTTTAAGGACTTAACCATGCAATTCCAATAGGAGGGACAAAAGTATAAGTTCTAAGGCATCACTTTAGGCTCCCTTGAGATCATCAGTTCCCATTGCATGGAAAAACTCCTCAAAAAAGGTTATTTGGGAATGATATCCCAACTCCACTCCATTCATGTTGTTGAGACACCTTTTGTTCATCCCAACCTCCAATCTATCCTCTCTCGCCACCATGTTTTTTTTACCACCCCCCAAGAACTTCCCCCTTCCCATGGAGTCCATGACCATTACATCCCTCTTGTCCCAAGAATTGTTCCTCCCAATGTTCAGCCTTACAATCATCCCTTTTCCCAGAAGAATGAAATTGAGAAAATTGTTCATGAATTACTAGAAGTCGGTGTTATTCGTCCCAGTACTAGCCCCTATTCTTCACATGTTGTCATGGTACTCAAGAAAGAAGGTACTTGGCAAATGTATCTAGATTTTTGTTCCCTCAACAAAATCGCAATCAAAGAAAAATTCCTCATTCATGTCATTGATGACCTCTTGGATGAATTGAGTGGTGCTCAGTACTTCACCAAATTGGATCTACGTTTTGGCTACCACCAGTTTCGTATCAAAGCAAAAGAAATTCCCAAGACTGCATTTTGCACTGATGAGGGTCATTATGCTTTCTTGGTAATGCCCTTTGGATTGTGTAATGATCCTTCCACTTTCCAAAGTATTATGAATCATGTATTTCATCCTTTTCTTCGTCATTTTGTCTTAGTTTTATTTGTATATATTCTCATATATAGTCAAACTTGGCCATCCCATCTCTCCCATGTGCATCATGTTTTCCATCTACTCTCTAAACATCAACTTTTCCTCAAACAATTTAAATGTGCCTTTGGTGCCTCAGAAGTGGAATACCTGGGTCATATTGTTGAAAAGGATGGTGTCCGAGTGGATCCTAAGAAAATTGAATCTATGTAAGATTGGCCTCGCCCTAAGACTCTTAAGATATTGCATGTTTTTTTGGGTTTAACGGGATATTATATGAAGTTTGTTCGGAATTATGGAAACATTGCAGCTCCTCTCACTTCCCTCCTTAAAAAGAATGCTTTCACTTGGAATTTAGCTACGGATCATGCCTTCCAAGACTTAAAATATGTTGCATGCTCTACCCTTTTCCTAGCCCTCCCAGACTTCACAAATACATTCGTATTGGAATGTGATTCTTCTAGGAAAGGAATTGGAGCCATCCTCATGCAATATGGCAGGGCATTGGCCTTCACTAGTAAATAAATTTCAGAGCGACATTTGGGCCAATCCATTTATGAAAAGGAAATGTTAGCTATTCTACATGTTTTGGATCTCTAGTGTCCTTATTTATTGGGTCAACTGATTAGGGGATCAAATTTTGCTCAAAAATTCAAAGTGCTCGGAATCACTTCAAATCAAACAAGAGCATAGACCTCGTTGTTGCAAACCCAATGCAACTCATTTCGTCTCAAACGGACGTTGGGAGTGAGAGATATCGCGATCTGTTCGGATCGTCAAATAGGCAAAAAAAGGATGCTGACTGTGCAGTCCATACAGGCTGACGTGGCAGGGGCCGTATGATGATGTGGCAGAGACCGTATGACCATACACTAATGTGGCATGTGATTACATGGCAGTTTTTGATTGGCATATGTGGTCGAATTGTGATGTGACATGTGGCATCATTTATGGTTAATGGTGTGGAGCCACGTGGCCTAGTCATGGGCTGCCATGTGGCACCATTGTATTGGATGTTGTTTAAAATTGTATGGAGTCCATGGGGGTCGAACCCTGGACCTCCCCTTTGGCTCCACGCTTTGGTAGAGTGTGGGCTACCACTAGCCCACACAGTGTTACTTGTAAACTATATGTTATAAAATGTATTTAAATTTGAATTACTTTGTGGTGGCGTAGGGGTCCGGGCTGGGGATTAGCCCCATCCCCTGGTTGCACTCACACTACATATGACCATACCCTCTGTTATTATGCACGCATGGTTTTTAAAATGTGTAGCCCGTGGTTGTATGTATGATCACATGTGACCATAACAGAGAGCGAGGGAGTTGATACGGTTGAGTTTTGTTTGCTAGCCCGAGGTCATATTGCGGACCCATGTGCCCGAGAGCTTGGCGGTTAGGGGCAGGCACGCCCATAACCGTCCTACAGTTCACACCATTGGCACGGTTACGTTCGGTGCTGGGTTTTTATGCTTTAAATAGCGTGTGTTCTAGGTTGAATGAACAAGGGTGTAATTGGTAGATGCAGAGACAACAAGCTTGAAGAGGAGACTTCAAGGAAGCCTAACTTCTTCGTTTTTTGGCCAAACGAGGTGTCGAAAAAGCCCAACTAGGGGTTTTGGGATGCTCTAAAGCCATTGGAGCAGTTTGTTGGTCATTTTGAGCATTGTAGAGCATGTTTTTTAGCACTTTGATCAAATAATAATAATGATCCATTGGAAGTTGGACCAAGAGATGTAGCCTAAGAGAGGGGTGAACTCCTTTATCATTTGTTTTGTTATGTGTTTTCTGTTCATTGATTATGTTGTTTTTTATATGTATCTTGAATAATTAAATCCTATTAATGATGTGTTGCAAAGTTGATCCATTTTCTTTTAACACATAAAACTTTACTTACAAATATTTTCAAGATTACAAGTCTTCTTCATTTTTAGATCAAGTTGGTATTAGAGCACTGGTTTTTGAAGACTTGATTGTTTGCAAGTGTTTTGTTTTCTGATGCTCACAAGGTTGAAACTCACAAGAGGAGAAGGTCAACTTGTGGAGTCAATTTCTCATCCTTCAAGGAGGAAGCATATACAATCACCACAAGTTTCAAGGAGGCATTCACCAAGTATGGCTCATGAAGAAAGTCATGAACGTGTTCCTGCAAAAGATGAAGATCTCAGAAAGGTTGTCATGGAAATGAGAGAGATGATGAAGATCTTGATGGAAAGGAATGCATTGTTGCAAGGTGAAGCCTCCAACCCTTCAAAGCATAAGGGAGACAGTGGTGACAAAACTCCAAATGGAAATGGAGGGAATGGTGCTTCTCCACCACCCTCTCCTCCATCTTCTTCTTCTTCTACCAATTCAAGATCTCTTCCGAATTCTCAAAAGGGACATGGTAAAACTCCTTTGCAAATTCCTTCATTAAAGCTTGATATAAAATTTGAATTGCCAATATACAATGGAGAAGTTAATGTTGAGAAATTAGATAATTGGATACGTCAGATTGAGGTATATTGTAGAATACAAAAAATTCAAGATGATGAAACCAAAATTCAGCTTGCTTCTTTAAGATTGGATAG
>ML779040.1:147861-160940 GCA_009831015.1 Picea engelmannii
GATGAAGCGCCAAAAGTCATGTGGGCCCCGTTTGGGTAAGTGAGTACATCAACTTCCCGGGGTCGTAACTTTTGCATACGATCTTCGTTTTAGGCGTGTGATAGCTCGTTGGAAAGGTATCGTCGAGGAGATTCATTTTGGGGAATCAATTATGACTTCGGCTATCATTAAGAACCTCGATCTCAAAAAAACTTCATTTAGGCCCTCAAAATGGCCCCGGAAGTGAAAACCTGCTAAAAATAGTAAATTGCCAAAATGGCCAGAAAACTGTTTTGAGCCATTTGGAAAAGGTGGGTGGCCCCCAATATCCACCTGGATCAATTTCTTTGACTACAACCTTATAATAAGACTTCACTCAAATATCAACACTGCAAGAAAATTGTGCCCAAATTTTATGGTCCTTATACAGTGCTCAAGCGTGTAGCATTGGTGGCCTATCAGTTAAATCTACCCAGACAGTTGAAACTCCATCCTATTTTTCATGTTTCCTGCTTAAAGAAGGCGATTGGAACTAAGTTCCAAACTCAAACTAGTCTCCCTGAGTTGGATGAAGAAGGTTCCATATGGTTACATCCATAAGCAATCTTGGCCCAGAGAGAGTGTTGTCTTCATCAGCGCACCATCTAGGAAGTGTTAGTCCAATGGAAAGATACACCTCCAAAATATTTTGTTGATATTATGGTATCTGCGGGATGTATTTACCTCCATGTGTAACCCTGACGAGAATAGAATATTCCGGGAAGCAAGAAGAAACTCTAAAGCATTGGACATAACCCTAGAAGACAAGTCAACTAAAGGAAATATTTAATATTAAGTGTTTAGCCTTCAGAATGAGAAGTCGGCCCAGATAGCTTAGGAAAAATAGTATAAATACAGGAAACCAAATCTCATTTGGTACACACAACTCGCAACTGCAGAAGTGAAGAAGTGTGCACTTCAGAAACTGGGTAAGTGTGCAATTATGAGGAGTAGTTGCAACTACTACAACCTGTATTATGAGTTTAGGCTTGGAATTTCTATCGGTTATAGTTTGGACTTTCTTCCTTGTATGCTAGCTCTAGAGAGAGAGGTATGCTACATTGATTGGTTATTATGCCTAGGGTTTTCTTCCAAAATCATTCTCTGTCAAGGTTAAGGTGCTCGGGAGTGGCTTCGGGCTACGGTTGGGTGAAAATATTGATATATTGTTTATGGTTAAATGAGAAAATCTATTACTTTCTAACAGGTTATGGGCCCACACTATCTTCAGACAGTCTAAACCGCCCGAAGATAGATTGGGAGGATTTTCTCAGTTACAATTGCAGTTGCTGCCATTTTTTGTTGCAATAATGAAACCCTAACCCTCTTGTTGAGGCACCTTAAGTGAATAAATTGACCTAATTTATGGATAGCCTAGTGCGCCCTAACCCAACGCACCTCTTGGTACTCTCAGCAAGCTAAGATGCCAAGTTTGATTTTTTGGTCAAAGTCAAAGGTTGACCAAGTCAAAGCAGTCATGACTTACTCTATGAAGTCAGAAAACAAGTTAGAAGGGGCTTCTAACTTCAGAGAATGGAAGACAAGGATTGATCTCATCCTTGACAAGAATATATTGTTGGATATTGTGAAAGGAAATATCGTGGAACCACAGTTCAAAGAAGGAAAAGAGAAGGAACCTCAGAAAATTGCAATTATGGAGAAGTTCAAAGACAATGACATCAATGCCATGAGTATCATAGTGGACTCTATAAAAGACCACTTGATACCCTACATCTTCCATCTTGACTCATCTAAAAAGAGGTACGGTGCCCTAACAAACCTCTTCTCAGTCAAAAACATTGGACAAGTAGTGAGTCTGAAGAATGAGCTTCGTGACATGAAAATTAATAATGATGAAAACATAACATAATACCTTGTGAAAATATCTCAGTTAAGAGATCAACTACAAGCTATTTAAGAAATCATTTCAGAGAAGGAACTGGTAAATATAGTACTCAATGGCCTTCCCAATACATGGGATGCATTTTCCGCAAACATGAACACAAGAAAGGAGTATTCCACATTTGAAGAACTTTGGACTTGTTGTGCATAAGAAGAATCAAGTCTTAACGCAAAAGACAAATCCCAAAAGGAATACCATGATCAAGCTTTCATAGAAAAGTTCAAGAATTTCATAAATAAGAAGAAGTTTGGCTCAAGGAAGAAACCAAATCAAGAAAAGGATATGTCAAAGATACAATGCTTCAACTATCGAAAATATGGTCACTACAGGAATGATTGTCCCGAGTTAAAGAAAAGGAAGGAAACAGATGAAGCAACAGTTGTCGAAGAAAGAGAACCCTCAAAGAAGGCCAAGCAGGATAAAACAAACTTCTTCTTCTAAGACAAGGTAACAATATTCTTCATAATTCTTGTACATACCATGTTTACATAGTTTATGTACATATATTGCATATCTATTTCTTAGAATATAAGATGTTCAAAGAGAAACAATACCTATGTAAGAATAACAAGATAAGGATTGATATCATGATGACTACAAGTCAAGCAATACACATGAAAAGATGAAGTACATTGACACTCCTTGGTAACAATTCCTGTGGAAGATATTACATAAGTAACAACTGTAAGATAAGAATCAAACTTGAATAAACCTGGAAGAAGTAAAAACATAAAGAAGTCAACAATCAAGAGGAAATTAGAATACTTGTGACACTTTGCAGAAGGAAATAAGGATGCAAACAAAAGTGTGGACTCTCTTAGATGGAGGGAGTTGATTATATAATTCCAAAATAAGAGCATGCATTCATGCATGAAGCAAGGATTGGGAGGGAGCTAATCCTAAATAATATGATCCATTGAAGTATATATCCATGTTCCCATTGATAGTAGCAACCATGAAAAGCAGCATGTGTTCAGTTTTACTTAAGAAAAAGTCTTCTTCGAAAAGAAACCTTAAAGTATCCCTGGTTGTCCATCTACATCCATGATCCTATGATGAAAGGAATAAGTTGGAATATTCAGGGCATGGAATCTATAGAAAACTCCATGGACCCAAGAGCTAAAGAGAAACATGAGGAAGAACATGAAGATTCCAAGAGAGAAAGAAAATCTAGAACAACTAGTCATTATATTGAGAATCGCAAGACTGCTAGCTTGGTTTGAAACCACTAGAAGAAATGAAGCAGAAGAAATGGAATTTGTTATGAAGAACAATGTATGAAAGGCTTATGAATGGAAGCATTGTGATATTCAGAACTACAGGTTCTCCCAGATGGAGGGTGAAGACTCTGATGATAGCTTGTTCCAGTAACCAGACATATCGCTACCCGAGCCATTATATCTTCTGCAATATCCATGGGTTGGATTTTACAACAAATGAATGTAAGGACTGTTCTCCTCAATAGAGTAATTGAACAAGAAGCATATGTAGAGAAACCTCAAGGTTTTGAGGTATACCAGAAAGAGACCCTTGTATGCAGATGGAAGAAGATCTTGTATGGATTCAAACAACTTGGTACAGAGCCTCTCATGCACAACAAAAGCATGGTGAAAACTTTCTATAACATAGATAATGTCTCAAAATGGTTACTTAGAAGTTCAGGATGATGGATTGCTAATCCATGAAAAAATCTCATGATGACAGAAGAAGTGCTACTTGGATATGTTTCAATTTGAGCCTTGCCACGATGTCATGAGCTAGCAGGAAAACAAAAGTGTTGAATTCAACCATGATATATTGTAATGATTAGAACTATATGAAGCCTTTAGAGAAAAACAGTGTTCCAGACATACTGAAGTACATTGAGACTTCGTGATGAAGTCCAGAAAAGATAAGTCATTCTCCAATATATCTTCACAGATGAGCAGATAGCAAATATTTTTGGTAAAGCCTCTGTCCAAGATGAAAAATTTTGCGTACTCAAGAAAAAAGATGGAGCTCATGGAGACGACTTCCTTTTTGAAAAAGGAAGAGATTACTCCCAGGTTGGGAGGGAGCATTGATGTGTTATTGATTTATGGACAATCATTTTTCAGTTTGAAAAATGGTCCAGGATGAGAGGTTCCTTTCCAATTCGTAAAGTGGTTTGAGATTTATGATGGACAGGAATTTTCCAGTTCGACAAATGGTCTATATCGGATAGTCATTTTTTTAATGAAAATGGTTCGATAGATTGATAATGTACCATAGACAATGATTCCCCTTATGGCCAGTGTGGGGGAATGGTCTAGGACAATATTTCTTCTTAGTAGTCACTCTGAGTAGTGGTCAAGTAGAATGGTTTGCCTCACTGGGAGGCCATTCCTTAGAAGTTCACAGTTGTGAGCAATTTCGAAGAATGGTATGTTTTGGAGATTGGTGTAGGATAGTCATTTCCATTAGGAAATGGTTTGGATAGTCATTCCCTAGGGAAGACTCATTCTCTCCAAGTTGCACTATGTTTAGTGCCAGAGGAATGGCCCAGTTAGGTGAATGGTCCAGGTTCAGCAATCAGGGATAGACATTCCCTAGGGCAGACTCATTCTATCTAGGTAGCATTATGTTTAGTGCTGGAGGAATGGCTCAGTTAGGTGAATGCTCCAGGCTCATAAATCAGGGACAATTATTCTTCTATGCTTGAGAAGAATAGTCCAGATAGCCCATGTCTGATTTTTTACTTTTTGAGGGAATATGTTCTTCTAGATCTCATAGATGTGAGTGGAAGAATGGCCCAGATAACTCAGTTTATATCATGATATTGTTTTCTGTGCAAGTTGATATCAGATGATATAATTTATATGGAGACTGTATGTCTCTGGACAGTAGATGTATGTTATTTTGGTGGATGTGTTCCACTAGTTGTGACTATGTGTCACTGATTAATTCTTCATGTGCTACTTGGTGTGGTAGTGTACCATTGGATTGTAGTTGTGTACTACTATGCATAGACACAGTTGTGCTCTATTGAATGACATTGTTATGATTTCCATGTAGAATATCAGTAGTGTTGAAAATGATTACCAGCTAGATGGATAGTCAGTGTTCTTGTGGACATAAATTCTCCAGGAAGAGAATTGTCCAGATAGAATAGATTGTTGGTGGGAAGGTATTCTCTCTATGGAGAATGGTCCAGGTTGACAGTTTGTTGACATGTCATGGCCTAGTATTTTCCTAAGGCACAGATTGTGGCCCGATTAGGAAAATGGTTCAAGATCGATATTTTCTAAGCAATATAGGTTGAGACGGATCTGTATGGTACATATGACTTGATTAGAAAATAGTCCTAGATTGACATTCCTATAGGAGTGGTCTCTATATTCCATAGTGTAGCTTTTAACATATGTTGGGACAATCATTCTTCTAGGACGTATGTCCAGATTCGAAGAATGGTCCTTGTATCACTCTGTGGAGTGAGTGACTTATTCAACATCATTCTTGACTACTCAGATGGAGTATGGCTTCGAGAGATGTTGCAGTTGATTATATTATATAATAGTGTTAATGATGCTCATGATATAATCATAAGATATCTTGTACCGTTATGATGATGATATCGATTGAATGGTATGTTTGTGCTCAAGACCATTGCCTTCAATTCCTCCCTAGCTAGGAGGGAGTGTTGATATTATGGTAGCTATAGGAGGTATTTAGCTCCACATGTAACCCTGACGAGAATAGAATATTCCGGGAAGCAAGAAGAAACCCTAAAGCATTGGACATAACCCTAGAAGACAAGTCGGCTAAAGGAAATATTTAATATTAAGTGTTTATCCTTCAAAATGATAAGTCGGCCCAGGAAACTTAGGAAAAACAATATAAATACAGCAAACCAGATCTCATTTGGTACACACAACTCGCAACTGCAGAAGTGAAGAAGTGCACACTGCAGAAACTAGGTAAGTGCACAAGTCTGGGGAGTAGCTGCAGTTGCAGCTACTGGAACCTGTATTCTTTGTTTAGGCTTGGAATTTATATTGTTTATGGTTTGTAATTTCTTCCTTGTATGCTAGCTTTGAAGAGAGAGGTACACTACATTGATTGGCTATTAGGCCTAGGGTTTTCTTCCAGACTCATTCTCTGTCAAGGTTAAGGTGCTCAGGGGTGGCTTCAGCCTATGGTTGGGTGACAATATTGCTATATTGTCTATGGTTAAAAGAGAACATCTATTACTTTCTAACATATGTCACCTGGGAGTTGGCCACCATTCTACAACAATTCCCTCATTTGAAGCCTTGAGGACAAGGTTTTTCTTCAAGGGGGAAGGCATGTTAGGGACCTAACCTCCCTAACCCCTCACATAGGTAGAATAATATAATTCCATGTAATAAAGTCCAATATTAATAAGGCCTAGCAATAAGGAAGAATAAGTCAAATGTAAGAAGACCTAATAGAAGCTTTCACTTCTAGAAGGATCTTCCTCTAGATTGTTCTTTTGGATAGATAGTGTAATATAGAAGTAGAGGGTATAAGAAATCTTGTCTTGGATATTATTGTAATAGAGATCTACTCTGCTGGAGGTTTCCCCATCAAAGAGGAAAGTGAGCATTGCTATCATTAATCAAAGTGCTCTTTCTGGTGTTATTTTGGTATTGTTCTGATTAGATCATTGCTTCTTTGGTATTTCTAGCTAAAATATTTATGTTCTGCATACTATTTTATATCTGGAATACTACATCTTTGTTCCATTGTTCTTACAATTAAACTAAATTTGTTGTTATTCACTTCTATATTTTTTATATTAGAGTTGTTGTGATCAGATAATTTTGTTTCAAAACGACAATTATAGCTGATCCATAAGGAAGAAGTTGTGAATAAGTCAAGGAGAGGTGAGATGCAACTTTACATTATTTTTCCTAATATATATATATATATATTGCATTCACCATATTGCATGCAATGGGTGGTATTGAAGTGCAAAATGTACTTAGAGGAAAGAAACAATATACTGATTGTTTGACATTTTTAAAAGGTTTTCCAAGGATTTTTGTCTCGGTAGTTTGTTATTAAGATAATTTAACTTTGTAATTTATAGTGTAAAGAGGATTTCTAAGATGCAAGGTGTTTTGACTTATTATATTGTGATGTTTATCTTGAAACTGTCAGCGAAATTGTACATTGAATGATTTATAGGCACAGTGTAATCATAATTTGTTGTCTGGATGTTTATTTTTTATGCTATCAAATTTTAAATCGTACTAGCCAAAATTCCAACATTCAGTACTACAAGTCTCAATTAAAAACATTTCTCTGAGTAAAAGGGAACCTTAAGTTTCATCATCTTTGTTTGTCAACATCTTTCAAACAACTGTCACTGATGGGTGTTCTATATGCACTAAAAAATACACTAAAAACCCTCAATTAAATTGTTAACCCGGGGTAAGTAAACTTAGAGTTGTAGCACTATATGTGTCAAGGCAGAAAGGCTAGAGGTAGTATAGTCTAACTAAGGAAATTGGCTATCTAAGGGTTAATCTACTTAAGCAAAGACTACTAATGATCAAACCCTACTAAGAAATTTAAATTATTTACCCTAAGTAACTTTTGAACAAAGGATCGATGGATAGTCCTAAGAAAACAAATGAAAACCCTACTTAAAGAAAATCAACTTAATCATGACAATAAGCAAAATCAAACTATCTATTTAATCTACCTAATAAGCAATAACAACAGCAAACTACTTTAATTAACCTACTCAAATTCAATAAGAAACTATCATATTAAAGAAAGTAAACACGGGAAACTACCCTATTAAAGAAAATAAACAAGCAAGCAACTACCCTATCAAAGAAAATAACAAGCAAGTAATCAACTAACTAACCTATGATAACTTCTACAGCAAGTAAACTAATCAAGATTACTCAATAAGCAACTAATCAAACTAATAAGCAAGTGAACTATATTCTTAAATTAAACTTCACAATTACTTCTAATTGACGAAAAGAAATCTTAATCTACTAAATTCAAAGCATCATGACAATAAAAGTAATCAACAACTATTCTTTAATCTATGATAAGAAAACTATTCTTTAATCTACCAAAGCAAGAAGACTATTCTCTAATCTAGAAAAAAAAGAAAACTCAAATATAGTGTTGATGGTTATGTCTTTGGTGTCTTATGATATCATGATGGCACTTAACAATTAACGATAACTCAAGAGGTATAAACTCAATATTGACTTTGATAGCAAAGTGAAAATTGTGAATTAGACAATCCAATGAGAACTTAGCCATTATAGAAGCAACATCAAATATCCTACATATCCATGTGATTATTCAATCTATTCATTAATCATCAACAGTATAAAAACACTATTCTATTTAATTCAATTACATTCTATGCTAATTAAGCAAATTCATACTACTTAGATTCATAACTGAAAACTAAAATCAATAATCAACTTCGAATTAAAATTGCAACCTAGATCTCTAAAAGGAAATTGCATGAAATAAAATAAACTAATCCTATTTTAACAATTCAAATTGCAAAAGAGGAAATGCTCATAAAACATAAATTAAATCCTATTTCAACATATGACAAGAAATTAAATGAGCAAACTAACTAACAACTAGATAAGAAAAACTATATAGCAATTGGATAAACAAACTCAAAAATGAAATCTAAAACTAACAACTATCCATCCACCGAAACTTGCCAAAGAAACCATAAACTAACTACTTTGTTTCAACTATGTTTTTAAACTCTATTTTAGCATATGAAAAAACTAAATACCATCTAATTATACACAGGGTTAGTAGCTAAGAACTTGCAAGTTCATTTCCTATCAACTAAAAGATCATTGCATATTAACACTAGCCTCCATAATAACTTGCAAAACTAAACTAAGGTAATTAAATTATGAACAACAATCTATACAATAGATAAGCACAATAAAACTCATGTACAGGAAATAAACAAAATGACGATTACACTACTCCAATTCACAAGAAAAATAACTAAATATTCACCCAGACTATTGGTGGGCCCCCAAGCAGGTTGTGGCTACTCTTCAAGGATGAATCACGAGCTCAATAATCACAATTTCAACATTTAAAATAAAAAACGTAGTTTTACACAGTTTTAGAAAAATATGTCTAGAATTGGTAAAACGGAGCTTAACTATTCTTCTCATCTCCTCCATAACTATTTCTCTGACCACTGAGGTGGTATTTATACATTTACAAGCTGAGAGGTCGACCACTGGAAGGGTCATCCTCCTCTAAAAACAGCAAATCGCATTCAATGCGTCTTAACCGTCGGTGGCTTCTAGAAACAAGGTGAGCCAATAAATGCCCAGCATAACAACCCAATCTGAGTTGTTCGAAGCTCAATAGTTGGAGGCCACGAGACAAAGAAAACTGATGTCTCTGATTCACCCATCGTTGGCCGCCAATATGATAAACACCAAATCGCCCATGGTTTTAGTGCAGGACGGAGTGTCGAATGGAGTACCGGAGGGAGTGTCGGATGCAAAAACGACCTGCGATTTTTCCCTGTGACACACAGAATGCAAATTAGTTTTCTGAAATCACTAAAACATGCTGAATTATACTCAAAACCATCATAAAAATTGAATCATACATACCTGGTATGAACCACGGTGATTTAACACAAAAACTCTTCAAAATTCTTCAAAACAGGAAAATACATATACAAATTTGGCCAAAAACGGATTGAATCAGCATTATTAAATTAACCATATCGCGGGCCCAACATTAACCCCACACCTAAGATTTTGTAGGTCCCACTGCAAACAAAAAGGAATTACCCTTCATGACTAAGCTTGTTGAGGAGGATCAACTTTAGAAGCTTCTCCTTCTTGCCATGAAGATTGTGTCTTATGCCTCTTGTGTTGCTTCAATTGTGCCCTGAGGTTGCAGTTGGCTTTGGTCATCTCGTCAACCAAACTTTCAAGGGAATTCATCTTTGCTTGGAGGACTGCATTATCATGGTGAAGATGCATGTCCATAGTCTTCCTATCTTCCAATTGTTGCAGCAGTTGAAAATTCTCTTGTTGTAATTTCTCCATGGCTGGAGCAGGATCAGATATCTCGGAGGAGGGCTTAGATCCTTTGAAAGATGTAGAATGTCTATCGGTCTTATTATCTAGGGTAGGCAACTATGAGGTAGGAGTAATAGGGGGTTGATGAGGAGAAGTAGGTTCAGATTTTATCTTTCTTTGAGGCTTCAATTCGTCTACGGACACTTCCCTAAGTCTTTTGTGAGGACTCTCAAGATCAGAGGATACTTGGATAGGGTCTGAAGTAGTTAGGGGTTTTTCATAAGGTTTTCCTCTTGTGCTCTAGGTACTCTTTCGAAAGGGTCCTTTATTAAATTGATTATCTCCTCTCCTATTTGTGGGAACTGTAGGAAAGTCTTGTTGAATTACTTCTTGTAGCTTCTTGGGTGTAGGATCAAGAGATATTGAAGGCATATGGAGATTAACAATAGGATTCTTGGTCTTTTTGCCCGATGAGGATGCAGGGATATCAACAAGCTTCTTGGATTTTTGTTCTGGTAAATAAATGGCTTGTGCAGGAGGGTTTGGAGTCCTTGGAGAGTGGGGTTTGGATGGAGAAATAGTCCTTAAATCCAATGTATTTTTTCTAGCCTTGATTGTCAAGTGAGGGTTTGAAAAATGGTAAATGAACTCATCCCAAGTTGGCCCCTATGTTTCCACTTCAGATAAAACAAGGAGTTTGAAAAGGCCATGGTGAAAGAGGCTGTTGTGGGGGTTGGTTACATTCTTCCTCACTTGAGAGGACATCTTCTACAAGCTCTTTAGAAAGTAGAAGGGAAAATTCAATGGTTTATTGAACTGAAAGTGAGCTAACAATCAAAAGTGATAGGCTTTAAAGGTGGAATATATACCTTCACATGTGATCAACTTGGTGATGAATATGAGAGGGTTGATTATCTCCTCTTTTATCCACTCCTTAGAGTATCCTTTAGCTCCAGAGATATTCTGAAATTCTGGTTTAAAAACCTTGTTATAGCTTGATTGCAACAACTGGTGGTTTTTAAACCATCTATCTCCCACTCTTGGAAGCTTCGTGGTTGCGGCTATGGATTCCTCTGAGACTCCCACGTGCATTGTATTCCCATCAAAATCGAGGGAAAATTTCATTGAGATGCCATCGTCGTGGCCCTGCAAGTGAGACAAAAACGGCCCCCAGCCTACGCGAAAAAATACTTCCCTGCACTATGCAAACTCAGGGATGGCAAAGAGGTCTGCGTAGGAAGAGGGATCATACCTTTTGGGCATCGTGACGGTGTGGAAAGAATGGAAAGAGGGAGAAATTCATAGAAAGGGTGCAATCAGGCCAAGGAAGGGCACGATTATTCAAAGGCCAAGCGCAATTGAACCGAGGAATGAAATGAACAAAGGTTGAGCATGTTTAAAAACACAGGGGAGAACGCAAATGAGAAGAGGTGAATCAAAATGAGCAAAGGTGAGTGTGAGGAATAATGGGATAACCTAATTCCATTTATGAGTGCACCTATGGTGGAATTGATTGCACACATGCACGCCCGAGTTTCCATGTGTGAGCGATTTCGAATTTGAAGGCATGTTTTTGGGGGAAATCATAATGATAAGAAGTTAGATCAATGTCTAAGTGTTTTGAATTGGACATTTGATCATGAAAATGTCTAAGGTTTGCATCATTTGATCTTGATTGCCATGAACTAATTCAATTAAATGTCATCAATTCCTGGTTACCTGAAATTGTGGACAATTATTGGTGTATATTTTCATATGGAACTTCGTTCGGCACCTCATATGGCACTTCATATGGCACCTCATACAACACTTCATATGGAACTCCATATGGCACTCCATATGGTACCTCTATGCTAAATGCATTTTTTTTCCTCCTGTAATGGATAGCCTGCAGTCTTGGAACGGTTTTGACAATCATAGTGATTAAGAGTAGAGGAAGAGTGTTCTATTATTATTGATTTTTCCACCATGCTTACTCAATCCACTCTCATAAGGCATGTAATTTCAATTCTTACAATGAACAACTGTTGGCAAATTCAGTTAACGGGCAGTGATTGGTAAATTCAATTAACAGACAGGGAATGCTTGTCATTGATGGAAATAGTGAAGATGACAGGCAAACAGAAGACAAGTTCAGAAAGGTGAATGATAGAAAGCAGTAAATTATCGAAGGCAGCGAATGAGCGAAAGTTTGAGAAGAATATCTTGAGAAGAAGAATCTCTGATCGTTGAAGAGGGAGACAGATCTCAGCCATCAGATCCGAGAACAGGGTCCGACCACTGTTGGATCGAGGAGAATCTGCATGGTCTTTAAAGTGCAAGGAGAAGTGGGCACAATCACAATATGCAAACTCGCGATAAAATCTGAGCCGTCAGATCAAGTTTTGATCTGGACCGTTAATTCCATTCAGTATCGGGGATCGGGACTTTGAAGTGACAATAACACTTGACATCAAGAACCATGATTTCGCGATATGTGATAATGCGATTCAATTGTAGCCATTGAATCGAGAATGAGATCTGGACCATTGATCCTCTGCATGGAGTATCAGGGATCGGGACTTTGAAATGACAAAATCACTTGACCTCAAGAACCCCAATTTTGCGATATGCGATGTCATGATGCAATCGCAACCATTGAATCGAGAATGAATCTAGACCATTGATTATGGCTCATATCGGAGTTTCGGGGATCGCGACTTGGAGAGGCAAAGAAACCAATGCATCAAGAACCCCGATTTCGCGATATGCGAAATCGTGATTGAATCTGAACCATCAGACCAAGAAGTGATCTAGACCGTCGACCCAACTCACGACAACAGACCATGTCAGCTAGGGACACGTGGCACAATCAAGTAATGACAAGTGTCAGACTGATTCAACATTTCATGCACATGTAAGTCATGAATTAGAGTGACACATGGCAGTATTCAGTAGGTGTCAATTCATGTGTGACGTCAGCAGATGGACACATATTGGAATTTTGTGAATCACAATATGGAGAGACATAACGTTGTGGTCATAGCCCTTGGTCACATCAGTGAGAGATGGACAGATGTCAGAGGACAAGGAGCCGAGCCTTATCGCATGGTCAGGTGGAGAATGACACAGAAGGTGAC
>ML779040.1:165918-190689 GCA_009831015.1 Picea engelmannii
GCATTGGAAAAATTCAAAGTGTTTAAGGCTCTGACTGAGAATCAAACAGGAAAAAGATTAAAGGCAGTAAGGTCTGATAGAGGAGGAGAGTTCAGTTCAGATAACTTCAAAGAATTCTGTGATAAGCATGGGATCAAAAGAGAATACACAATTCCAAGGACTCCACAGAAAAACGGAGTTGTTGAGAGGCAGAATAGGTCAGTACAGCAAATGGAAAGATCTATGATGAATGAGAGGAACATACCTCAGAAATATTGGGTGGAAGCAATCATACAGATGTTCATATTCTTAACAAATCTCATCTCAGACCACACATTGACAAGACTCCTTATGAACTTTGGTTTGGAAGACCTGCTTCAATCAAGCATTTTAAAGTTTTTGGGAGTACATGTTATATCAATAACAATGATGAAAATATTGGCAAATATGATGACAGGGATGATGAAGGTATCTTCTTGGGTTATGCTACAAACAGTAAAGGATACAGATGCTACAATAAAAGACTGCACAAACTAGTTGATTATATAGATATAAAAGTTGATGAAGAAATCCCAGTCAGAAATGTAAGCAGTGCTGAACCAAGAACAAAAGATATAGTTGAAGATGAAGATGAACAGGTCCAAGGATCAGAAAGAGAAGAGTCTGGATCAGATGAAGATATGAACATTCAAGCTCACACAAATCAACAGAAAGAAGCAAAATCTCCTCTTAGAATAATTAGAAAGAATCATCCTGAAAATCAGATAATTGGGGATATAAATGGAGTTCAGACAAGAAGGAAATTGATTAAAGACTCAGAACAATCTCATGTTGCTTTTTTATTTATGACTGAACCTAAAAATTTTGAGGAAGCTAGCCAGGAAGATAATTGGATTAAAGCAATGAATGAAGAGCTTGATCAAATTGAGAAGAACAATACTTGGGAGCTTGTTCCTAGACCTAAAGATAACAATGTAATAGGTTCCAAATGGGTGTTTAAGAACAAAATGAATGAAAAAGGACAAGTTGTTAGAAATAAAGCCAGATTGGTCTGTAAGGGATATGCACAAGTTGAAGGTTAGGACTTTGATGAAACCTTTGCACCAGTGGCAAGATTGGAAGTTATCAGAATGTTTCTTGCTTATTCTTTTCATAAGAATTTCAAAGTTTATCATATGGATGTTAAGTCAGCATTTCTTAATGGAGATCTAGAAGAAGAAGTATATATGGAGCAACCTGAAGGATTTTCATTGACAGACAATCCTAATTATGTTTGTAAGCTGAAGAAGGCCTTATATGGACTAAAACAAGCACCACGAGCGTGGTACTACAGACTGGACAAATTTCTACAAGAAAAAGGGCTCAAGAAAGGTACTGTTGATAGTAACCTTTACATTAAGTCTGAAGGTGATGATTTACTAGTTGTTTTGGTTTATGTAGATGATATTATTTTTGGTTGTACTAATCAATCATCTGTCTAGTGGTTTGCTAATTCTATGCAAACAGAATTTGAAATGTCTATGATAGGAGAACTTTCATATTTTCTTGGCTTACAAGTAAAACAAAGCTCTGCAAGAATTTTTATTTCTCAAGAAAAATATTTGAAAGAGATATTGAAGAAATTTCAGATGGAAGATTCCTCTACAGTCAGCACACCTATGGTGGTTGGTTGCAAGCTGAGAAAAGATGATATCTCACCTGATGTTGATCAAAGGACATATCGTTCAATGATAGGCAATCTTCTGTACATCACAGCATCCTGTCCTGATATAATGCAAGCTGTTGGAATGGTAAGTCGTTTTCAGTCTGCTCCTAAACAAATTCATCTGGTAGTTGTCAAGAGAATATTTAAATACTTGAAGGGAACAATGACTTATGGACTGTGGTATCCTAGAAATCAGAATTTTCAGTTAACTACTTATTCAGATGCAGACTGGGCAAACTATGTTGATGAGAGAAAAAGCACCAGTGGAGGAGCATTTTTTATGGGTGACTCATTAGTTGCATGGCTTAGTAAAAAGCAGGGATCCATCTCATTATACACTACAGAGGCAGAATACATTGCTGCTACTACTTGCTGCACACAAATCTTATGGATGATACAAACTCTTGCAGATCTGAAGGTAACTTACACTGATCCTATTCCAATTGATTGTGATAACACAAGTGCCATTAGTGTCTCCAAGAATCCTGTTCTTCATTCCAAGACTAAGCATATTCCAATCAAGTATCATTTTCTCCAAGAACAAGTTACAAACAGAATTGTTCAGTTGAATTATATACCTTCTACAGAACAGATTGTTGATATCTTTACTAAACCATTAGCAGCAACCCCTTTTGGATATCTTCGTCAAAAGTTGGGGGTTATAATCTCTTGTGTCTAATATGTGCACCTGGTCAGGGGGAGTGCTTATTGAATATCTGGTGTATTCCCAAGATGCTTATAGTCGATAGGGGGAGTATGTTTTGCAACAAGATCAGGGGAAGAATGGTTCTTCTTTGACATTGATGTCAAAGGGGGAGAAAAGAGCAGGAGAGAAGATCTAAATACATGTGGGTGCTTGTGTTTCCATCAATGCCAAAGGGGGAGATTTTTGGCAAATTCAGTTAACGGACAGTGATTGGAAAATTCAGTTAATAGACAATGAATGCTTGTCATTGATCACAACAGTGAAGATGATAGGAAAACAGAAGACAAGTTCAGAAAGGTGAATGATAGAAAGTAGTAAATTATCGAAGGTAGTGAATGATCGAAGGCAGCGAATGAGAGAAAGTTTGAGAAGAAGAATCTCTGATCGTTAAAGAGGAAGATAGATCTCAGTCGTCAGATCCGAGTGCAGGGTCTAACCACCGTTGGATCGAGGAGAATCTGCATGGTCTTTAAAGTGAAAGGAGAAGTGGGCGCAATCACAATATGCAAAATCGCGATGAAATCTGAGCCGTCAGATCAAGTTTTGATCTGGACCGTTAATTCCAATCAGTATCGGGGATCGGGACTTTGAAGTGACAAGAACACTTGACATCAAGAACCATGATTTCACAATATGTGATATCGTGATTCAATCGTAGCCATTGAATCGAGAATGAGATCTGGACCATTGATCCTCTGCATGGAGTATCGGGGATCAGGACTTTGAAATGACAAAATCACTTGACCTCAAGAACCCCGATTTCACGATATGCGATGTCACAATGCAATCACAGCCATTGAATCGAGAATGAATCTAGACCATTGATTATGGATCGTATCGAAGTTTTGGGGATCGTGACTTGGAGAGGCAAAGAAACCAATGCATCAAGAACCCCGATTTCGCGATATGCGAAATCGCGATTGAATCTAAACCGTCAAACCAAGAAGTGATCTAGACCGTCGACCCAACTCACGACAGCAGACCACGTCAGCTAGGGACACATGGCACAATCAGGTAATGACAAGTGTCAGACTGATTCAACATTTCATGCACATGTAAGTCATGAATTAGAGTGACACGTGGCAGTATTCAACATGTGTCAATTCACGTGTGACGTCAGCAGATAGACACATATCAGAATTTCGTGAATCACAATATGGAGAGACATGAGGTTGTGGTCACAGCCCTTGGTCACATCAACGAGAGATGGATAGATGTCAGAGGACAAGGAGAAGTCGAGCCTTGTCGCACGGTCAGGTGGAGAATGACACAGAAGGTGACACGACAGGAGTGGGGCCCTTCGTCAATACTCCACCATTCCGGACCCCCCCCCCCGTATTAAAGACAGAAAGGCAAGGGGGGTCCGGAATCACTTGAGCGTCGTTGATCTAAGTGCTTTAATCCTGACCGCTTGAGAGATGCGTGCCCAATTATGGACCCCCCCATCCGCTTAAAGATAGAATGTAAAGGGGGCTCCGGAATCGAATCTTGACCGTAGATATGAGAGCACAGATAATGACCGTCTAGATTTGCTCGCCGCATATCCAACGATGTAGATGAATTTAAAGAAGATTGGAGGGTTACTGTTCTTTCTCACAGATTAACTACTGAGTTTGGAATCTGTTAGCAAAACAGACTCATGATTGCAAATCAGTTAGCGTTTCAGTTGGCGATTTAGTTGCTTAGACAGTTGTCATCTTTTTTCCTAAGGAGTTGGGAAGTTGAACCGTTATGTTCGAGTGTATAAAAGAAGATGAACCAGACTGTGTCGGGTTGGTTGTTTTGTATGTGAAAAAGAATGAAACTGTAAGTAAAGTAGAGGAGAGGATGCACAGGAGAAGATTAAGTATAAGAGAAGAATGACAGAAAGAGAAAAAGGAGAGCAGAATGAGAGAACGAGTTAATGCAGAGCATACCTACTGAACAGACAGACGAAGAGAAGAGCAGCAGAACAGTGTGCAGAAGACCAGATTTACAGAATAAAGAAATATTGGTAAGAACAGACTTATCTGTAAAGTTGAATGTTTATTTGATCATTTATATTTTAGGGAGGTTGGGAGGTGCTCGGGAGGACTGTTGTCCTCAGAGGTTCAAGTGGGAGCTTGAACACAGGAAGTTGTAGCTTCCATCTGGTTGCAGCCAGAGAAACCAGGGTGGCAGGGTGGTGCTAGGGAGAACAAGTGTTCTCTGTTATGCAGGTTGGAGCCTGTGTAACTGGAAGTTGGTCCTTCCATCCAGTTGGTGCTGGAACATTCAGGAAGTTGGTGCTTCCATCCAGTTGGTGTTGGAATATTTAGGGAGTTGGTGCTTCCTTCTAGTGGGTGCTAGAGAAACCAGAGAGTTGGTGCTCTCAAACAAGTTGCAGCTTGTAAAACAGAGGTAGCAGCCTCACATTGAGTTGGTGCTCAATTGTAAATGATGTACAGAACTGAAAAAGACTGCCTATCATTTCAAAGAAGAAGAGGTTTTCTCCCTTTATGGGTTTCCTCATGAAAATATGTCTCTGTGTGTACTTTATGTGTGACTGATGGTCTTTACTTTTACTGTCCATATGTTGTATATTGTTGATGATCAATTGAAGGAAGATAAATAATATTTAAAAGGTATAAAATTGTTTAAGCTCATAAACAACTGATTCACCCCCCCTCTCAGTTGTTTTAGTATTTCCAACAACAACCTATAACAAAAATAAACCAATAAAGTGGTATGTTAAGGATATGTACAACAATTTATAACACACAAGAAATTTAGCATTTCAAAAATAAAATGATTGCTGATGTAATAACCTGTATCATGAAAACAATACATAATTTTTTACAAATATTTACTTCTCTAGGCAATGATCATTTGTCAACTCATGAACCCCTCGCCCACACCTAAGTATTGTGACACCTAACAATCAAAAATATAGGAAACCAGTCATTTCTCCCTATAGCGGAAGATTTACAGCTTGTTAAGTGTAGAGATAAATTTCATAGATTGGTCTGATGAGACGGTTAAAAGATGGCCCCACCTATAGGATAAGAGATCTTATATATAGATAAGAAGAGGTAGGAAAGAGAGTTTCAAGATAGTCTCAAAGTTAGCTCCCAATGGAAAATTTATGGAGTTCATTAACCTTAACTTAACCATACATAATTCCTATCAACTTTGTCTACAAGTAATGTCGTACATTAGGACAAGTTTAAATTTATTATTTATTTTTGTCAGATTACCATCCTCGCTAGGTAGAATGCCTAGCTGCCAACAAGCATGTTCAGTACTCTAGCGGGTTTAACTAGTTATACCACATGTCGGTACCCACTACCATCAGACATGTTTAGTATCCCGACAGGTTATCCTCTTACACCCTCAGAGACTGGCCCTCCATCTTTTAATATTTTAGTATAAGATTGCTTTGTGCAAGAAGATGGGGGGACAGCTTAGAAAACAACTTTTTCTTTATTTTTTTTCAATTGGGATGGTATTTATGCTAGAGGATGACATTCCATTATATATTCCTTAGTGATTGTCCTGATGTAAGGGGTACTTAAGAGGACATAGCATATCTAAAGATATGATATAATTAAGCTATTTAGTGTGTAGTGAATGGTACCATTGAGAAAGAACAGAAAGGTATCTCTAGGCTCAACTCACTTTCTTCTTCTGTAATTTATTGTGATGTTTCCATGACTAACCATTGATCAGACCTCCTTGTTACTCTTTAATAAAGATAATTTACCCACTTATCCGGGTTTCTTGGGAAAAATATACGAGAGACCTCTAAGCTTCATGGTTACGGTATCACTTCCTTATATAGTGGTGAAGATTTTCAAGAGCAACTATTTTTTAAAATGCGTTAAGAAAAAGAGAAGATGAAAATCTTTGCAAAAATATGGCTAAATATAGCAAGTCATTATTCATTTGATGCTTAGCAGACAACAAGGTTCAAATATAGAAACATTTTGAAGAGAAATCCTTCTTTTATATTGCCTTGAAACTGTCTACCCCTGGTGAGATAAATATTTATAGAAATCTCTAGAATTGCTTATCAACAAAATTCAAAATTATTTACATATGTACAGTAGAAAATTCATAAAACATTCAAGAACAAGGGGGCACTTCCCCATCTACTAAGGCCAATGCCTTGTCAGTTGACATGACCTATAGAAAGTATTCCTTGGAAATGGGCTTATGATAAAATTTTAGTCGGTGTCCATTTACTACTAAGGAGACTTGTCCATCGTCAATTGTTTTGATTTTCATAGCCCCATTGTCATATACAGTGACTACCTCGTAAGGCCCCAACCACCGGGTGGTGAGTTTTCCTTTGAAGGTCTTAAATTGGGAATCAAACAACAAATCCCAATCACCAGATTGGAAGTGTTTCTTCTTAATAAACTTGTCATGCCACTTGCTCCTCTGGTTTTGGACTAACATTGTTCGTTGGATGGCATCTTGCATGATCTCATCCAACTCATTCAATTGTAGGGCTCGTTGTTTCTGAGCCTCATCTAAGTTTACTCCCAATTCTGTGGCAATACAGAAGGTCCTTACTTGGAATTCTATTGGTAGAAGTACTTGTTTCCCGTACACTAGTTGATAAGGGGTATGTCCAGTGGTGTTTCTCCAGGTGGTCTGATATGCCCACAAAGCCTCTGGAAGTCTATCAGCCCAATCCTGGTGATGTAATTGAACAGTCTTGGTTAAGATAGCTTCCATAACTTTGTTTGTATATTCTACCTGACCATTAGCTTATGGGTGGTATGGAGAATATTTACAGTGTTTAATCCCATATTTCTATGTTAGCTCTCTCATTAGCTTGGAAGTGAATTGAGTGCCTTGGTCTGTAACAATTTCAAGAGGGACACCGAAGCGGGTAAATATGTCTTCATAAATAAATTCGACAACAGATTTCTCTGTAGCCCTAAATAGGGCTTTTGCCTCTACCCACTTGGTGACATAGTCTATAAAAACCAAAATATAGTTCTTCTTATAGGGCATGGGTGAAATTGGTCCTACAAAGTCAAGGGCCCATTTTTCAAAAGGTTCTATCATAAATTGGGCATGCAAGGGAATTTCGTCAATTGGTGTAGGTCTTCCTATCATTTGGAAACTATCACAACTCCTCACATACTTGGAAGCATCTTTGAAAATGCTAGGCTAATAGTAACCCGAATGTAATACCTTATATGTTTTTCGTTTGTCAGAAAAATGGCCACCACATGGTCCATCATGACAACTTCATAGTATTTATGGTACCTCATCCTCTCGAACACATATACGAATAATCAAATCAGGACCTGTACGAAAAAGTTCATGACCAACCCAAGAGTAATTGGCACTTTGCGTAATAATTTTATGCTTTTCATGAGGTGACAAATGAGACTGTAAATTCCTAGTAGCTAGATAGTTTTCCATATCTGCAAACCATGGGGTATTTACAGAGAAGGAAAAAAGGTGCTCATCTGGGAAACTATCATCTACAAGAATATCATCATCCTCATTTTTTATTCGTGAAAGAAAATCAGATACCAAATTCTCCTTTCCAGTTCGGTCAAGCACGGTGATATTAAACTCTTGAAATAGTAGGAGCCACCTAGTCACTCGACCATTAGTTATGGGTTTATTCATGAGAAATCTAATGGAGGAATGATATGTGTGTACAAATACTTCATAACCAGTAATGTAATGATGAAACTTATTGATAGCATGAACTACTGCCAAGAATTCCTTCTCGGTAACTGTGTAGTTTAGCTCGGCAGGGAACAAGTTCTTGCTTACAAAATAAATGGTATAGGACTATTGGTCTTCTTTCTTCCCTAATAATCCTCCTATTACAGTGTCGGAGGCATCATTAGATATGTGAAATGGGAGATTCCAATTGGGCCTCTAAGAACTGGTGCCACAGACACCTTAGATTTCAGGGTTTCAAAGGCAGTTTGACACTGTTCAGTCCAAACAAAATCAACATCCTTTATTAACAATCCAAACATGGGTGCAGCAATCTTTGTAAAATTTTCAATAAACCATCGGTAGTATCTGACATGTCCAAGAAATATTCTCACCTCTTTTTGAGTCTTGGGGGGTGGAAGTCTAACGATGACCTCAATCTTTGTAGGATTGACTTTTATCCCTTCAGATGAAAGATGATGTCCTAGAACCACTCCTTCAGTCAACAACATTTTACATTTTTCATGACTTAGAGACAAGTTCATTTCTTGGCATCTGATAAGGAATTTTTCTAAGTTATCTAAGGCTTCTTGGTAAGTATTTCCATATACTGTGAAGTCATCCATGTATACCTCCACACAATCATGAATAAGATCAACAAATATCCCTAATATTGCTCGTTGCAATGTGGCAGGAGAATTACACAATCCAAATGGTAAAACCCTATAGGCATAGGTTCCCCAAGGACAAGTAAAGGATGTCTTGTCCTGGTCCTTGGGTGCTATGAGAATTTGATTGTACCCGTTGAACTCATCTAAAAAGGAGAAATACTTCTTTCTAGACAAGGTATCCAAAATTTGGTCAATGAAAGGAAGAGGAAAGTAATCTTTCAGAGTGGCTTTATTGAGCTCCCAGAAATCAACACAAATTCTCCATTTCCTGGTCACTTTATTTGGAACCACTACAAGTGGGGATACCCACTTACTGTTGGAGATGGGATAAATAAATACTACATTTAATAACTTTTGGATCTCCTCTTTTACTATATCCTTGAGTGTTGGGTTCATCTTTCTCTGGGGTTGCCTGACAGGTGTTACTTCACCTTGTGTGTATATGTGATGGATACATGTGTCAAGGTGTATACCCTTCATGTCAGTGTATTCCCAAGCGAATGCTCCTATTTGTTCTTTAAGGATACTTACTAACTATTTTTATTGGCCTGCATCTAGCCCGGAGTTTATATGTAAACATTTCTCTAGACTAATCTCATAGGGAATCGTATAAGACATAGCAGACTCATCTATCTCAAATATAAAAGATGTCGAAGACAAAATGGATGGGTCCAATTGTTCCTAAAATTCTTCCCCAAACATGTACTCAAATTGGGGAAACGATTATGGAAAATCAACACATGTGATAGCAGAAATGAACTGGTTTAGCACATTTTCCATTGTGTTCTTTTGAAGTGCCCAGGCATGGTCACTTGATACGACATATTCTTCCCAGTCCTCATTCTCATATGGACATTCAAGACACCATATATTCTCCATGATAGGTTGAGTTGGAGGGTATATGGTGAGCTTCTGGATAGAGAGTCCATTTGAGATGGTCATTTCTCCCTCTCTACGACCAATAAATGCATTGGTCATGGCTAACCAAGGTATTCCCAAAATGATAGGATGGCCTTTGGTAGGATCCTTTGAGTGACTGAAAAGAAAGTCTACTAGGTACTCCCATGAGGCTAAAGTAACTATGATATCATCCAAAATTCCTTCAGGTATAACCCTGGTCTTATCTGCTAATTCCAAAATGGTTGGGGTAGGCCTAAGAAGAGGTTGTAACTGTAATTTCTCCAAGGTAGTAGGGTCATAACATTGATGGTTGCCCCTAGGTCTATGAGAGTATTTCCAATGTAGACCTCATTAATGGTTATCGTCACTACAGGATTTCCTGGGTTCCCATATTTTGCTACCTTAGGCTGCTCTAATATATACTCAAAAAGTTATCCTATCAAATGTACTGTAGGAGGGTCCTTTTGCTTCCTACCTGGCTTCTTAATACACAATTATTTGACTACCTTATTGTAGATTGGAATATCCTTAATGGCTTGTAGCAAGGGAATATTGACACAAATATTATTCAATTCATTCAAGATGTCAAATTTTGGTCGGGTGGTAGGTTTCTCGATTACTAATATTTCTGGATAAGGAGGGGCCTTTGTAATTTGTGAAGGTTCATTTTGGGGAAGCTTGGGTTCGTCGTCCTTAGGAATAATAACATGTTCCCACCTAGTGTCATCTATGGGTTGTTTTGGGGTTTCCTCTTTTTCTTCTTCCTGGATGACTACTGAAGGTATCTACCTGCCTAGAACTTTTCCCGACCTCAATTGAATATTTTGTAATGGAACAAGAGTAATAACATATGTCAGGAAGGCCTGCATCTCAACAGTGTGAAGAGGTTGAGTGGGAATGTTATTGGTATTGGGCACTGGTTGTGTCAATAATACTGTCGGTCTTGGGGAGCTTGCATTATGATATTGTCGTGGTTGTTGTTGTGGAATAGGACATAAAGGTGGTGGAACAAAACCTAGTAGAAGTTGCATAGTGTTCAGTGAAAACTGAGGATAAGGATGGTTGTGAATAGAGACAGGTGGAGCTTGAGGGTTCCCTTGGTTATGCCCTCCTCTCCACCATTGAATCCAAGGAGGTTGGTACTGTGTAGACCAGTTTTTCCAACTTGGTGAGTTCCACTATTGTTGTTGTTGATAAAAGGGTGGAACTTGAGATTGTGGATCTGGGTATGTGGGTTGGTTCCTAGGCTACCATGGCATCCTATGTGCATAAGAGGATTCCCCAGGATCCCCACTCCTATATATGGCTAACAAACCGAGAAATGATGGACATTTCTTAGTTGAATGGTCTATTGTGCAGAAGCCACAAAATGAAATGTTATCTAATGGGAATTCCCTTGAGGAATGCTTCCTTCTACATCTTGGGAAATATATGCTCATTGTTGCATTTTCCTCCTGTTTCTTTGTAATTTTTAGGGTGTCCAACTGGGAACCTATTGTGCTTAAGATATATGACTTGAAGTTCTCTAAAAGGTTCCATATCTCTGCTCTTGTGATACCACCCGAACTAACTGGTTTTAAGTTTCTATTATAAGGGTCCCAAACATTCTGTCATGTTTTAGCTCTACTCCTCGAGTAATTCTTACACATTTCACATATTTCGGAGAATGGTTTATGAGAGATGTCACCTGATGACATCAAGTTAAGCATCTCTAGGTATTCTTCTGAAATTCCCTTAAGAAAAAGATCCCTAACTGCATCCTCTGGGAGGTCATGGTATTTCGAATTCTGGGAGATGTTTGCAAACCATTCCATATAGTCCTCGAGATTCTCATCTTCTAATTGTTGGATTTTGAAAATATCGTTATGATATTCTTTGGTCTTGCAGTAGTCTTGGCACTTTTTAAGAAATATATATTTCATAGCTTCCCAAGACCTAATACTGGATTCTCCCAACCCCATGAACCATCTTAGTGCAGAGTCCTTGAGGGTGGTAGGAAAGAGTTTTAGTTTCTGGGCATCTTGTAAGTAGTTGTAGCTTTTACATAAGATGTCAAACTCAAATAGGAAGGTATCTGGATCTTCATTGATTTTACCGTAAAAGGTGGGCACTGCTGAGAGGGGAATATTTTTCATATTGACATTTGGGGTGGTGTCCAAAATTGGAAACCCGAAGGTAGTTTCGGTTTGATTTCCAGCTTCTTCTTCCTCCCCATGTCTTACATTGTTATGATCCTCTTGATTATCCATACTGGTTTGGTTTCCAAAAAGAGAGTACCTAGGTGGTTTTATCTTTCAAGAAAACAAGGTTTCCCCTGATGGAAAGGTCTTCCTACTGATTGGATGTTTGGGACTCTACTTGAGCCGGTTGAGATTATTGGTGCCAAAGTTTCTGTGTCAATTTGAGAGATAATTACGTTGGTTGAAATACCAAAAAAAATATTCACTTGTTCAGGGTCTATGATGTCTTCAAAGTTAGGATCTCTTGGTGGTGGTGTAAAAGAAAAGGTCGTATTTTTTGGTTATGCAGAAGGCTCGAGTGATCTTGCCTCTTGTTCCACTATTACGGATGCTTCAATTTTTTGTTCTATAGTGCTCTCTGTCTTAGTCTCTTAAGAGACATCTTTAGCTCTTTGGTTTGAGCTAGCTCCTGTTTTTCGGTATCAATCTGCAGAGTTTATAAGTGGAACATTCCTTCCCCCAAAAATATTGGAAGGAACCTTGGTTGAAAGTTCCAATTTAGATTTAATGTATCTACCTTTTGGGTCTCTAGGTCTATTCATGAAAGCAAACCAAAACAAAAAATAAAAAATACCATTGGGTTTGGGGGAACCTGCTATAGTAGATGCACAGGTTCTTACCTCTCGTATTAAAGTTCCCCCGCCACCAAACTAATGCTAATGTTTAGAAATGATCTAATTCCTAACTATTTCCTACCTTGAGACAACTCCCCGACAACGACGCCAAAAATGATGGGTGTTCTATATGCACTAAAAAACACACTAAAAACCCTCAATTAAATTGTCAACCCGGGGTAAGTAAACTTAGAGTTGTAGCACTATATGTGCCAACGTATAAAGGCTAGAGTTCGTATAGTCTAACTAAGGAAATGGGCTATCTAAGGGATAATCTACTTAAGAAAAGACTATTAATGATCAAACGCTACTAAGAAACTTAAATTATTTACCCTAAGTAACTTTTGAACAAAGAATCAATGGATAGTCCTAAGAAAGCAAATTAAAACCCTACTTAAAGAAAATCAACTTAATCATGACAATAAGCAAAAGCAAATTGTTGAGTCTCTATTTTGACATAAATAATGCCCTATCTTACCCTATATCTAAGCCTTTTTGCCTCTATTATAAACCTATACTGGACTACTCCCTCCCAAAACACATGCCTAATAGCTATGTCATGTCCACAAGAGGTAATTGGTGATTTAAAGCATGTTTGTTTAACTTTCTTAAATTAATTCGATTGAAAGTGTTTTATTTTGTATAGTCCTAATGATTTGATTTATGAGCAGTCTATCTGGCACTACTAGACACTGTGTAATCCGGTACCAAATCCATTCTGGTACCAAGACGTGTGATATTCTAGTACTACCATCTCTGCTCTATTCCAGTACTAAACTCGCGACTGTGTGCAATCCGGTACCAAAACCTATGTTTCCAGAATGTGCCAGTTGGACCAAAATAATGGTGAAGATTTCAAGAAGACAGTTGGATAGGAGCGCCCGAGTCAGTTTTCTAGTTGCAAGAGACTCCATCGCTCATGCACTTCATGTCATGAGGATGGAGTCGATTCCTAAAAATTCGATGTAAATCTTAAATGTGAAATCTCTCAAACTGTTTAATGTTTATCCATAGATATTGATAGTATTAGCTTACCTTATATAAGGAATGTTGTATAGATGATAAATAGAGGAATAATAGCGAATGTAAAAATATACTGTAAGAACCAGACAATACTTATCATTATCATGTATGAAGTAAAAGATTGTTGATTCAATTTACCAGCTGAATTAATACAGAAGATCTTTTATGTCAATTCTTGGATGTGAGTGAAAATTTTTAGTCTGTTACTTCCTTAAGATGTTCCTTGTTGTTTCGGCAAGGGCCCACCACCCCAACTAAGGTAAACCTCCTTGTATATGTTCTGTGTGTTTGTGTGGATAGTTTACAACAGTGTGTGTGTGATTGGTCTTTACTTCATTTTTAGGATTGAGCATTGAGATAATCATTTTGGATTGTTGTGAATGAGCAAGTGTTGGATTGAATAGACATTTCATTCTCAGATGTTGAAGTTATCTATTTCATAATTTGAAATGTGGGACTAATATTTTGAGTTTATGACTGTAGTAGACCTAGTATCGTAAGGGACCAGGAGACTTTATATTTCATCTTCATGTTTTGTAATAAATTCTTTCAGTTATACTGAACTTCCCTTGTGTTGGTTTGATTGAATTACATAAGGTTAAAGTTGGATTTCATTTCGAGAATGATTGGAATTGATTGTTTTAATTGCTACAGGAGACAAGCTTCTTAAAGTTCATCTTTTCAATTCAAGCACCTAAAATGAACAGATTTGTTTCTTTAGGACAACATCTCTCTAATTGACTGTTTGTTTAAGTTCATTATCAGTTTTCTCTTCTAGGTTCAGAGAATACTTTGAAGTATTTAGAAATTTTAGAAACAAGATTTTTATGTTATTAATTATTTCCTATATACAATAGACTTAGGTAGGTTACTTGTTCTCGGCACATATAGTGTAACAACTCTTTCGATTACGAATCTGGGATTGACATTTAAATGAGTGTGACATATACATTGAAAATATTTACGCACCAACATTTTGGCGTCGTTGCCAGGGAGTTGTAAATGGTAACATGTAGCATATTTTTTATTGGTTTGATGAAGTATTGGATTGGATTTGAGGATAATCTGAGGGCGGAGATAAGACGGTAAGACGAAAGGTAAGAACTTGTGCATCCACTTTGGTGGGGTTGCTCCAAAGTCAGGTTGTCCTCCTACCTCTAATTATGAATTTGCATTTTCATTTATTTCATTTTTTTATGAGTAGGTACATGGATAATAAAGGTAGATTTATTGCTCCTAAAATATCAGAAAAACTAGAAAAGAAAACAACAAAGAAAACCCCCCCTTATACTAATTCATCGAAAACTCGTGCAGGAAAATTTCTCAGAGGAGAGAGCTCAAAGGCAGCAATTACAACAACAGAAAAAGGCACTAGATATGAAGCCACTGTTCAGATTAAATACATAAGTAAGCAAGAAAGGGAGGAAGCACTAGCGACTCCATCCAAAGGAGAAACTGGAAAAGAAGCAGAGGTGGTAATAGAGGAGGCTGCATCTGTTGTTGGGAGGCCGTATATACCAGGTAACCCGGTGGTGGAACCATCACTCAATGGAGAAAATTCACCACCTCCCTACAGATTGCTTGGAAACATGGCAGAAGAAGAGGGAAACATGGTCAATGAAACAAAGACATTTGGATTCCCCATACTAGATATTTCTAAAGACGTCGCTATGAAGAACATTCCATTATCTTCACTTCCTCATTTCCGAGGTATGTCAACAGAAGACCCTAACTCATTTTTATTTGAATTTGACATATTGTGTAGGAGCTATAACTACACAGATAATGCTCAAAAATTAAAACTTTTCCCAGCCACACTAAAATATTCGGCACTACAGTGGTTCATGAGCTTAGGGGAACACACAATTTTGTCTTGGGATGGTATGAAGGAGACCTTCCTCCAGAAATACCAAGATTGTTGCAGACCTAGGGACACTAGGAATGATATATTCAAAATGCAACAATCGGAAGAAGAAATCTTAGAAGACTACCTAGAGAGGTTCTTATACAATTACCAAAAGACTAAGCAGTTTTCCTTTGATACAACTACAGTTAGGACTATCTTTCTAAAGGGTGTGAGGGATGATTGCATTGAAGTGTTAAACCACATGAGTTATGGGGACATATGCCAAAATCCATTTGCAGACATAGCAGAGTATTGTAAAATATACTCTCACGGTCAAGCTAAAACAGGGAAAAGTATAAGGGACCCTACCAAAAGAATTGCTAAACCCACATCCGGAGGTGTCATGAGGATTGAACTAGGAAATCTATTGGAAAAACTTAAAATATATATCCTAAACACCATCAGTTCCCAACTAGATACCATGAAAATTAAAAGAAAACAAGAGGAAGAAAATGTTGTGTTAGCAATTTTCTGTCATCAGTGTAGGAGGAAACACCCTGAAAAGGAGTGCCCCCTCAATGTTATTGAAATTTGTGGTCTTTGCACAGAGGACCATCCTACTAATGAATTCCCTTATCCTCCTAGACTCAAGGCCATGTTCAAGGTAGGAGGAGAACCTGAGACATCCTACCCCCCTAGGAGACCATGGAGACAGCAAAACCCCAGCATGTATGCTAACCCAATTACACAATACCCCCAATAGCAATGGGTACCAATGTCTTATCCTCATTGGTTGACACAAACCCAACCTTGGAAACAAGGGTGGAGAGGACCTGTATATGGGAATGTCCCCTTTCAACCAACAAATTTTCCCACCTATCCACAATATGCTTCAAATATTTCACAGTTTCTCCCAGGATTTAACCCCCCTGCTCTTCTTTCACCCCCAAAACTACAACAACCACTTGCACTACCCATGAATCCAAATATGCAGCAACCAATGCAAGTTGCACCCATCCAAAACCCTCCTCAACCTACCCCTATTCCTGCACAACCTATCCCTAACCCAAATAACAGACCGACAGAACCTATACAAAATGTTGAAGAACAAACCTTTCCTACATATGTAATAATGCCAGCTTCGTTTAATGGAATTGAATTAAGATCAGGAAGAATTGTAAACAAAACAAATTCCACTATGGTTATTCAAGAAGAACAAGTGCATAATCACACAAACCAAGAAGAACAAATAAATGTCCAAATGGTTCAAAGAAAAGAATAGATGACTGGTCCATTGAATGAAGAAAGAAACACTCCAGTACCACAAGAAATTCCTTCTCCCAACTCCCTTGCATCAGAAACACCCCATGAAATGAATCCCCCTTACCCAGAAAGGTTGCTCGTAAAGAAAATTGAGGAACCTCTAGAACATAATATAGAGACTGAACTCCATAATATATGTGTAAATATCCCACTACTACAGGCCATTAAAGACATAACTATCTATGCTAAAATTATAAGGGACCTTTGCATTAAAAATCCAGGGAGAAAGATAAAGGAACCTCTTGTCATATGGGTGGTAGGGAAGTTATCCAAATTTATAACAAAAATGCCTTCCAAGTATAGTGATCCAGGGAACCCAATAGTAACCATAGAAATCAATGGTGTTTCCTTACCTAACACATTGATTGATCTAGGGGCAACAATAAATGTGATGTCAGTAAACACTATGAAAACACTGCAACTAGATCACTTAAGACCTACACAAACTTTGCTAGATCTTGCAGATAAATCAGTCATCACCCTAGCAGGAAGTTTAGATGATATAACAGTAACATTGGCCTCTTGGGAATACCCTGTGGATTTCTTGGTAATCCATCCCAAATCCCCCAAACCAGGACACCTAGTGGTACTCGACCGACCTTGGTTGGCCACTGTTGATGCATTCATCAGTTGTTGATCTAGAGAAATGACAATTTCCAATGGCACTCAAATTCAGAAAATTATACTTTTTCCCCCGTCCAACCAGCCACTGAAGTTCCTCTCTGGTTGGAGAATCCTTATGGGGAGGAGGATTGTACTCATCCCTTGTTGACACTTGAACAAGTAAAAGGAGTACAAGAACACTCTGAAGAACAAATCCTAAGTCTATTCTTGGCTGCTTCGGCATGCATTGACTATCCCCAATCTTTCCCTAACTACACACACCTCTTTAGCCCTAAATTTCAAGAAACTTGGCACCCTTCCACTTCTACAATAGCCACTCTTTCACAAGTAGAGGAAGGGAAGGAATATGTTGTCCAAGCTATTGAAATTAGTCCTGGGAAGTCCTTATATATCAATTCCAGCCTAGAAATAGATTAGCAACAAAAGCTGGTACAAATGATTCAAGGGCAATCTGATGTGTTTGCATGGGATTATTTTGACATAAAAGGGATCCACACAGATACCTGTATGCATCATATTTACACTAACAATCAGATTAGACCTATCTAGAAACCCCAGAGAAGAATGAACCCAGCCTTGAAAGATATAGTAAAGGAAGAACTCCAAAAACTCCTACAAGCCAATTTCATTTACCCTATATCAGATAGCAAATGGGTCTCCCCATTAGTTATTGTACCAAATAAAAATGGGAAATGGAGGATTTGTGTGGACTTTCGAGAACTAAACAAGGCCACCTATAGGGAATACTTCCCTTTACCTTTCATAGATCAGGTCTTGGACACTTTATCTGGGAAGAGGTACTTTTCTTTCCTGGATGGGTTTAGTGGTTACAACCAAATACAAATTTCACCAGAAGACCAAGAGAAGACCACATTCACCTGTCCTTGGGGAACCTATGCCTATAGGGTTCTCCCCTTTGGGTTATGTAATGCCCTTGCTACCTTTCAGAGGGATATCTTGGTTATTTTCTCTTATTTGACCAATGATTGTGTGGAATTCTACATGGATGACTTCACAGTATATGGGGATGATTTCCAACAGGCATTGGATAATTTGAAGAAGGTACTAGTTAGATGTAAAGAGACCAACCTCACACTTAGTCAAGAAAAATCGAGAATGATTCTTACTGAAGGAATTTTTCTAGGTCACCACATCTCTGGTATAAGAATAAGAGTGGACCCTACCAAAATCGACATTATTTCCCAAATTAAGATCCCTAGCTCACAAAAGGAAATCAGAAGTTTCTTAGGGCATGTCGGCTACTATAGGAGGTTTATTCAAAATTTTACAAACCTAGTTGCCCTCCTTTTTAAACTACTAATGAAAGATGCTAAATTTTGTTGGGATGAGCAATGCCAAATCTCCTTTGAAATCTTAAAAACAAAACTTTCAAGTGCCCCTACTTTGAGAGGTCCAAACTGGTCTCTTCCTTTCCATATCTGTACAGATGCCTCAAATATCGCTTTGGGAGCTGTATTAGCACAAAGGGAAGGGCAGATTGCTTATGCTATATACTTCATTAGTAAGAACCTCTCACTTGTTGAAGCAAACTATACTGTCACAGAGAAATAATTTTTATTAGTAGTACATGCCATCAACAAGTTTAGACACTATATAATAGGATACGAAGTTTTTGTGCACACTAAGCACTCAGCTATCAGATTTCTAATGAATAAACCTATTACAAATGCTAGAGTAACTATATGGTTGTTGTTACTACAAGAATTCAATATCACTATCATAGATAGGCCTGGAAGAGACAATTTGTTTGTTGATTTCTTATCTAGGCTTATCCATACAGGTGACAGTACTCCAGTAGATGATTATTTTCCAGATGAGAATTTATTTGTCATTTCTACTTTCACCCCTTGGTATGCAGATGTAGCCAACTATTTGGTAACCAGCAAGCTACCTCAAGGTATGACATCCAAAGAAAAACAGAGAATCATTCAACTAAGTGCCAATTATATGTGGCATGAGGATACCCTATACCGAACGAGACCTAATTTGGTAATCAGAAGATGTGTCTAGGAGGATGAAATGTAGGATATCTTCAGAGTCTGCCATGATGGCCCATGTGGAGGCCACTTTGCTGACAAAAGGACAACTTAAAAAATCCTACAATCTGGCTATTATTGGCCGACCATTTTCAAAGATGCAAAGATATACGTGGCCAGCTACGATGATTGCCAAAGAATGGGAAAACCTATGACAGTCGACGAAATGCCACTCCAAGCCCAAGTAGTAATTGAACCCTTTGAAAAATGGGCCTTAGATATTATAGGACCTATCAATCCCATGTCCCAAAGAAAAAAATACATATTAGTTTGCACAGACTATGTAACAAAATGGGTAGAAGCCAAGGCCCTGTATTCAGCTAATGAACAATCTGTTGTAGACTTTCTCTTTGAGGAAATTTTCACTCGTTTTGGGGTACCTCAGGAAATAGTCACTAACCAAGGGACACAATTCACCTCAAATTTGGTCAAGGCTCTTACCGAACAATACAAGATCAAATACAGAAATTCTTCACCCTATCACCCCCAAGCCAATGGCCAAGTGGAATCGACCAAAAAAGTGATAGAGGCCATCCTCACTAAAACTATTCAGCTGCATCACAAAGACTAGACTGATAGGTTTCATGAGGCCTTGTGGGCCTACAGGACAGCCTAGAGAAATACAATAGGCCATACACCTTATGAGTTGGTGTATGGGAAGCAGGTACTACTGCCCATAGAGTTTTAGGTAAAGACCTTCTGAACTACCATGCAATTAGGAATGGACCTGAATGAAGCTCAAAAATAGAGGCTATTACAATTGAATGAGCTTGATAAGATAAGACGGGATGCTCTACAAAGAACCACCATGATACAAGAGAAAAGGACCAAATGGCACAACAAGTACATTAAAAAGAAGTCCTTCCAGCCAGGTGATTGGGCCCTCCTATATGATAGTATATTCAAAAAATTTAAAGGCAAACTATCTACCAGATGGATGGGGCCCTATGAGGTTGATATAGTCTATGACAATGGTGCAGTAAGAATAAAGACTATTGATGAAAATCAGACTTCCCTTGTTGCAAATGGACATCGACTGAAGGTTTATCACAAACCTTTGTCAAAGGAGGATTTTGTCAAAAATGTTCTTCAGACTTCCAAAATGCAACTGGTAAGCAAGAGGATTTCTCCTCCTGTTGACCTACCATAGTAAGTTCAAATTGTATAAATTCATTTCCTGTACATAGGTGTGTCATGAGATGAAGTTTTCTTTATTTTCGGTGTAACTAACGAAGGCAAAAGATTTTTTTAGTTTTTTTGGTGGTGTTTCCATGCAGATAAACAAATAAGGAGGAAAGCTACCAGAGAGAGTCTTCTTTAAGTTTTTCAGACTCTTTAAAATTGAAAATACCAGCGAGCAGGAACTGGCCCAGGATCGATAAAAATCCACGGGACAGTATAGAGAGTCTTCTTTAAGTTTTTCAGACTCTTTAAAATTGAAAATACCGATGAGCAGGAACTGGCCCGGGCTCAATAAAAACCCATGGTATAGTATAGAGAGTTTCCTTTAAGTTTTTCAAACTCTGTAAAATTGAAAATACCAGTGAGCATTAACTAATCTGGGCTCAATAAAAATCCACAGAAAAGTAGTAGTTAGGATTATTATTGTATTGTAATAAAAGAGGAAATTCCAAAAGAAGAGGAGTTCGATCATCTCAGTCACTGGTCATTATAGAGTACCCTCTTGTTACAAATATTTCATGCACTATTCCTCTATAAAATTTGGCAACTACATGGTTTTTCGGATGAACTTGACCACAGAACAACAGCTATTCCTATAAATCACTGTCACCAGAATCAGTGTCAAGATTTTTAAGCACTAGAAAAAATTTCATTTTTGTGTTTATCTCACATCAATGATCACCTCTATGTATGAAGGGCCACCCCTATTCCAAATCATCTCATTGTGCCTATCCAATATAGGATCCTATCCAGTATAAAAGAAGGGACCCTGCACTATTCTGGTACTAATTACCAATTTTACACGCAGGTGATCTAGCACTTAGGTAATCCGGTACTTAGGTGATCCCATACCAACTACAAATTCTACACACAGGTGATCCGGTACTCAGATGATCCCATACCAATTTCAACTCAGTGCCCAGGTGATTTGGTACTGGTAAGAATATGACGGGTAACTTTCATCATGTTTCCAAGTCACTATCCAATTATTAGTGCTAAGACATACAAATTCGACACTTTTTTTTTGTGTTATTCAAAGGAATAAGACTAAATATGCATTTAGAACATCTGATTGTTCTTGGATCATGGCGTACCCCTGTTTTGTCACAAACCTCTATAGAAATCTTAGACCTCACTTCCGTGAGGAGGAAGTGTCCTACGAAATATCAAGAGTGCAAAGTCATGATGTCTTTTACTGGATCAAACTCATACTCTAGCTGTCTATCCAGTAAATAAACCCCATGATTCATTGTTGTACTATATGAGACGACACGAACCACGAACCACAGTATATCGAGTGATGATCCCAGTCGATTCCATATACACGAGTCCTGATCATAATGAACACATCCTTCCGTGAATATCGTCTGACACCAAGCTTCCCACGAATCTGGAAACCGTTAGTATATTCGACCTACCTTACCATATCATCATGAGTATCGACGTGACCATTGTAATCTACACTTCCATTCATAAAAAATATTATGGATGGCTCTGCCATCTTGATGAGCATTATTTACCGTGTTGTCACATCGTCTACAGACACCCTATGTCGTCGTATCCCCTACATATTTTTCCCAACTGATACTCTATCATCTGGTACTCAATCCTCGACCCTCTGTCTGTGCTTTATCCACCCAAGAGAATTGTTTAAGCTAGCATGGGGGTTGACAGGCATGATCCGATATTTCAAATATACAGAGAAACAACAGAATATCAGGCTTGTAAGAAAAAATATGAACAAGCAGGGTGGGTGCCATTCTTGGAAAAATTTAAAGGTCATCATGAGGGAATTTCTCTCGTCTTTGCACAGACATATGATGGAGAAAATGTGTAGCTTGGGGATGTGAAGTTAAAAATTACAGAGGACACTATAGAAGAAGCTACAGGTCTCCCGATGGCTGGAGAAAAATACTTCAAGAGAGTGATCGTTGACAAAAAGCTCTATAAAAAATTCCTCAAGCCAGAACATCATGACCCCGATTGGACCAAAGGCATCCCTCGAAGCTACATCAAAGAAGAATATTGGACTATGCTTATAAGTCTGCAAAAATTCCTCACCTGCGAAGGAAGGTATGTCGTGACCTTCATTTATCATTTAAAGCTTTTATCACATTTCAAGGGAGGCGCACAGATTAATTTTCCCTACTTTTTATGGATGAGTTTAAAGAAAATGGAAAGAGGGGTGAGGTCAGTTTCCAAGAAACCTGAGACTAGCCTTCATCATCATGATTTAATCAAACTTCTGGTTGTTCATGCTTTAAAAACACAAGGGTATAGTTGGAAGCAGTTACTCCAATAGAGTTTCACTCAAGAAAAATCCAAATCGATCGAGACACAGGAGGCAGGGACACACAGTGAAGGCTCAAGAAGAAGAGAAAATAAAGACGGAAAAATGACATCAGGAGCTAAACAAGACACTGCTATGCCCAACTCATCTCATCTCATTGAGAAATCAGTGACAGAAAAGTTTTTCGTATGGGAACCTGTTATATCAAGAAAGAAGAAAGCCCCTCAATTCCGGAGAGTAAGTCCTAGCTCGGTTCAAAGGAGTAAAAGATGAAAAGAAGGCTCAGAACCAGGTGGTCAATCAGATAGTGTTCCTGAAACAATTGTGGAAATGTCATCAGAACTAGCCAATCAAATAGAGAAGACCTATGACTTCCATTTACAAAGAAAGAAAAAGTCTGCACAAGCTAAAGCGTCTAGCTTGGTCCTACACCTTAAAGACCAATGATCACAGAATAAGAAACAAAAGAAGGAGGAGATGGATCAACAGGAGATTTTACTAGAGCCAACTATAAAACCCCCTCTAAAATCATCTAAAGAATTGAAAATTATTTCTGAAGTTACTCGGCCTTTCCAAAACTCAGTTGGTGAACTGAAGGAGACCGCTGAGGTGACAAGTAAAAAATAAAAAGAAACTAGAAGGGAAGGAGGCATAAGTTCCAGATCCCACGCCTCAATCTTCCAAGATAGGAATACTAGTTTGCTAGCAGAAGCAAAGCCCAGAATTTACAATTCAAGCCCGCAAGATAAAAGTCAAGTCAACACAGGAGGAACGGGTGTCCAGGCCTACCCCCGTTAGTAAATCTAAGAAAAGGAAATTGTTTGAAGAAACTCCTACCCCTGCCAGCAAGTCTAAGAAAGCCTCGCTGCCCATGCGCAGGACCACCATAAGTATGGCCAAACAGGTGACAACTCCAAACATACCTTCTCCTCCAAGAGAATCCATGGATATTCCAAGTTCTCCAGAAAAAGGGAGTGGCTAGGGGGATACCACAAGAGAAACAAAGGGATTGGTAACAATAAGTGAGATGGAAGGGTTGGTGACAGAGACTTTGATGGATTTGAGGAAAGGAAAAGAAGCTCGAGAGGTGGTAACTCAGGAAGCACTCACACCGAGTCCAAGCAAGTCCCTAAGCAGACAAAAGATGATAATAAAGGCTCTAAGGAGTCTGAGGAAAGAAAAAGAGGCCCTAGAGATGGTGGCCAAGAAAGTACTCACACCAAGCCTAGACAAGTCCTTGAATGAACAAACATTATTAATAGAAATTGAGAGATTGAAGCAAGAAGTTGATGAATACAAAACACTGGACAGGCATATCAAGGCAGAGAATGCAGAATTGAAAGAGTAGCATGTAGAGGTCTCTACCAAACTTAACAAGATCTTGCGATTGATCCATTACACTAGGGTGATCAAAAAGGAATTGGAGAATGAAGCTTCTGGTGTTAACATCTTGCAATATGAGGAATGACAGAGGAGGGTCCAATTGTGCAGAAAGATTTTGGGTATCATTTTTTGATAACGTTGCATGAGGACATGCAACATCTTCAGCATGGGGGAAATTTTGAGTCTCTATTTTAACATAAATAATTCCCTATCTTACCCTATATCTAAGCCTTTTTTCCTCTGTTATAAACCTATACTGGACTACTCCCTCCCAAAACACATGCCTAATATCTATGTCATGTCCACAAGAGGTAATTGATGATTTAAATCATGTCTTGTTAAGTCCTAATATTGGCTCATTACCCCTTAATTGGGGCATATTAGATTAGTAATTCTATTTTATTTATGTCAGCTTTAGGCCATTAGTTGTAATTTATATTAGTAATGTTATTTTATTTATGTCGGCTTTAGGCCATTAGTTGTAATTATACCTCCTAGTCTCCTATATATACCAAGGAGACATTTTCATTTTGAAACATCTTGTACTTGAACATTTAAGTGGGGTAAAAGGAGGTT
>ML779040.1:195897-234422 GCA_009831015.1 Picea engelmannii
TATATACCAAGGAGACATTTTCATTTTGAATCATCTTGTACTTGAACATTTAAGTGGGGTAAAAGGAGGTTGCCCCCTCGAAGAGGCTTATTATCTGAAATTATCTCTGTTTCAAGGCATTGAGTACTTTTCCTGAGGCTTTTCCATGCTATATTGATGTTTGGTTCTTAACATGTCTATTTAACTTTCTTAAATTAATTCAATTGAAAGTGTTTTATTTTGTATAGTCCTAATGATTTGATTTATGAGAATTCTATCTGGCACTACCAAACACCGTGTAATATGGTACCAAATCCATTCCATTACCAAGACGTGTGTTATTCGGGTACTACCTTCTCTGCTCTATTCCGGTACTAGACTCGTGACTGTGTGCAATCCAGTACCAGAACCTCTGTTTCCAGAATGCGCCAGTTGGTCCAAAATAATGGTGAAGATTTCGAGAAGACAGTTGGATAGAAGCGCCCAAGTCATTTTTCCAATTGCAATAGACTCCATTGCTCATGCACTTCGTGTCATGAGGATGGAGTCGATTCCTAAAAATTCGATGTAAATCTTAAGTGTGAAATCTCTCAAACTGTTTAATGTTTATCCATAGATATTGATAGTATTAGCTTACCTTATATAAGGAATGATTTATAGATGATAAATAGAGGAATAATAGCGAATGTAAAAATATACTGTAAGAACCAGACAATACTTATCATTGTCATGTATGAAGTAAAAGATTGTTGATTCAATTTACTAGTTGAATTAATATAGAAGATCTTTTATGTCAATTCTTGGATGTGAGTGAAAAGTTTTAGTCTGTTACTTCCTTAAGAGGTTCCTTGTTGGTTCGGAAAGGGCCCACTGCCCCAACTAAGGTAAACCTCCTTGTATACGTTCTGTGTGTTTGTGTGGATAGTTTATAGAAGTGTGTGTGTGTGATTGGTCTTTACTTCATTTTTAGGATTGAGCATTGAGTTAATCATTTTGGATTGTTTTGAATGAGCAAGTGTTAGATCAAATAGACATTTCATTCTCAGATGTTGAAGGTAGCTATTTCATAATTTGAAATGTGGGACTGATATTTTGAGTTTATGACTATAGTAGACCTAGTATCGCAAGGGACCAAGAGACTTTATATTTCATCTTCATGTTTTGTAATAAAGTCTTTCAGTTATACTGAACTTCCCTTGTCTTGGTTTGAATGAATTACATAAGGTTAAAGTTGGCTTTCGTTTCAAGAATGGTTGGAATTGATTGTTTTAATTGCTACAGGAGACAAGCTTCTTAAAGTTCATCTTTTCAATTCAAGCACCTGAAATGAACAGACTTGTTTCTCTAGGACAAAATCTCTTTGATTGACTGTTTGTTTAAGTTCATTATCAGTTTTCTCTTCTAGGCTCAAAGAATACTTTGAAGTATTTAGAAATTTTAGAAACAAGATTTTTATGTTATTAATTATTTCCTATATACAACAGACTTAGGTAGGTTACTTGTTCCCAGCACATATAGTGTAACAACTCTTTCGATTACGAATCCCAGATTGACATTTAAATGAGTGTGAGATATACATTGAACATATTTACGCACCAACACAAACTATCTATTTAATCTACCTAATAAGCAATAACAACAGAAAACTACTTTAATTAACCTACTCAAATTCAATAAGAAAATGTCTTATTAAAGCAAGTAAACAAGAAGGAAACTACCTTATTAAAGAAAATAAACAAGCAAGACACTACCCTATCAAATCAAATAACAAGCAAGCAATCAACTAAATAACCTATGATAACTTATACAGCAAGTAAACTAATCAAGATTACTCAATAAACAACCAATCAAACTAATAAGCAAGTGAACTCTATTCTTAAATTAAACTTCACAATTACTTCTAATTGACGAAAAGAAATCTTAATCTACTAAATTCAAAGCATCATGACAATAAAATTAATCAACAATTATTCTTTAATCTATGATAAGAAAACTATTCTTTAATCTACCAAAGCAAGAAGACTATTCTCTAATCTACAAAAGCAAGAAAACTCAAATATAGTTTTGATGGTTATGTCTCTTGTGTCTTATGATATCACGATGGAATTTAAGAATTAATGATAACTCAAGAGGTATAAACTCAATATTGACATCAATAGCAAAGTGAAAAGTGTGAATTAGACAATCCAATGAGAATTTAGCCAATATATAAGCAACATCAACTATCCTGCATATCCATGTGATTATTCAATCTATGCATTAATCATCAACAGTATAAAAACACTATTCTATTTAATTCAATTACATTCTATGCTAATTAAGAAAATTCATACAACTTAGATTCATAATTTAAAACTAAACTCAATAATCAACTTCGAATTAAAATTGCAACCTAGATCTAGAAAAGGAAATTGCATGAAATAAACTAAACCAATCATATTTTAACAATTCAAATTGCAAAAGAGGAAATGCTCATAAAACATAAATTAAATCTTATTTCAACATATGACAAGAAATTAAATGAGAAAACTAACTAACAACTAGATAAGCAAAACTATATAGCAATTGGATAAACAAACTCAGAAATGAAAGCTAAAACTAACAACTATACATCCACCGAAACTTGCCAAAGAAACCATAAACTAACTACTTTCTTTTAACTCTGTTTTTAAACTCTATTTCAGCATATGAAAAATCTAAATACCATCTAATTATACACAGGGTTAGTAGCTAAGAACTTGCAAGTTCATTTCCTATCAACTAAAAGATCATTGCATATTAACACTAACCTCTATAATAACTTGCAAAACTGAACTAAAGTAATTAAATTATGAACAACAATCTATACAATAAATAAGCACAATAAAACTCATGTACAGGAAATAAACAAAATGACGATTGCACTACTCCAATTCACAAGAAAACTAACTAAATATTCACCCAGACTGCTGGTGGGCCCCCCAGCAGGTCGTGGCTACACTTCAAGGATGAATCACGAGCTCAGTAATCACAATTTCAACATTTAAAATTGAAAACGCAGTTTTACACAGTTTTAGCAAAATATGTCTAGAATTTGTAAAACAGAGCTTAACTATTCTTCTCATCTCCTCCCTAACTATTTGCCTAACCAATGAGGTGGTATTTATAGATTTACAAGCTGAGAGGTCGACCACTGGAAGGGTCAACCTCCTCTAAAAACAACAAATCGCATTCAATGCGTCTTAACCGTTAGTGCCTTTTAGAAACAAGGTGAGCCAATAAACGCCCAGCATAACAACCCAATCTGAGTTGTTAGAAGCTCAATAGTTGGAGGCCATGAGCACAAAGAAAACCCATTTCTCTAATTTTCCCATTGTTGGTTGCCAATATGATAACCACCAAATCGCCCATGGTTTTATTGTAGGACGGAGTGTCGAACGGAGTGTCGGATAGAGTACCAAACGGAGTGTCGGATGGAGTACCGAACAGAGTGTCAGATGCAAAAACGACCTGCGATGTTTCCCTGTGACACACAGAATGCGAATTAGTTTTCTGAAATCATTAAAACATGCTGAATTATACTCAAAACCATCATAAAACATGAATCATACATACCTCGTATGAACCACGGCGATTTAACACAAAATCTCTTCAAAATTCTTCAAAATAGGAAAATACATATACACATTTGGCCAAAATAGGATTCAATCAACATCATTAAATTAACCATATTGTGGGCCCAACAGTCACCATGCTTATAACCGAGCTCTAGTTTAAAAGTTGTTGCATGTTGAAGTTTTCGGGTCTCCACTAGTGCTGCCCCTTTTTTTCTACACAAATTTATGGTCATGTTATCCCAAATTTCTAGGGATAACTAGGTATATGATGTCTCAAGGCCCTCAGGTTGCAGACATGGAGTACCAAGAGACATATGGATGACAACATCCAATTGCACAGACAGAGGCCCACCTCACCACCATAGATCTCTAATTCATCACGATGGTATCCACCACATCAACTTGCTTCCGGAAAACATTGGGACTTGATCCATAAGGTACAAGCCATGCATTATGGTGAGTATCATTTCAATATTTGAGTCATTTGAGTATGTTGCATTTAAAACTGCTTTTGATTAGGTAACATCTGCTTGAAATTATGCTCTTTGACGAGCCATTGTGCCATTCCCGATCAAACTTTCCATTTTCCACACTTCATCCCCTCGTCTCCTTATCTTTTTGGATTTTTGGGTGCACTAACCCAAGAAGGGGTTGTCCCTCATTTCATGGGAAGAAGGGGCTAAAGGCCCAGAGGGAATGTAGATGGAAAAAGATAAAATCCAAAATTATAACCTTCCAAATGATTTCCCAAAGAGGTCTTGAGAACAATGAAATGTCTCTCCTAAAAAATGAAAGACCTAAAAAATAAAATTCACATTATATAGATGTCCCACTTGTTGAGGTTTGTACACTCATGCAGTGTCCCTTTCTTTCCATGCATCTGGCACTTTGTGTACCTCTAGCTTCAAGTGACACTGTGGTACTTCCCCTCAAGCTTTATTTTAACCCAAAGGGAGTACCAAATAGTATTATACTTTAATTAATCAATGACAATAAATGGGTTTGGAAAAAGGATGCATTGAAAATGAAGGTGCAACACACCCTCTACAAAGGCACCCATAAATGAGACACTATGATCCCTTGTAAGCCATGAACCCCATGCCCAAAAACATTTCTCCCATCCACTTCATCTTCTCCATGGCTTAAAGAGTGCTCCACCTAGGAAACACTCCTTGACTAATGATCCACCCAATAGGTCACCTTGTCAACCCTCCCATACTTAAACTTGGAAAGTTGCATAGGGTCTTTGAGTATTTGTTTAATTTGATGAGGTAGTTTTTATGCACATTTCTTAGGTGACTCTTTTATTGACTTGATTTACTTATCATGATGCATTTCAGTTTAGATCCTTGGAGGGCATATTCATTGTCTTTGCAGGACCTTGCTTGGTGGACAGTTTTGGAAGAACAAGCCTAGCTTGGGCTTCCTTGGAGCATGAAGTCAACAGGTTGGATACCATGGCCCACACACCGATTGATGATGGTAGCCTTTGGAGGATTGAGAGACACCTTGGAGGACCTATCCTAGCCCTTTATCACCCCAATGACTTGCCTGTGGAGGCTAGGGTGCTATATCTTGGGGCTTGATGTCTTGTTGGGGCTAGGGTTTGGAGTGGTGGTATTGTTGACTTGACACTTGGCACCTTTTTTATGGAGAGAATCCTTGGATTGATGGAGTAGACTCTAGCACATAAGGAGGAGGCCTTTGGAGGCCCAAATTTTCATCTCCAAGCTCAAACGACTTGCTCAAAGTGCCAAATGTTGCCCTAGAAGGGTGATGTCAGGTCATTTTAAGGTTTTCTTATGTGCAAAATCAAATTTAAAGTTGTAAAGGGGAAAAGTAAGGGAGTTTGGCCTCCCTACTTTGTGTTTTACCCTAAGTTAATTGGGATTTTTTTATTTTAAAGGTTTAGTATAAAGAAAGATCAAACTCGTTTCATTTTAACATAGTTCTCTCATTGTGAGAAGACTAGTTGGTTGAAATTGGCACCATTTTTGAGAAATTTTACATATCTCTCTCTTCTACTTTCTCTTGTGATTGTTTGTCTTGGCTATTGGATGAAGAAGTGATGCACTATCTCTTGTGGATGCTAATTCTTTCATTTGTGGTAGAATTTTCTTGGTTAAAAGGGAATTTATCTTGTTAATGCTTGGACTAGGTAAGGAATCTTTGATTTTTTATTGTTTCTTTATTTGTTGTAAGGTTAATTTTCTAAGCTCTTGGGGAGTAAAACGACATACAACCCCACTAATTCTATCATAATTTTCTTGAATAAATTGGTGTACAAAGGGTTACTAGGGGGAGTAAAAGGGCTTACACCTTCCTAGTAGTTCCTAGATAGCCTTGCTTGCCTTAGGGAGTAAAAGGGCTTACAGCCCTAAGGAAGTGGAAAATATAGCTCATTCATTGCTAAATATGTCCCTTTTCCATCCCTCACATTCTTAAGACTTGTGATATTTTGAAAAATGGAAAAACATGTTTGGACCCTTATACATCACACCTTGGTGTCTTGTGCCTTTCTTTAAAATATTTCATGACATTATCCCATAATTTTGTGCTATGTCTTTGGGATTGTAACTTGAACATTTGTTTTCCATGCCATGCCAAATGTATCATTTTATCACTGACTTCACATATATGTCAAATATTCCATCCTTTAGATAACACATGGGAAAGATAATGTTGTTTGCTATTCCATTTTATCTGAATAACTTCTCATATCTTCATGCTCCCATCGTCACTTGTTAAACCCATAAGCTAAGGCTCCAAGGGATTCCATTGGATGGGTTTCACTTCCATTAAAATCATTATTCTTTCATTAAAGATCCCAATACAATAGGAAACAATATTTTCACCTTTGGCCTACAACTACTCGCATGACTACTTTTGAAGCAGTCTATGGCCAAAATCCCCCATCATTTCTCTCCTAAATGCCATGGGTCTCGAAGGTTTAGGATGTTGACAAAAATCTTATCGTCATTGAGGCCATTCTTTGTGCCCTCAAAGACAATTTGGTCATGGATTAGAATCACATGAAGCAACAAGCAGATCAAGGTCATTCTGAACGCCATTTTGTTGAAGGGGACCAGGTATTTCCTTGACTACAACCTTATAAGTAGACTTCACTCAAATCTCAACACTATCAGAAAATTGTGCCCAAATTTTATGGTCCTTATACAGTGCATAAGCGTGTGGGATCAGTGTCCTATAAATTAACTCTACCCAATCAGTCGAAACTCCATCCTATTTTTCATGTTTCCTACTTAAATAACGTGATTGGAACTAAGTTCCAAACTCAAACTAGTCTCCATAAGTTGGATGAATAATGTTCCATATGGTTGCATCCATAAGTAGTCTTGGCCCAGAGAGAGCGTCATCTTCATCAGCGCACCATCCAGGAATTTTTAGTCCAATGGAAAGATACACCTCCAGAAGATGTTGTTGATATTATGGTAGCTACGGGAGGTATTTACCTCCACGTGTAACCCTGACGAGAATAGAATATTATGGGAAGTAAGAAGAAACCCTAAAGCATTGGACATAACCCTAGAAGACAAGTCAGCTAAAGAAAATATTTAATATTAAGTGTTTAGCCTTCAGAATGAGAAGTCGAGTCAGGCAACTCAGGAAAAACAATATAAATATAGGAAACTAGATCTCATTTGGTACACACAGCTCGCAACTGCAGAAGTGAAGAAGTGCGCACTGCAAAAAATGGGTAAGAGCACAAGTCTGAGGAGTAGTTGCAGCAGCAACTACTGCAACCTGTAATCTCGGTTTAGGCTTGGAATTTCTATTGGTTATGGTTTGGACTTTCTACCTTGTATGCTGGCTCTAGAGAGAGAGGTACGCTACATTGATTGTCTATTAGGCCTAGGGTTTTCTTCCATAATCATTCTCTGTCAAGGCTAAGGTGCTCGGGGGTGGCTTCAGCCTATGGTTGGCTAACAATAGTGCTATATTGTCTATGGTTAAACGAGCACATCTATTACTTTCTAACAGGTTATGGGCCCACACTATCTTCAGACAGTCTAAACCACTAGAAGATAGATTGGGAGGATTTTCTCAGATACAGTTGCATTTGCAGCCATTTTTTGTTGCAACAAAGAAACCCTAACCCTCTTGATGAGGCACCATAAGTGAAGAGATTGACTGTAACACACCCACTATGGAATTCAAAAAATTTCGGCCCTTTTCATCTTTTCTCCGATGAACAAAATTCTCGAATCCCTACGAGACCCGATACAGACCCTGCCATCCCTTATCCATACTCAAATGATTGACGGCTATGACCACAGGTCTTACCAGAGAGGTTCTCTCAGCTTTCGCAATTCATAAAAATCGCTATGCATGTATTCCCTTCTTCATTTCGGGGTTTCATCCATCAGAATTTCATGTCTAGCGAACACGAGGAAAACTGACCTTTGGAGATCCTGGGTACCGAAACGCCGAACACCAAAACCATGTGTGCTAGTCCATTTCGAGACTTCTCCTATCGGGATTTCACGATATGTGAGGACAGGAGGATTTCACATCTGGGTCTTCCAGAAGCCGAAACTCCGAAACATCATAACCTGTCCACGCTCTATCATTTCGGGATGTCGCAAGTTAGGATTTCGGGAGTCATGAGGAAAAGAGACTTGCCTCCAGATATCCCAGGTATCGAAACACCGAAGCATTAAATTCTAGTCATGCTATACTCCTTTTGGGGTTTCATACTTCAGGATTTCGCGATATGCGATGACAAGAGGATCTTACCCTAAGGTATCCCAGATGCCAAAACACTGAACCATTGTATCTCATCCGTGCTACTATCATTTTGGGATTTCGTCCATCGGTATTTTGCGATATGCGAGAATCATGAGGTCTCACACTTGGGTTTTTCAGGAGCCGAAACACCGAACTTTGAAATACACAATATTATTTTGGGATTTCACAAGTCAGAATTTCAGGGCTTGCGAGTATGAGAAGACTAACCCTTGGGTTTCCCAGTTTCCGAAACACCGAAACACCAAGGCTTACCCACGCTAGACCTTTTCAAGATTTCACGATGTGCGATGACAAGAGGTCTCACATATGAGTTTTTCAAGGGCTAAAGTTCCGAAACGCCGATATATATATATATATATATATATATATATATATATATATATGAGGCTAAGTTCTTTCTCGGGATTTCCCCAATCGGGGTTTCAGGAGTCATGAGAACAAGGTTTCTTACCCTATGATCTCCCGGGTGCCGAAAAGCTGAAATGCTTACCAGTCGCCACATGTACTCTACAGCTGGACGGTCCAGGTACTTATCATGGGTCTTGGGATCGACAGTCCCGATTTCTTCATTACCTGTGAAGGTTAAAAAGGGGTCGAGACGTTAATGCCTACATTCCTTCATAAAATTTAACGGTCGTAACAGACCTTAAATATTCTGAAGGGATATCATTCGTGCATTTAGCAAGAGGAAGGGTAACCTGGGTACTAAACCACCAAAAGGTCCTAACTCAACCACACGCTGTCATTTCGGAATTTCGCGGGTCGGGGTTTTGGGACTCACCCTTGGGTATTCTGGGTACTGAAATGTCGAAATGTTGAGGTCTACGAGGACCATTCTCCCTCATGCAAGATTTTAAGACTTAAACTATAACATCCTCCTTCGTGTCCTCAGGTAATTTACACCAGGTTTTGAAGACCAGACTGGAAAGTCTTCTCGAAGGTAAGAGAATGGTCTTGAAAGGGTGCCTTCGTGGGGAAATATATCCAAGGCATCAGGTTGGACAAACATAGGAACAAATCTCCTGAGAGCAGACTTAAAAATTTGTATCTGTTCATCATATATATATATATATATATATATATATATATATATATATATATATATATATATATATATATATATATATATATATATATATATATATATATGTATGTATGTATAAACATAATCCATACGTGGTCTTTCCAATAAAAACATGCAGCCATCATTTCTAATCAAAACACCATGCAGACAGTCTTATACTGAAACCATTCATAATTGCACAGACTATGAACATACATGTCAGCATATAAATTTCAAGATACAAAATATAACACTTATCAGAAAAACACCAGGTGATGCAACTGCTAAGAGGGGTACTCGTTTCCACCCAATCGTAGGCTCAATGACTCCCAATGGATTTACCACTAGCCACCCCCGAGCTAGACCACAATGTTGGAGACTCTCTGTCTCTGTTCTTCAACGATCGAGAACGAAGGTTACTCTCCTTCTTCTCTGCTATCGCTCACTCTATATTTTGTTCCAAATTTCTTCTGATCTATTTCCTGCTTTCTCTCCCTCGCGTCCCCTCCCACACCTTTTACCTTCCTTTTCTTTCCCGGTGAGGTTGCATGTGGCATGAATTCCCCCGTGATGGTCAGGTTTGAGGCCTCCATGGATGGACAGTTCACCCCCATCCCTCATTAACTCATGAGGAGCCTCTTCACATACCATCCTGGTGAGTAATTCATTTCGGGGCCAGCGAGCCACTCTTGGTTCTCTGGGCCAGTGAAGACCAAATACAGTATTGGTTTCGGTGGAAGTTAACGCCACCATTCCAGGTGCCTTCCACCACCTTTATTCAGCCATCGTGGTCTCTTTGTCAACACATCCCCTTCTCAACAATTATATATATATATATATATATAGATAGATAGATAGATAGATAGATAGATAGATAGATATTCATAGCATTATTTACATTCATGGACCTTTTTACTAAGGTCCATTCAAATCACACATTCACATCTTTGAGTTTGCCATAGTTCTTGGCCAGTATAGTTATTTTTACAGACTGGGGGAAACAGGGTGTTACAATTCCCTCCCCCTTAAAGGAACATCATCCTTGATGTTTTGTCTATCATCATGACATGTATGTACAGAGGTAAACAAAATTGGATATGCCTGTTTCATGGCATCCTCCATTTCCCATGTAGCCTCATCTAGGCCAAAATGTCTCCACTGCACCTTGACCTGTGCAATGGTTTGGTTTCGGAATAGGGTTTCCTTTCTGTCCAGTATGCATTAAGGTTTTGGTAGAAATTCTCCCTTTGGTTCCACCTGGATCAAAAGACCAGTCAATTATATGATTAGAATCATGTACATATTTCTTCAATAATGAAACATGGAAAACATTATGTGTTTTTATTGTGGGAGGATGTGCTAGCCTGTAGGCTACGGGTCCCGCTCTATCTAGAACCTCAAAGGGTCCACAATAATGAGGTGCCAACTTGGCACAGGCTCCCATTTTCAGAGAACTCTTCCTGGGCCTAACTCTAAGATATACATGGTCTCCTGTCTTGAACTCTCTTGGAGTTCTCTTTTGGTCAGTGTAACTTTTATGTCGATTTTGTGCGACCTTCAGGTTTTGTTTTATCCGAGTCACTTGTTGTTCCATTTCTTTCAACATGTCGGGTCCAAAATAGATTATGTTTATGGGATTACTCCAACTGACAGGAGTGTTGCATGACCTACCATATATGACTTCAAAGGGGCTCATCTTTAAGGATTCCTTGTAGCCATTGTTGTAGGCGAATTCCACCAGTGACAGGTAATCTTCCCGCTTCTTGGGTTGATGCATTACATGCATTCTTAGCATGTCTTCTAGTATTTGGTTCACTCTTTCTGTCTATCCATCAGTTTGAGGGTGATAGGCGGTGCTAAACAACAACTTGGTCTCTAAACCAACCATCAGTGACTTCCAAAAGTTGGAAGTAAATTTCGTGTCTCTGTCAGACATGATATCTTTCGGCATACCATGCAGTCTGAATATCTCCTTCATGAATACCTAAGCAATGTCTATTGCCTTGCAAGTTGACTTGACGGGGATAAAGTGAGCGGACTTGCTCAATTTATCCACCACTACCATAATGGCGTCATTCTGTTTGGTCGAGGTTGGTAATCCGGTGATGAAATCCATGGATATGGTTTCCCATTTCCATTCCGGGATTGGTAGAGGTTGTAATAATCCTACTAGGTGTCAGTGTTCTACTTTTACTTGTTGGCATTCTATGCATTTGGCTAGGTACACAGCTATGTCTTTCTTCAATCCAGGCCAGTAGAATTGTTTCCTGGTGGCTGTGATCATTTTTTGAAATCCTGGATGACCAGTATAGGGTATTTTATGTAGTTCATCCATAATGAACCTCTTCAAGTTGTCACAATCTAGAATATACAGTCTGCTTCGGTAAGTGAGCAGACCTTCTTCTATCATCTGGTGGCCTTCATACTTTATCCCTATGGGTTCTTGTTGTAGGTACGAGGTCACGGTCTGGAAGAATGTGTTTGTTTCTTGTGCATTTCTGACTCTTTCCTTGACATCCATCTTACAGGTGCTCACCGCTGCCAGGTGAATTTTTTTCATACTTTTGCTAAGGGCATCGACCACCCTATTTTCCTTTCCTTTAATGTGTTTGATTTTGAAATCAAACTCGCTAAGGAGGGCCATCTACCTAGCTTGTCTAGCATTGAGATTTGGTTGGTCAAACAGATATCTCAATCCACATTGATCTGTCATAAATACAAATTTTCTTCCCAAGAGGTAATGCCTCCACATTTTCAAGCCATGCACTATGGCAGCCAGCTCTAGATCATGGGTCACATAGTTGACTTTGTGCTCATCAAATTTTTGGGATTCATAGCAGACCACACTTCCTCCTTGCATAAGGACTCCTCTGAGCCCTTCCTTACACGCATTTGTGCACACGAGGAAGTCAACTTCAGGATCGACGATCTTCAACATGGGTGCATGGGTCAGTAGATGTTTCAGGGTTTGAAATCTTTCTTCACATTTCTGTGTCCACATGAATTTTATCCCCTTCTTCTGGAGGGAAGTGATTGGACAACCAATCTTGGAGAATCCTTTTATAAATCTCCTATAGTATCCTGTTAATCCCATAAAGGATCTGATATCCAAAACATCCTTTGGGGTAGGCCATTCCATGATAGACCTAATTTTGTTAGGATCTACTGCTACTCCTTCGGATAGAACATGGCCTAAGTAATGTATTTGCTTCTGGAAGAATTCACATTTGTTGAATTTGGCATAGAGTTGTTGTTCTCTCAGCACTTGCAGCACAAGCCTAAGATGTTCTTCATGCTCTTCTCTATTCTTGGAGTAAATTAATATATCATCAATAAAAACCAGCACAAATTTGTCTAGGAATTTGTTGAGTACATTGTTCATCAAGCACATGAAAGTGGCAGGGGAATTGGTTAACCCAAATGGCACTACCACAAACTCATAGTGACCATACCTCGTCCATAAGGCAATTTTATGGATGTCTTCACCCTTAATTTGGACTTGATGGTATCCCAACCTCAAGTCAATCTTTGAGAAAATAGACGCACCCCCCAATTGATCGAACAGGTCATCGATCCTGGGCAAGGGGTACTTGTTCTTTATGGTTACCTTGTTAAGTTGTCTATAATCTATACACAGTCTAAGGGTACCATCCTTCTTTTTCACAAACAAGACTGGTGCTCCCCATGGAGATACACTAGGACAGATATAGCCCTTATCCATCATTTCTCTTAATTGCAATTTGAGTTCAACTAACTCGGGTGTGCTCATCCGGTAGGGTGTCCTAGACACTGACACTGCTCTCGGTGCAAGTTCTATCGAGAATTCTATGTCTCTTCTTGGAGGTAGACCCGGTACCTCTTCTAGAAACACATCTCTATATTCTCTTAGGGTAGGGTGTTCTTCGAGGCTTGGTTTGTCATCTTCAATAGTTTTCAACACCTGTATTGCATATAGGGGACATCCTTTTCGGAAATACTTTCTCATTTGTAGAGCTGATATTTGTCTCACTGAGACAGGTTGTCGGATCCCTTGAAGGGTTATCCTTTTCCCTTATTTACTTACACATTCTAAGGTTTTATGGTAACAGTCCAATCTGGCTTTATGGGTAGCTAGCTATTCCATACCAATCAATAGATCATACGATCCCAGGGGTAATATGTTAAGGGTTGTTTGGGTGGGAAATTCACCCAACATTAATTGGCAGGTTGATATGACCTCTGCTACCCTTCTTTTGGTGCCAGTGGATAACTGTACCAACCATGGCTTGGTAAGTTTTTGTGGCTGTAGTTTACACTTATCAACAGCCTTAGGGGCTATATAACTCAAATTTGAACCAGGGTCAATCAAAATAGACACTAGATGGTTGGAAATCATACCTTCTATTTCCACCACTGAAGCTTGGTGGTCAACTTGGTTATTATCCAAGGCTGCATAAATTTGTGGTACACTCCTGGCCACATCATTGACGGTGGTAGCTTCCTGGATGTTGTAAATTCTTTGACTATTATGTTTTCAGTGTGGACAGTCTCTCAATAGATGTTCTTCTCTGCAACCCCAACATTTCAAAGGTTCTCTCTTTGGGTTATCAGTCTTTACTGGGGCAGATCCATAAAGTTTATTTCTGCTCAAGGAGGGAAATTTCTGTTGGTATACATTTCAGGCTAGGAAGCTCATCCTTGAGTTCTTTTTATAGTCCTTAAATCCTGGGGATTTAAACCCCTTTTTCTGGAATCCCGAACTATACTTTTTCTTCCAGCCTTCGCGAGGTTCTATTCAATGTCTGAGTTGTTCGTAACAATATCTTTCTTTTCGGATAGTATCTTCCAAGGTCTTAGGTTCGTCAAATTCAATCCTATTCTGATAGTCCTTAGGTAGTCCATTGATGAATCGTTGCACCTTTGCCTTTTCTGCTTTTAGGTAGGGTACATACCTCAGCAACTCGAGGAATCTGATGACATATTCCCCTATGGTGAGTTTCCCCATCTTAAGTTCATAGAATTCTTTAGTCTTTTCGTCGAAATATTTTTCTGACAGATACTTCTTCCTGAAGTATTTCTCAAACCGTTCCCAAGATAGGTCTTCTTCGTGAATCCCTTTTACATTCTTAAGTTCTTCCCACCAAATAGAATCCTTTCCATTCAAGTTGAAGGTGGCTACTCGGGCCTTCAAGTTTTCTGAGAAGTCATGGAGTCTGAAATACTTCTTTAGTCCAAGCAGCCAGGCCTCTTCTTCCTCTCCTTTCTTTATTTCACCGTCGAAGAAGGGTAATTTTTCCTTCCTGAATTCTTCGAAGTTATGACCCTTGGAAAGCTTTCACTTCTTTCATTTTATTTGGGAATAGGAACTAGTTCTGCTACTAGAAGAGCCCTCCGAACCACCAGCTTCCTTCCCAGAGGAATCATCTGCCGCTGGTCCTTTACCTCTGGGATGGACATTTTTCGAGGTGCTCCTCTCAGTGTCACCACTTATATGACCATGTTTTTGTACCTCAGGTTCATGTTGCATTTGTATTTGTAGGTCGAATAAGCTCTGCAGTAAGACAGTGTTAGTTTATGTTTGCTTCTCTTGTTCTTTCATCATCCTCTCATTGTCAGCCTTGCAGCTTTGTAATTCAACCATGAGACTCCTCACAGTCTCCGCTAGATCTGGAGGGGTCCCTACTGCCCTCCTTTCTTCAAACTCTTCGTCACAATTCTAGGAGCTTCCCCCACCCCTTGGTGAGTCACCATTCTATATGTTGATAATTTCCCGCGGTTGATCTTTCGCTTGTGTGCAAAAGGAAAAACGTTGGTTGTTAGTCCATATTTATATTTATTTATAACCAGTACATAATTCATATTTTTCACATGTACAAACACATAATAGGAGTTTTCATTCTTAACTTTGTCTTTTGATTAGGAAGGTTAAGACAAGGGGTTACTCCTTTTAGGAGTGTTTCGAAAGGAGCTTCTACGCAACTCAATCATGAGCCCAATCAGGCCAAGTGTTGTAACCATGCTCTGATACCAATTTGTAACACACCCATTATGGAATTCAAAAAATTTCGGCCTTTTTCATCTTTTCTCTGATGAACAAAATTATTGAATCCCTATGGGACCTGATACAAACCCTGCCATCCCTTATCCATACTCATATGATCGGCGGCTATCACTATAGGTCTTACCAAAGAGGTGCTCCCGGCTTTCGTGATTCGGAAAAATCGTGATGCATGTATTCCCTTGTTCATTTCGAGGTTTCATCCATCAGAATTTCGTGTCTAGGGAACACGAGGAAAACTGACTTTTGGAGATCCCGGGTACTGAAACATCGAACACCAAAACCATGTGTGCTAGTCCATTTCAGGACTTTGCCTATCGGGATTTTGCGATATGCAAGGACAGGAGGATTTCGCATCCGGGTCTCCTGGAAGCCGAAACTCCGAAACATCATAACCTGTCCACGCTCTATCATTTCAGGATGTTGCAAGTCAGGATTTCGGGAGTCATGAGGACAAGAGACTTGCCTCTAGATATCCTGGGTGCCGAAACATGAAAGCATTAAATTCTAGTCACGCTATACTCCTTTCGGGGTTTCATACTTCGGGATTTCACGATATGCGATGAAAAGAGGATCTTACCCTTAGATATCCCGGATGCTGAAACACTGAACCATCGTATCTCATCCGGGCTACTATCATTTCGAGATTTCTTCCATCGGGATTTCACGATATGCAAGAATCATGAGGTCTCGCACTTAGGTTTCCCGGGAGCCAAAACTCTGAAACACCGAACTCTAAAATACACTATACTATTTTGGGATTTCGCAAGTCGAGATTTCGGGGCTTGCGAGTATGAGAAGACTAACCCTTGGGTTTCCTGGTTGCCGAAACACCGAAACACCAAGGCTTACCCACGCTAGACCTTTTCGGGATTTCATACTTTAGGATTTCGCAATGTGCGATGACAAGAGTTCTCGCATATGAGTTTTCCGAGGGCCGAAGTTCCGAAATGTTGATATATATATATATATATATATATATATATATATATAACTTTTCAATATTTCATACTTCAGGATTTCGCGATGTGCGATGACAAGAGGTCTCGCATATGATTTTTCCAAGGGTCGAAGTTCCGAAATGTCGATATATATATATATATATCCATGTGGCTAATTTCTTTTTCGAGATTTCCCCAATCAGGGTTTCGGGAGTCGTGAGAACAAGGGTTCTTACCCTATGATCTCCTAGGTGCCGAAAAGCTGAAATGCTTACCGGTCGCCACGTGTACTCTATAGCTGGACAATCCAAGTACTTATCATGGGTCTTGGGATCAACGGTCCCGATTTCTTTGTTACCTGTGAAGGTTAAAAAGGGATCGAGACGTTAACGCCTGCATTCCTTCATAAAATTTAACGGTCGTAACAGACCTTAGATCTTCTGAAGGGATCTCGTTCATGAATTTAGCAAGAGGAAGGGTAACCTGGGTACTGAACCACCGAAAGGTCCTGTAGTGTCCCCAAAGCTGAGCCCCGTAGTAAACCATGTTCTGAAAGGAATTGTAATTATGATTTATAGGCTGGTGAGCCAATTTTTTATAAGCTGGAGGCTTATGTGTTGTTAGGCCAAGGAGCCTGAGTGTTGAAGGCCAGGAGCCTGCTATTGTATATGTAATCATGCAGAACAATTAATAAAATATAAACACCGCCATGTGCAGACCGGGCACGATGAATGAGTGAAGGGAGAATAAGAATCCATAGAGTGGGCAAGGAATTAGGGGCTGGAAGGTGGGAAAAGGGGCTAAGTGTTGAGCCTAGGGGCTAAGCCTAGGGGGTTTAAGCCTGGGAATAATATTTTAATATTGTCCCAAAAGACATGTACATTTTATGTTTTACCCTAAGTTTTTTACAAGGGGAGAACATGCAAGGGAGATGTGTGCTAGTGGAACGCATGCAGTTTCATGGGTGACAAGTGTCAACCCTGACGCATGCAAATAAAATGGCCAGGGTGAGCCATGAGAAGTTTTCTCCTCCATTCTACCCAATTTTCTGAACATGTACAGAGCACGGGATAGTACTACGAAACCAACTCCTGCAGAGAACCTTCATGCATCCCTGTGATTCTAGAGTGTGAGTCTATTCCATGTTGCCAATTTGAGAAATTAGAAGTGTCTCGTCCCTGCTAAGCCTAGTGATAAAGTTGCACCTGTCTGGAGCTACCCTGGGGTGTTCGTGTTTGGATTCTCGTGGATTGTGGTGGACGTGTAGTGTTTGATATTGTGTGGCTTGTTGGCCAGTTTGTACAACACTCTCTCCAGGTGAGAGAGGTAGTTGAAGTTGGAAGAATAGGTTGTTGGACCTGTGAGCAACTCCCTCCAGGTGAGAGAGTGCGTAGAGGAAGGAGAGAACTCCTTGAAGGAACCTTGTAGCTGCCATAGAGCCCGGAGACTTCCAGTCTGGCCTGTTCCTGTAACCCAAGGCAAGGGAGATTTGCAGCTGAAGGATTGTCCAGGTGACAGAGAAGGTGTATACTCCTGGGGTGGAACAGGCATGTGGGGAATGAGGGTCTGTGGGCAGTGAGTGTGGGAGATTCCTGGGAGAGAATCCCTTCCTTGTGGTTGTGTGTTGTTTCCCTGTAACCTCAGCCTAGCCTAGGATTCCTTGTCTTGGGGTGGAGCTTATTCCCAGCTCGGGGGTGACCCACTGCTGAGCTGATGAGCACTGTGGTCTAAGGCTGGGAGGTTCATGGCAGGCCTGCACTTGGTTGGTGGAATCTACCATTGTTAGAAGATAAGTATCTGATTATGCTTTAATCATGTTTTGCATGATTGTGCTGCTTATGTATCATGATTTCCGTTGTGTATATGAATTAATATGATACATTATTGATTGTTAATTATAGCAGTAAATAATATGTTTTACTCTAAACTTAAATGTGTTTATTTGTTTAAATGAATGTGGATTGTATAAATTCTATATGAGTTATGTACAAAGTGGTTAGTAGCATAAAAAGGTGCGCTACAGTTTGGTATCAGAGCCAATGTTTCGACACTGAGCCTAGATGGGCCAGTGGAGCGGTCTTGGACTGAGAATGCGAGGGGAAATTGGGTCTGGAAGGCCAATTTTTTACCCTGGTTTGCTCCAAAGTGTCAAGGAGTTACTTGACGAGTTTTTAAAGCTCAAGAGGTATAGCGGCATTATGAAACCGCCGCCAGTGTGGTATAAGTCCACAGGGAGAGAGGACTCCACACCAGAAGTGTAGGAGCTTTAGTATCTGTTTGGGAGGGAAGGTGAACCCTCATGACCGTTAGATCTGGAAAGTGTGCATGGGGTTTAAAGCCCTTTAGAATTGCACAGGAGTGTGGAAATCGCGATACGCGAAATTCCAAATTAGTTATGAACCGTCTGAGCCGTCAGATCTCGGCTGGAAAACCCGACAGTCGTTGGATCTGTCAGGAGATATCTGAGGGTTAAAACCCCAGTGAATAGGGGTGAAAGCCCCGAAATAGATCTAGACCGTATGAACGATGGAGACCACATGTCGTGAGATTACCCATTTCAGGAAATCGAGAATCGTGGAATCGGGAATCCTGATGACGAGGGCTCGAGATTTTTCATGGTGAAAACCCCGGGATAGATCTGAACCGTTCGATGGATGGAGGTTACGTGTCGAGAGATTAACTACATCGGGAAACTAGGGATCGATATTTTGGGAGTCCCGTGATCGAGAGTTCGGACTCTCGTGATGATAAACCCGATGAATGGACAAGATTCTTTTAGAGGATCTCAAGGTCTGTGACGACCATTAGATGTGAGGAAAAGATGTCGGCTTTAAGCCGGGGCATGAATGTGCATTAAGGTAAATAACGAGCAGATCTGGATGGCCAGAGTCCACCTGCCCAGATCTACGGCTGAGGCTTCATTCCGAGACCCCCTTGTCGTTCTATCGTTAATGGGGGGGGTCCGAAATTAGACGCGCAACTCTCGAATGGTCAAGATTATTTCACCTTGATCAACGGTGCTTAGTTGGATTCCGGGGCCCCCTTGCCATTCTTCCTTTAATGGCGGGGGGGGTCCGGAATCGTATGGTGTGTACAGTGGGGCCCCCTCCTGTCATGTTGACTACCGTGTTGCGTTTCCCTCTCTGCCACCTGTACTCCACTTAACCACGCGACGGGGCCCGTTCTCATTGGCGGTTCTCTAGCCCTATTGGGATCTATTTCCTTTGGCCATTCGTTAGCCCTGTCTGGATTCGACAGTTGCAAAGTTGAATGATTCGACATTCCTGTGGTGTCGAGTCACAAAATACCAAGAGGCACCATGATTATTTGACTTGTGATCATGACCCACGATCACATGGGAGCCGACAGAGGAAGAGCTAGCTTACGCTAGGCCTCCATAGATATTTTGGGGCTCTGAGTCTGCGGAAATCAATGAAAAAAAAAAATGATTTGGTAGTGGGTGTGTGACAAAGTGTTGGATCAAGTAAGTTAGTAGACAATGATTTTAGGATTTCGACAAACGAAAGTTCAATATGTGTGGATGCACGAACCTCCGACACCCGAAACCCCGAAACACCAAAAGGATCTGCGTCGTAGATCTGAGAAAGATCTGACCATTGGATTTTACTAGGAGTGGACATGGACACATGGAGATGTACCACGTGCCAGTGGGTCGAGAAGAGAAGCGAGAGAGGTGGGACCCGATGACATCGTTAAAAGCGACGTGGACCCTCATGAACGTGCCATGTGCCACCATGGTTGTGGGTAACCACTATGCTATGTGGGCCCGGAGGGTAAAGTAAATCGGAATTTCGGAAGTCGGGGGTTGGAAAAGAAAGCAAGTTTGAAATCCTCGTGGACCGAAAACCCGAAACCCTGGGTACCAAAAACCCGAAGGCCCGAAAGTCCTGAAATGTCAAAAACGAAAAAGTTTCGAAGACTCGAAAATTGCAGAGCCGAATGAGAGCTTAGAAAACTTATTTGAATTGAAATGTCTTTTTTTCTTGTTCATATTGGTGTATAAATGTTGTGGATTATTCATGAAGTTTTAATGGCCTGACAAACTTCGAATTGAATTTCACAGTGCGTGTGCAGAGTTCAACGAGGGTCAGGACTCCAGTTAACCAGCGCCGAGTATGGAGTGGGAAAAGGTGCAGATTACCCTCAAAACAGATGACGAACATGAAGGAAAGGATGTCAACCTGGGAGTCGAAGGATTGAACTCCAATGGGCATGGAAAAGAGAAGGATAAGGAAGGACACATAATGAAAATCATTGAAGGATTGCAAAGAGAGGCCAAGGCTTGTCGAGCTGATAGTCGAAAGCTCATGAAAGTCAAGGATCGACAGGGTGAATTAAACTTAAAATTTTTGAAGAGCCTGGAGAGAATAGAGAAGAAACTCAAGAAGGGAAGAGACTCAAGTACGACGAAGAGTCACATAACCCATGGGAGAAGAAGTAATTCAAGGAGTGGTAGCCGACATCTTAGTCGCTCCCAAAGACATTTTGACAGGAAGACACACAGTAGTTCAAGCCCATCCCCTACCAGAAAACATCGAAAATTTGGAAAGGAGGAATTGAAAGGGGAGATGAACAATATTAAGCCTCCAACATTCGATGGAGAACATAAGAAGGAGGAAGATGCTGAGACCTGGTTGCTTGGCATGAAGAAATACTTCCAACTGCAGAATTATTCTACCCATGCAGAAGGAAGAATTGCAATGTACCAACTGAAAGGAAAAGCATCCATGTGGTGGGATCAGTTTGTGCAGGTGCAGCACATCAGAGAGAAAGAGGTCACTTGGAAGGAATTTAAGAGGTATTTCGAGAAGAAATAACAGACTAAAAGATACTATGACAGAAAGATGAAGGAGTTCTTCGAACTCAAGCTAGGCAGCATGACTATTGATGAGTATGAACGAAGTTTCCTAGAACTACTGAAGTATGTTCCATTCATCAAAGATGAGGCTGTCAAGATTCAGAGATATCTAAGTGGACTGCCACCTTCCATGAGTGACAAGATTCAATATGATGATCCTAAGACCATGGAAGGAACTATAAGAAAGGAGAAATCCTTGTATGAACAGCAAGAAGAAAGGCCCATCCTTCGGAAGGCTTGGAATGATCAGAGGAAGTTTAAGAAGGAACAGAGGCAGAAGGGAAACAAGCCTTCCTTTTTCAGAAATAGTCCTTGGGGACAGTCATCTTTTAGAGAGCCCAGGAAGGTGGAAGGGAGTGAGCAGGTGCCAAGACCGCCACCTATGGAGTGTTGGGGTTGTAAAGGGGATCATAGGTATAGAGACTGCCCCCACAAAAAAGACAAAGCAAGAACTTTCCATATTGTTCATCAAGCTAAAATAGTGGAGGATATGGGCAGCGGAATGCCGAGGATCTACGCAGCCCTGGACAACAATCAAGCAGAATTTCAATCGCACATGATTGAAGTGGAATGTACGATTAACAACTGACCACTTGTTATTTTAATTAATTCAGGGGCTAGCCATAGTTATGTAGATCCTAGAGTGGTGGAAAGTTTGCATCTAACAAGAAGCAAACATGAGAAGTCTTGGTTAATGCAGTTGGCCACAGGGACCAAGAGGAAGGTCACTGAATTGGTTAAGTCTTGTTCAGTGGACATGAAAGGTATGAGCACTAAGGATGAGTTGAACATTCTGCCTTTAGGCTCATATGATTTCTTAATTGGGATGGACTAGTTGGACCAGCACCATGCCCTTCTGGATTGTCATAACAAGAGGTTTACATACCTGAACGAAGAGGGAAATCATGTAACAATCCAAGGAATTCCTAGAGCCGTGGCTGTGAGGGAAATCTCAGCCATGCAACTAAAGAAATGTTACCGGAAAGGCTGTCAATTATTTGCAGCTCGGGTGGAAAAAGCATTCCGAGATGAAGTCTCAAATCTGGAAGACCACGAAGTACTCAAAGAATTCAAGGACATATTTCAGGAGGTACCTGGACTACCTCCGAAGAGGAACATCGACTTTTCTATAAATTTGATGCCTGGAGCAGCTCCGGTTTCGAAGGCTCCTTATAGAATGAGCACACCAGAGCTGAAAGAGTTGCAATTGCAGCTCGAAGAGCTACTAAGGAAAGGTTACATTTTCCCCAGTGTGTCACCGTGGGGAGCCCCGGTCCTATTCGTGAAGAATAAAGATGGGACATTGAGGTTGTGCATTGATTTTCGGCAGTTGAATAAGGTCACTGTCAAGAACAAGTATCCTCTGCCAAGGATTGATGATCTTTTTGATCAGTTGAAGGATGCGAAAATATTTTCGAAAATAGATCTCCAATCAGGATATCACCAAGTGAGAATAAAGGATGAGGACATCAGCAAGACCGCCTTTAGAACAAGGTATGGTCATTATGAGTTCACGGTGGTGTCGTTTGGGCTATCCAACGCGCCTGTTGTTTTCATGTGCTTAATGAATAGAGTGTTCAGAGATTATTTGGACAAGTTTGTCATAGTCTTCCTGGACGACATCTTGGTGTATTCCAAGACAGAGGAAGAACATGAGCAACACCTGAGAATGGTGTTGCAGGTGTTGAGAGAACACCAGTTGTACGCAAAACTGAGCAAGTGCTCATTTTATCAAAGTCAGATCCATTACTTGGGACACATTATATCTGAAGAAGGGATCGTTGTGGATCCTAAAAAGGTAGAGGCCATTCGAGAATGTCCAGCGCCAAGGAATGTGGCAGAAGTTAGATCTTTTATGGGTCTGGCGGGATACTATAGGAGGTTCATAGCCGGATTCTCAAAGATAGCTCATTTTATCACTTCCTTGCAAAGGAAGGAGAAGAAGTTCCAGTGGACTAAAGATTGTGAGAGCAGCTTCCAGTGATTAAAGCAACTACTAACCAGTGCTCCAATCCTGAAGATTGCAGATCCAAACAAGGATTATGTAGTGTGCACAGATGCATGTAAGGAGGGGTTGGGAAGAGTTCTCAGCCAAGAGGGATTTGTAGTTTGTTATGAATCCCGAAAGTTTAAGGAGCATGAGAAGAATTATGCCACTCACGACTTAGAGCTGGAAGCAATCATCCACGCCCTAAGAAAATGGAGACATTACCTCATGGGCAAGAGATTTCAGTTGAGAATAAACCATAACGGTCTAAAATATTTATTTGATCAGCCGACTTTAAATGCCAGGCAAATCAGATGGCTGGAGTTCCTATGTGAATATGACTTTGATATCAAGCATGTCAAAGGGAAAGAAAATAAGGTGCCTAATGCACTCAGCAGAAAAGTGCACAAATTACATGCTACAGCCATTAGCATGTACAGAACTGAGATTAAAGATAGAATTTTGGAAGCTGCCAATGTTGATTTGCAGTACAAAGGTCTAGTAGAAAAGCTACAGCAGCGTGAGAGACCACAAACCAAGGAAATTTACACCTTGGGAGCTGATGGCTTACTTCAATATAAAAACAGAGTGTATGTACCCAATGTCTGAGAATTGAAGCTGGCAATTCTAAAGGAGATGCATAACATGGCTTATGCTGGACATCCTGGATATCAGAAGACTGTGGTAGCAGTCAAAAGCCATTATTTTTGGCCGGGTTTGAAGAAAGAAATCGCCGAATACATCGCCAGATGTATGGAGTGCCAAAAGGTTAAGGCTGAGCACAGGCACCCAGCAGGGTTGCTGCAACCTTTGCCCATTCCTGAGTGGAAATGGGATGTGGTAACAATGGATTTTATCATCGGACTACCTAGAACAAGCAAGCAGCATGATTCAATCATGGTGGTGGTGGACAATCTTACTAAAGCTGCCCATTTTATTCCACTGAAAACCACCCACAGAGCCGCTGATGTTGTTGATATCTTCTTAAAAGAAGTTGCACGCTTGCACGGAATACCTAAGACAATTGTGTCTGATAGGGACCCAAAATTCACTTCGAATTTCTGGAAAGGACTGTTTAAGGGATTCGGAACGAATCTGAACTTTAGCACAGCGTATCATCCTGATTCTAATGGACAGACAGAGAGAGTGAATAGAGTAATAGAAGACATACTGAGAATATATGTGATGGATAAACCATCAAGGTGGGAAGACTACCTGCATTTGGTAGAATTCGCCTACAATAATGGGTATCATGCATCATTGAAGATGAGCCCATTCGAAGAACTTTATGGAAGAAAGTGCAACACTCCAGTGAGCTGGGATAATCCAGTTGACAGAGTAGTAGTTGGGCCTGAGCTACTCAAAGAGATGGAAGACCAAATGATAAGAATTAAACATAATCTAAAAGCTTCCCAGGACAGGTAGAAAAGTTACGCTGATAGTAACAGAACCCATAGAGAATTCAAAGTGGGTGACCATGTTTTCCTGAAAGTAAAAACTAACAGGAGTTCCCTGAAGCTGGGAAGTTGCGCCAAGTTGGCAGCAAGATTTTGTGGGCCATTTGAGATCCTGGAAAAGATTGGGTCGGTTGCATGCATGCTTTCATTACCTACATCTATGATTGTACATAATGTGTTTCATGTTTCACTGCTTAAGAAATATGTACCTGATGCTAATCATGTTATCGATTGGAATGTGATTCAGGTGGAACCAGAAGGTGTCCTGCAAGTGCATCCTATACGCATATTGGACAGGAAAAACAAACAGCTCCGGAATCGAGCCATAGAGCTTGTAAAGGTCCAGTGGACCTGGTACGGTCCTGAGGATGCGACATGGGAGCATGAAGAGGTTATGCGGGCAGAGTACCCACATCTTTTTGAAAATTTTGAAAGGCTTGCAGAGACAGTGTAAGTTGCACTAATGACAGTGCAAAAATAACGGGAGGGGAATTGTAGTGTCCCCAAGGCCGAGCCCCGTAGTAAACCATATTCTAAAAGGAATTGTAATTATGATTTATAGGCTGGTGAGCCAATTTTTTATAAGCTGGAGGATTATGTGTTGTTAGGCCAAGGAGCCTGAGTGTTGAAGGCCAGGAGCCTGCTGTTGTATATGTAATCACGCAGAACAATTAATAAAATATAAACACCGCCATGTGCAGACCGACCACAATGAATGAGTGAAGGGGGACTAAGCATCCATAGAGTGGGCAAGGAATTAGGGGCTGGAAGGTGAGAAAAGGGGCTAAGTGTTGAGCCTAGGGGCTAAGCCTAGGGGGCTTAAGCCTGGGAATAATATTTTAATATTATCCCAAAAGACATGTGCATTTTATGTTTTACCCTAAGTTTCTGGAAAGGGGAGAACATGCAAGGGAGATGCGTGCTGGTGGAACGCATGCAGTTTCATGGGTGACAAGTGTCAACCCTGACGCATGCGAATAAAACGGCCAGGGTGAGCCGTGAGAAGTTTTCTCCTCCATTCTACCCAATTGTCTGAACGTGTACAGAGCGCGGGATAGTACTACGAACCCGACTCCTGTAGAGAACCTTTGTGCGTCCCTGTGATTCCAGAGTGTGAGTCTATTCCATGTTGCCAAATTGAGAAATCAGAAGTGTCTCGTCCCTGCTAAGCCTAGTGATACTATTTTACCTGTTTGGAGCTACCCTGGGGTGTTCGTGTTTGGATTCTCGTGGATTGTGGTGGATGTGTAGTGTTTGATCCTATGTGGCTTGTTGTCTATTTTGTACAACACTCTCTCCAGGTGAGAGAGGTAGTTGAAGTTGGAAGAATAGGTTGTTGGACCTGTGAGCGACTCCCTCCAAATGAGAGAGTGCACAGAGGAAGGAGAGAACTCCTTGAAGGAAACTTCTAGCTGCCATAGAGCCCAGAGACTTTCGGTCCAACCTGTTCCTATAACCCAAGGCAAAGGAGATTAGCAGCCGAAGGACTATCCAGGTGACAGAGAAGGTGTATACTCCTAGGGTGGAACAGGCATGTGGGGAATGAGGGTCTGTGGGCAGTGAGTGTGGGAGGTTCCTGGGAGAGAATCCCTTCCTTGTGGTTGTGTGTTGTTTCCCTATAACCTCAGCCTAGCCTAGGATTCCTTGTCTTGGGGTGGAGCTTAGTCCCAACTCGGGGGTGACCCACTGCTGAGTTGATGAGCACTGTGGTCTAAGGCTGGGAGGTTCGTGGAAGGCCTGCACTTGGTTGGTGGAATATACCATTGTTAGAAGATAAGTATCTGATTATGCCTTAATCATGTTTTGCATGACTGTGCTGCTTATGTATCATGATTTTCGTTATGTATATGAATTAATATGATATGTTATTGATTGTTAATTATAGTAGTAAATAATATGTTTTACTCCGAACTTAAATGTGTTTATTTATTTAAATGCATGTGGATTGTATAACTTTTGTATGAGTTATGTACAAAGTGGTTAGTAGCATAAAAAGGTGTGCTACAAGTCCTAACTCAACCACACGCTGTCATTTCAGGATTTCGTGCGTCGGGGTTTCGGGACTCGCGAGACCCGTGAGTGCAAGGGGACTCGCCCTTGGGTATTCCGGGTACCGAAATGTCGAAATGTTGAGGTCTACGAGGACCATTCTCCCTCGTGCAAGATTTTAAGACTTAAACTATAACATCCTCCTTTGGGTCCTCAGGTAATTTACACCAGGTTTTGAAGACCAGACTGGAAGGTCTTCTTGAAGGTAAGGGAGTGGTCTCGAAAGGGTGCCTTTGTGGGGAAATCTATCCAAGGCATTAGGTAGGACAAACATAGGAACAAATCTCCCGAGAGAAGACTTGAAAATCTATATTTGTTCATCATATATATATATATATATGTATGTATAAACATAAGCCATATGTGGTCTTTCCAATAAAAACTTGCAGCCATCATTTCTGATCAAAACACCATGTAGACAGTCTTATACTGAAACCATTCATAATTGCACTGACTATGAACATACATGTCAACATATAAATTTCAAGATACAAGATATAACACTTATCAGAAAAACACTAGGTGATGCAACTACTGAGAGGGGTGCTCATTTGCACCCAACCATAGGCTCATCGACTCCCAATGGATTTACCACTAGCCACCCCTGAGCTAGACCACGATTCTGGAGACTCTCTATCTTTGTTCTTCAGCAATCGAGAACAAAGGTTGCTCTCCTTCTTCTCTGCTATCGCTCACTCTGTATTTTGTTCCATAGTTCTTCCAATCTCTTTCATGTTGTCTCTCCCTCACGTCCCCTCCCACACCTTTTACCTGCCTTTTCTTTCCCGGCGAGGTTGCCTGTGGCATGAATTCCCCCGCGGTGGTCAGGTCTGAGGCCTCCACAGATGGATAGTTCACCCCCATCCCTCATTAACTCGTGAGGAGCCTCTTCACCTACCATCCTAGTGAGTAATTCATTTCGGGGCCAGCAAGCCGCTCTTGGTTCTCCGAGCCAGTGAAGACCAAATACGATATTGGTTTCGGTGGAAGTTAACGCCACCATTCCAGGTGCCTTCCACCACCTTTCTTCAGCCATCGTGGTCTCTTTGTCATCACATCCCCCTCTCAGCAGTTATATATATATATATATATATATATATATATATATATATTCATAACATTATTTACATTCATGGACCTTTTTACTAAGGTCCATTCAAATCACACATTCACATCTTTGAGTTTGCCATAGTTTTTGGCCAGTATAGTTATTTTTACAGACTGGGGGAAAGAGGGTGTTACATTGACCTAATTTCTAGATATCCTAGTGCTCCCTAATCCAGCACACCTCCTAGTACTCTCAGCAAGCTAAGATGCCAAGTTTGAGTTTTTGGTCAAAGTCAAAGGTTGACCAAGTCAAAGAAGTCATGACTTAGTCTATGAAGTCAGAAAATAAGTTAGAAAGGGCTTCTAACTTCAGAGCATGGAAGACAAGGATTTATCTCATCCTTTCCAAGAATAAAGCGTTGGATATCGTGAAACGAAAGATCGTGGAACCACAGTTCGAAGAAGGAAAAGACAAGGAATCTCATAACGTTGCAGTTATGGAGAAGTTCAAAGAAAATGACATCAATTCCATGAGTATCATAGTGGACTCTATAAAATACCACTTGATACCCTACATCTCCCATCTTGACTCATCTACGAAGATGTACGATTCCCTAACAAACCTCTTCTCAGTCCAAAACATTGGACAAGTAATGAGTCTGAAGAATGAGCTCCATGACATGAAAATGAATGATGATGACAACATAACATCATACCTTGTGAGAATCTCTCAGTTAAGAGATCAAATACAAGCTAATGAAGAAATCATTTCAGAGAAGGAAATGGTAAATATAGTACTCAAAGTCCTTCCCAAGACATGGGATGCATTTTCTGCAAGCATGAACATAGGAAAGGGGTATCCCACATTTGAAGAACTTTGGACTTGTTGTGCACAAGAAGAATCAAGGATTAGCGCAACAGAGAAATACCAAAAGGAATACGATGATCAAGCTTTCATAGAAAAGTTCAATAATTTCATAAATAAGAAGAAGTTTGGCTCAAGGAAGAAACCAAAATCAACAAAAGGATATTTAAAAGATACAATGCTATAACTATCGAAAATATGGTCATTACAGGAACCATTGTCCTGAGTTAAAGAAAAGGAAGGAAACAGACGAAGCAACAATTGCTAAAGAAAGAGAACCATGAAAGAAGGCCAAGCAGGGTAAAACATACTTCTTCTTCTAAGACAAGGTAACAATACTCTTCATAATTCTTGTACATACCATGTTTACATAGTTTCTGTACATATCTTGCATATATATTTCTTAAAAGATAAGATGTTCAAAGAGAAACAATACCTATGGAAGAATAACAAGATAAGGATTGCTATCATGATGACTACAACTCAAGCAATACACATGAAAATATGAAGTACATTGAAAATCCTTGGTAACAATTCCTGTGGAAGATATTACATAAGTAAAAACTGTAAGATAAGAATTGAACTTGAAGAAACTTGGAAAAAGTAAAAACAGAAAGAAGTCAGTAATCAAGCGGAAATTACAAGACTTGTGACACTTTGCAGAAGGCAATAAGGATGCAGACAGAAGCGTGGACTCTCTTAGATGAACAGAGTCGATTATATAATTCCAAAAGAAGAGGATGCATTCATGCATGAAGCAAGGATTAGGAGGGACTGAATCCTAAATAATATGATCCATTGAAGTATCTATCCATGTTCCCATTGATAGTAACAGCCATGAAAAGCAACACATGTTCAGTTTGACTTTAGAAAAAGTCTTATTCGAAAAGAAGCCTTCAAGTATCCCTGGTTGTCCATCTACATCCATGATCCTATGATGAAAGGAATAAGTTTGAATATCCAGGGCATGGAATATATAGAAAACTCCATGGGCCCAAGAACTAAAGAGAAACATGAGGAAGAACATGAAGATTCCAAGAGAGAAAGAAAAGACAGAACAACCAGTCATTATATCGATAATCACAAGACTACTAGCTTGGTTTGAACCAACAGAAGCAATCAAGCAGAAGAAATGGAAGTTGTGATGAAGAACAGTGTATGAAATATTTATGAATGGAAGAATTGTGAGATTCATAACTAGAGGTTCTCCCAGACGGAGGGAGAAGACTATGATGATAGCTTGTTCCAGTAACCAGACATACCTCTACCTAAGCCATTATATCTTCTGCAATATCCATGGGTTGGATTTTACATTAGATGAATGTAAGGATTGTTCTCCTCAACAAAGTAATTGAACAAGAAGTGTATGTAGAGAAACCTCAAGGTTTTGAGGTATACCAGAAAGACACCCTTGTATGCAGATGGAAGAATATCTTGTATGGATTCAAACAACTTGGTGCATATCCTCTCATGCACAACAAAATCGTAGTGAAAAATTTATATAACAGAGATAATGTATCAGAATGGTTACTCAGAAGTTTGGGATGATGGATTGCTAATCCATGAAAAAATATCATGATGAAAGAAGAAGTGCTACTTGGATATGTTTCAGTTTGAGCCTTGCCATGATGTCATGAGCTAGCAGGAAAAAAAAAGTGTTGAATTCAACCATGATATATATTAATGATCAAAGCTATATGAAGCCTTCAGAGAAAACCAGTGTTCGCTATAGACCAAAGTACATTGATATCTTCATGATGGAGTCCAGAAAATAGATGTGGTTCTCCAATATATCTTCACAGATGAGCCGATAGCAAATATTTTTGGTAAAGCCTCTGTCCAAGATGAAAACGCTTGTGTACTCAAGAAACAAGTTGGAGCTCGTGGAGACGATTTCCTTATTGAAAAAGGAAGAGATTAATCCCAGTTTGGGAGGGAGCATTGATGTGTTATTGATTTATGGATAGTCATTTTTCAGTTCAAAAAATGGTCGAGGATGAGTGGTTCCTTTCCAGTTCGGAAAGTGGTTTGATATCTCTAACGGACAGGCATTTCCAGTTCAACAAATGGTCCATATTGGGCAGTTATTTTTGTAATGAAAATGGTTCGATAGATTGTTGATGTACCATAGACAACGATTCCCCTTGTGGTCAGTGTGGGGGAATGGTCTAGGACAATCATTCTTCTTAGCAATCAATCTGAGTAGTGGTCAAGTAGATTGGTCCACCTCGCTGGGCATTCATTCTTTCTAAGTTCATAGTTGTGAGCAGTTTGAAAGAATGGTCCATTTTGGAGGTTGGTGCAGGGTAGTCATTTCCATTAGGAAATGGTCTGGACAATCATTCCCTAGGGCAGACTCATTCTCTCCAGGTTGCACTATGTTTAGTGCCAGAGGAATGGTCCAGTTAGGTGAATAGTCCATGTTAAAAAATCAGGGACAGGAATTCTCTAGGGCAGACTCATTATATCCAAGTAGCACTATGTTTGGTGCTGGAGGAATGGCCCAGTTAGGTGAATGGTCTAGACTCATAAATCAGGGACAATTATTCTTCTATGCTTGAGAAGAATAGTCCAAATAGCCCATGGTTGATGTTTTACTTTCTGAGGGAAGATGCTCTTCCATATCTCACATATGTGAGTGGAAGAATGGCCTAGATAACTCAGTTTATATCATGATATTGTTTCTTGTGCAGGTTGATATCAGATGATATGATTTCTATGGAGACAACATGTCTCTAGATAATAGATGTATGCTACTATGGTGGATGTGTTCCACTGGTTGTGACTATGTGTCACTGATTAAGTAGTTGTGTGCTACTTGGTGTGGTAGTGGACCACTGGATTGTAGTTGTGTACTACTTTGGATAGACACATTTGTGTTCTATTGAATGAAATTGTTTTGATTGCCATGTAGACTATCAGTAGAGTTGAAAATGATTATCAACTAGATGGATAGTCAGTGTGCTTGTGGACAGACATTCTCTAGGCAGAGAATTGTCCAGATAGAACAGATTGTTGGTGGACGGGTATTCTCCTTATGGAGAATGGTCCAGGTTGACAATTTTTTGGCATGTCATGGACTAATATTTTCCTAAGGCACAGATTGTGGCCCAATTAGGAAAATGGTTCAAGATCAATATTTTCTAAGGCATATAGGTTGAGATAGATCTCTATGGTACATATGACTCGATTAGAAAATATTCCTAGATTGGCATTCCTATAGGAATGGTCTCTGTAGTCCATGGTGTAGATTTTAGCATCTGTTGGGACAATCATTCTTCTAGGATGTATGTCTGGATTATAAGAATGGTCTGTGTATCACTCTATGGAGTGAGTGACTTATTTAGCATCATGCTTGATTACTCGGATGGAGTATGGCTTCAAGAGATGATGCAGTTGATGCTATCAGATGATAGTGTTGTTGGAGTTACTTCACACACACCTAGGATTTCCTTTTCCTAATGTTTTTCCTTTTTTATTAGTCATAATTAGTCATTATCTAGTCTCCTATATTCTAGGAGAGAATATTCCACCTGGAGAATATTCTCTTTCAGTTGACACTTCAGTTTGACTAGTTGAGTTGAGTTTAGATGTTGCATTGGGATCATCACCATGCAACATTGTGATCATCACCATGCTAATTTGACCTTTCCTTGGGATCATCACCAAACTAACACATTAGCCTTGATTCCCTGAGTTAACTCCTCACTACTCTCTGTTCATTCAGTTAACTGAAGACTAGTTGACTAGTTAACTCAACTAGGTGGCAGTTCACTCCCGTAACTGCCTGAGAGACTAGACTAGGTGGCAGTTCAATCTCGTAACTATTGGTGTGTGTCTATATCACTCTATACCACCACTATGGTGCATTGGTTCACCTCCAGTGTGAACTCATTGAGCTATACAGAGTATATCATGTGTAAACTATGCATTTTTCATAACGGTTAATGAGAATTCTTCTATTCTTTCTCTCCTTCTTCTTATTTCTCAAATTCTCTCTACAAATGTGTGTATTATTGTTTATCTAGATCTATTCTGTGTAGGTTCAACACATTTACATGGTATCAGAGCCGACGGACTACTAAGAAAAATCTACACAAAAAAAAAATTGCAGGTACAAAAGATTGAAGACAGCGGAAAGATGGAATTCCAGAAAGAATTCATTCTTACACCTTACAACTATTTTTCATGGAAGGAGAAAATAGCCATACATATCTGATCCATAGGGTTGTACAGGTTGACCATGAATATATATACAAAGCTGACATCAGCCATAGAAAAATCCAAGTACTTAAATCGCATGGATGAGGCACTTGGAACAATTTGCAGTCTTATTTCTCCCGATCTCCTTTTTCATATATATTCCTATAAGAATCCCAATGAAGCCTAGACCATATTGGAAGGGATCTTTGGAAAATAGGATGAGATGAGGGGACACATGCTGGAGGTGGAACTGCTTACATTGGATCCAAAAATCTTTGAGAATATCCAATATTTCTTTACAAAATTCAAGAATTTATTATCACAACTCAAAGCTTGCAGGGTTGACAAATCGAAGGAGGAGAAACAAATGGTTCTCACCATTCTCTCCAAGATTGGTCCTAAATTCTTTGTATTCATATCTACATTCCATACTATCAGATTCACCTTTGGAGCCACCTGGAAGATGCCTTCTCTTGAGGACTTTATCGAATCCTTGACTCAAGAGAAGACCAATCTCATCAACATGGGCACAATCAAAGGCCCAAAGACACATGCACTCACTGTGCATGATGGCAGCCAAAAATATCATAAATCTAAAGATAAATACAAATGGAAAGCTCATGCACATCCAAAGAAGGAAGGGTACACAAAAACCCTTCACCGATGCCTCTGAATCCAAAGGAGAAAAGGGAAGAAAAGGGGAGAAATGCACATATTGTCACAAAGGATTCCATTCGGAATCTACATGCATGTAAAAACAAATAGATCTGATGTCTCAAATACTTCATCAAAACAAACTTGGAGATCGCATCCTCGAGGGTGCCAAGAAGAAGAAGCCAAAAGATCCGAATTCTAAGAAAGGCAATTCTAGCCATGCCTTGATTGTCATCAACTCCTCTCTCGATGCTTGGATCGTCGATTCAGGAGCATCACATCACATGGATGCCTCAAAAGCAGTATATTCTTCTTTGGATGCATGAAAAGGTCCTCCTATTCTGATGGGGGACAACTCTTCTGTCGAAGTCACCAGCAAAGGAAGGATTGAACTCACCAACGGAAGTTTCGAGAATGTGTTGCATGTTCCCAGGATTTTTTTCAACCTTCTCTCTATGTATCAGATAACGAATTCCAGCACCAGAAATAAATTCATATTCACACCAAATTTTTTGGACATCTACGACGTGCAAATCAACTCCAGGGTTTCTACTGGTGAGGTAAATCATCCGTCTAGATTGTATACATTTTCTGAATTCATTGAACCTAATTTTGCTTTACTGCTTACTCATGTTGATGAAAGTAGTAGGATATGGCACAAAAGGTTTGGACATTTGAATTTTATATACATGCAACAAATTAGCAAGCAAAGATTAGTTGATGGTCTACAAGACATCCATTTCTCCAAGGGAGTATGTGAGGGATGTGTTCTCGGAAAACACCCTCAAGAGAAATTCGACAAGGGAAAATCTCAGCGAGCTTCCGCACCTTTAGATATGATCCACAGTGACCTCATGGGTCCTTTTCTGCATCCATCGATCAGCAAAGTGAGGTTTTTTCTCATTTTTGTTGACAATTTCTCACGTTTTACATGGATCTACTTTCTCAGGAAAAAATCTGAGGTCTTTCAACACCTCAAAGATTTCAAAGCTTTGGTTGAGACACAGTCCGGAAAGAAGATCAAAGTCCTCTGAACTGATAATGGGGGAGAATATGTGAATTATGAGATCCATAATCTTTTCCATGAGGTAGGGATTCAGTTGTAACACATAGTTCCCTATACTCTGCAGCAAAATAGATTTGTTGAGCGGAAAAACTGATCTCTAAAGGAGATGGAATCTTGCATGTTGCATGCAAAGTCACTACCACAGAGACTATGGGCCGAAGCACTTAACTGTGAAACATACATCCAAAACAGATCTCCCCGTAGATCTGTCAAGGATAAGACCCCCTACGAGGCTTGGAGCAGCCTCAAACCGAAAGTGACCCACTTTCGCATTTTCGGTTCATGTGCATGGGCCCAAATTCCCTCTGAAAAGAGGAAGGTACTTGATCCACAGAGCACTGAGTGCATTTTTATTGGATACCCTGACGGTGTGAAGGGATATCAACTTATTTATCTTTCCTCGGGCCGGCTCATCATTGAGCATAGTGTCCAATTCAAGGAAAGTGTATCACATGTACCTCAGCAGCCACATGTAGGAACCTTCACTCTTCCACCTATCCGAGATGATGAGCATGCACATGCCGACTCTTCTTCAGATGAGAGTTATGATTTAGAGGAATCAGATGATTCAGATTCAGATTCAGAGTCAGTATAGTCAGATGCAGAGTCAGAGCATCCATATGCAGTTGCAGATCCAGAGTAGAGGCCCAAGTGGGCACAGACTACTCTTCAGGATGCAGGGGATCTCGTAGTTGATCCAACCGATACTAGGAGGACTCGATCTAATTTCGATGAGCCTCTTGTTGCACTCACTACCATAGAACCATTGCCTTCCAAGCATATTTTCTTGGTTCAGTTTTCAGATCCACAGTCTTATGGCGAGGCTGTTGGAAATCCCTTTTGGGAATCTGCCATGCAGGAGGAATAAAACTCCCTCCTCAAGAACCAGACTTGGGATCTAGTTCCCATTCCTTCTGGGAGGAAACTTGTCAGATGCAAATGGGTCTATAGGACCAAGAGTGCAGTGGATGGACAGATCAGCAAATACAAAGCCAGGTTTGTCACCAAAGGCTTTTAGTAGGTTCATGGTATTGACTACGATGAGACCTTTGCTCCAGTAGCAAAGATGTATTCCATATGATTGGCACTTGCCATTGCGGCATCCAAGGGATGGGAAGTCCATAAAATGGATGTGAAGAATGCATTTCTTCATGGTGATCTCTCTGAGGAAATCTACATGGAGCAGCCCCAAGGATTTATGCAGGACTCATCTTTGGTCTGACGACTGAAGAAGTCACTTTATGGCCTCAATCAGGCTCTGAGGGCATGGTATGCCAAGATGGATTCCTACCTATTGTCACAGAACTTTGTATGTTGTAAATCAGACCCGAATGTCTACATGCTCAGGACAGTTGATTCACTTCTACTTTTAGTTTTGTATGTCGATGATTTGTTGATCACCGGGTGCTTGAATTCAACGATTATTGCAGTCAAGAGGATTCTACATGATAGGTTTTTGATGATGGAAATGGGTCTGCTACACTTCCTCCTTGGACTCGATATCATTCAGGATGCATAAGGCATCAAACTGTCTCAATCCAAGTATGCACGAGATCTCCTTGAGAGATTTCACATGACAGACTGCAAGTCTGCTACGACTCCTTTCCTATCAGGAGTCAAATTTGAGGATGGAGGGGAGACTCCACTGGTTGATAGCACACTATACAGATAGCTAGTAGGGAGCTTGTTGTATCTCACACACTCCAGACCAGGCCTCTCATATGTAGTTGGCGCAGTTTCCAGGTTCATGCAGGAGTTGCATGAGCTACATTGGAAAGCTGCAAAGTGTATCCTTCGATACGTACAGGGAACCATCACCTTTGGGATTCATTATGCAGTAGACTCTACATTAGATCTCATCGGGTTTACTGATTTTGACTAGGCTAGTGATAGCATTGATTGCAATTCCACATCTGGTTACTCACTCAGTTTTGGTTACGGGCCTATCTGTTGGTTGAGCAAGAAGAAAGCTTCCATTGCTCTATCTTTAGTCGAGGTCGAGTATAGATGGGTAGTTAACATAACCATTCAGGATATGTGGCTACAACATTTTCTCACTGAGTTGGGCATTCAGTTTCATCGGTCGATCATCATCTGGTGTGACAACCAGAGCACTCTAAAGTTCTGCAGAGATCCAATTCAAAGGTAGTGGACAAAGCAAATCAATATCCACATGCACTACATATGGGACTTAGTACATGAGGGGATCATCGACTTATAGTTTTGTCCTTCAGCAGAACAGACGGAAGACATCTTCACCAAGACCTTCACTGAGCAGAAGTTCCATTCTCTGCGAAGTCGTCTTGGAGTGAAGGACACAATTGCCTAGCAACTGTAGTTCTTCTTTTTACATACATTGTACCTTGAGGGGGGGGGTTTCCCATGAGGTTTTCCCTCTTTCCTCACTTTATTTTCAGTGTATATTTTGTATTTGGGTACCTAACATGGCCTCACTGTCGGGACCCATTCTTTATTTTCACCATAGTGATGTTCAGGGGGGGTGTTGGAGTTACTTCACACACACCTAGATCACTCTATACCACAACTCACTATGGTGCGTTGGTTCACCTCTAGTGCGAACTCATTGAGCTATACAGAGTATATCATGTGTAAACTATTCATTTTTCATAACGGTTAATGAGAGTTCTTCTATTCTTTCTCTCCTTTCTCAAATTCTCTCTGCAAATGTGTGTATTATTGTTTAGCTGGATCTATTCTGTGTAGGTTCAACACATTTACAAGTGTTAATGGTGCTCATGATCTAATCATGAGATAGCTTGTACGGCTATGATGATGTTATCGGTTGAATGGTATGTTTGTGCTCAAGCCCATTGCCTTCAATACCTCCCTAGCTAGGAGGGAGTGTTGATATTATGGTAGATGCAGGAGGTATTTACCTCCACGTGTAACCTTGAAAAGAATAGAATATTCCAAGAAGAAAGAAGAAACCCTAAAGCATTGAACATAACCCTAGACAAGTCGGCTAAAGGAAATATTTAATATTAAGTGTTTAGCCTTCAGAATGAGAAGTTGGCCCAAACAACTCAGGAAAAAATGTATAAATACAGGAAACTAGATCTCATTTGGTACATAAATCTCGCAGTTGCAAAAGTGAAGAAGTACATACTGTAGAAACTGGGTAAGTGCGCAAGTCTGAGGAGTAGCTGCAGTTGCAGCTACTGCAACCTGTATTCTCGATTTAGGCTTGGAATTTCTATTGGTTATGGTTTGTACTTTCTTCCTTGTATGCTATCTCTAGAGAGAGAGGTACACTACATTGATTAGCTATTAGGCCTAGGGTTTACTTCTGAAATCATTCTCTATCAAGGTTAAGGTGACCGTGGGTGGCTTTGGCCTATGGTTGGGTGACAATATTGCTATATTGTCTATGATTAAATGAGCACATCTATTACTTTCTAGCATATGCCACCTGGGAGCTCACCACCATTCTACAACAATTCCCTCATCTGAAGCCTTGAGGACAAGGTTGTTCTTCAAGGACCAAGGCATGTTAGGGACCTAACCTCCCTAACCCCTCACATAGGTAGAATAATATAATTCCATGTAATAAAGACCAACATTAATAAGGCCTAGCAATAAGGAAGAATAAGTCAAATGTAAGAAGACCTAATAGAAGCTTTCGCTTCTAGAAGGATCTTCCTCTAGATTGTTCTTTTGGATAGATAAAATATAAATAGAAGTAGAGGGTATGAGAAATCTTGTCTTGCATATTATTGTAATAGAGCTCTTCTCTGCTGGAGGTTTCCCCCTCGAAGAGGAAAGTGAACATTGCTATCATTAATCAAAGTTCTCTTTCTAGTGTTATTCTGGTATTGTTCTAATTATATAATTGCTTCTCTGACATTTCTAGCTAAAATATTTATCTTCTACATACTATTTTATATCAGGAATACTAGTCAAGGAGAGGTGAG
>ML779040.1:245911-259904 GCA_009831015.1 Picea engelmannii
TTCTGTTACCCATGATTTTGGTTGTCATGATGATGTATTGATGATGGTGTACTCAGGCTCTTCATTAGAACTTTCTCCTGAGAAAAGTTACCTTCATCTCTTTCCAGAAATCAAATTTTTGAGGACTGTTAGCAGGCTGTTAGTATATTTTCCTGCGAGAATGCATGATTCTCGCAGGCTGCCTTAAGCTAGGGTGCGAGAAGTTCACACTGTGTTGAACTGCTAGGGTGTGAACTCTTTCTAAAGCAAGGAAAAATATGAATTCTAGAAGGGAATCTTCTAGAAGGATGAGATGGCATTCGAATGGTTATCCTAGTACTGGATTCCCTGATATTTCGAAATCATTCTTATCCAAGTAACTAATTCATTATCTCCTATATATTGAGGGAATTCTCATGGAAAAGGTTAAGCAAGGTTAAGCAAGATTCATTGGAGAATTGGTGAAAGAATTGTGTGAAGGACTGATGCTACAACAGCTTAGAGACTCCAGCAAGTTCATCCAAAGGAGTTAATCTTCTTCATGCGAGTGAGCAAGTGTGTGTGTCNGAGCCAAGGGCCATCGAAAGGAAGTTTGCAACATCAAGGCTCAGGTTGTAATCTTTACTTTCCATTAATATGATATAGTAATATGTCCCTTTCCCATAAAGCTATTTCCACTTTATTGTATAATTCCTTGATCATATACATAGATTGACTTTTGAATATATTGAGTTGCCTTCACTTCGATTGGTTTGTGTTGTCTTGGTCTTGACTGCACAAGAGCATTGGAGCGAAGCGAGAGAAACAAAGATCAAAGGAAGTGATAATAAGGTATGTTCTTTGTTCTTGCCTCCTATTTAATTCAATGGTTAAAATCTAGGGAAAGAATCATGTTCTGTCTTGCTTTGTTCTAGATCCAGGTGGATCTAGGGAGATTGGTTTGTGTCCGCACTTACAGATTTATCCAATAACAAAATTGGCGACTCCACTAGGGACCAATCCCATTTTCTTTGTGGCTTTTGGTGTTTTTCTGTGGCCATTTGCTCTAGTTTCATTTTTCTCCTGTCCTATCAATCTCTGAGTCTTTAGGATATCCTGAGAGACTCTCTGGGTCCATAAGCCTTGTTAAATTTTACTTCATTTTTCAAATTTTTGATTATGTTCAGGCATTCTCGCACTGCACTGCATTGTAGCCTGCGAGAACTGGTAGAGTTCACACTCTGCCTTTAGGTTTCAGTGTGAGGTTCTCGCACCTTGTCAAGGGTCACCTGCGAGAATCATTGATTCTCGCATTGTGTAATATTGCTTGCCTGCGAACACCATTTTTCAAAAGTTTGGATTTGAATTCTGGTATTTTCAACTGCCCAGATCAGTTTGATTGCCTCTTATGAGTTTCTTGGATCATTGATTGATATCTTTCTTGTCTTCGTTTGCATGCATGAACAATTTTACGGGTTTCAAGGCTTTTCTTGTCATTTTTGGCTTGACTTTTGTTTCTTGGCTTTTCTTGGCAAAACCATTCTCTCTGATTTTAGACTCTGAGTGTGTTTGATTAGTTAAGAACCAATGATTGGTTGAAAGTTAAGGGATTGGTTTTTCTCATTTGCTTATTGGTTTGAAAGATCATTTTTGCATTTGAGAAGGTTATTTTGGTTTGCTCTTTATTTTTGCTTTCATTGAAAGAGTGGATTGGGTTATTTGCTTGTTCATTTGGTTTTTGATTTTCTGTACTCTCGCTGTCATAGTGTGGGTCCTTTTTGAAAAGTGAACAAACAAGTTTTTCTTTCAAAAAATTCTTTTCATTTTAGAAAATATTGAAAATCAAATTATTGAGATTGTTAAAGTATTTGAAAAAGACACAATAGAGAATTGTCATTTAATAAGTGATTGTTTGCATTTTAAAGGAAATTTTGCATTGTAGTTCAAGGTTGATCTGAAAACTTTCTCTCTCCCATACATAGGATTCATTGAATGAAAAGTTGTCTTTTTCATTATCATCTTTGCATTGTTGGGTCAGAATCATACAACATAAGTTTCATTTCCGTTACCTTTGAGTAAACAACAGCCCTTAATAACACTACGTAAACATAAAATTTATCTAGTAACTCTTTTCTAGGGCTCTTTTATACCAACATTTAGCTAGGCTAGTGCTTTGGAGTAGGAAGAGAGATACACTCTCCAAAAGCACAAAACACACAATAGCATCTTGTGTTAGGGAGTGTTAAATTCCATTTGCAACATCTTGTCCTGGGAAGCCCTTCTCACACAAGGGTCAAACACTAGGTCACATTGATATTGATAGAGTTACTCACCCTGCTTTGTTGATATCAATGTAGAGATTGAACGTATTATGGGGATCACTCGGAGCTATACCCACAATGATGAGTGGAAGCCTTTTGAGTTGATTGCGGGCTAGATACCCTACCCTTGCGTGTGGATCGGATTGTCGACTGTTCCCCCAGGATTTATTGTTGTTAGTGGTGACCTTAGTGGCCTATCTCTCTAGGTTCTTACCCGAGGTGACTATGGAGGGGAAAGTCTTCACGGTACCTAGAATTGACGTTGACCAAACTCACTCGGGCTCCTTGGAGGGTATACCCACGATTATGTGTGGGAGCTTGCACTAGGGTGTAAGTCCGTTAAGCAGGTCGTCAGTGTAAATTTTCCACCCTATCCCCGCCCCTTCTTTTCTCGTTGTTGCGACGTTGGATTTCATCACCAACTAGTGACTTCGAAATTAGAAGGTCTTGTTTGCTTGGTGATTGCTTCCTAGATTTTGTTTACTAGCGTGTGTTGTTTGTTTCTCGAAGTTGACCATAGGATTTTCTTCGCGAATTTTTTCACTCGTTTACAATATCTCCCCCACGTCGTTCACGTAGAATGCAGGGTTTATCTCCAGAGCATCTGGACGGTTCTCAACCCTTGCCTACAGGTACACCTGAGGGTTCTCCTCGACAAAGTGAAGCCATAGTTGTTGCCACACCACAAGTGGAAACAACTGACTCTCTAGAACCTTTCCGAATTACCAATACTCGAGAGGATTTTCGACTTCACCATGGTTCTGAGCGACCTTTTATGCGACTGAATTCTTCTGGAGAATTAGTTGTTACATCTTCTGGATCACCCATTGGGCCTTTTCCCGGCATAGAAGGCCAAGATCCTTTTTGGTCTACAGGTGTTTTCCGACGAGACCTTTTTGGTCCAGGTTCCCCTGTGATTTCTGAGATTAATCGACCTATGATTTCCAAAATCTCTAATTTAGAGACAGTACCGTTAACTACCACTTATCACTTTACTGTCCCTGCCGAAATGGCCCATCTCATGAACACTATGAGTGTCCCAACCAGGTTCACTGCAGCTGGTCTTTCTCCTATAAACACGCATCGAATGCCCAATGTCACCCTGACACTACCACCCAGATACCATGTGTTGAATGCTTCTTTTCCAACACCTCCGCAAACCCCATCCGGTTCTCCAGGTGGTCCTTCTTTTCCTAGGCACCCTATTCCCAATTTTATTCCGACACTCCCTCAATTTCCTACTGGCAATCCTACTCCTAGTGGCACTATCCCATCCATTACACCAAACTTGTAGATTCCCGTTGGTGGACAAGGTGGTACGATTCAATTTCCTATTACCGGACACATTCCAATTACTACACAACCTTTGATTGGTACACAACTTCCAGTTGGAACTCCACCTACGATAGGGGGACCAACCCCACCTTTCGGACAAAATATACCTCCTTCTTTGGCCCAGTATTGGAATCAGATGATACAAAATCTTCCTCAAATGACTGGGGGGCAGCAGTTGCCTGTCCCTACTATAGGCCAACCATATCCAGGTATACCTAATCCTATTTGGGGTACGAATGCTCAAACTCATGTCCCCGCTCAAGGTTACAATCCTTGGAACTACTATCCTCTCCAACCACCACCGAATCTGCCTGGGTATTCCCATTATGGGTAGACTGCTTACGGTCCTACTGGTTTGCCGACAGGGCTTCCACCCCAAAGCCACCAGTACCCGCAGGTGAATCGACAGTTACCTTTTCTTGCTACTTTGGATTTGCTAGATTTGTCTAGGATTTTAAATGATCCTATTCGTCACTCTCCCCAATGGCCTATTATTCCAACCAAGCTTCCATCGGACATTCCTAAATTCGACGGCAAAGTGGGAGAGGACCTGAACAATTACGTTATGACTTTTCACCTATGGTGTTCATCCAACTCGTTGATGGATGACTCTATTCGTTTACGTCTTTTTAAACGAACCCTTATCGATTCTGCTGCGAAGTGGTATATTGAATTGCCACGAGGTTTCTTCTCTGATTTCAACACCCTAGCTATGGATTTCCTTATGCATTACCAGTTACCGATCCGTTATGATACCAAGACTGAGATTTTGACTTCCTTCAAACAGACTAAAGGCACTCATATATCTGATCATATCCATGAGTGGCGAAGGAGATGACGTCTCATTAAACTTGAGCTTCTTGATCAGTTACTGGCCGAATGGTTTACAAAATCCTTTGTGAACAAAATTGGTAAAGACATTGCCATGGGTGGCGTTGTCACGGAGGAGCAGGCTATAAGTCGTGCTCAATATCTTGATCTTGTTTATTCGCAAACAGGAACACTTTACGATTTACTACCTGAATTACCTCGTCCTAATACTTCTAGCACTTCAACTGCTCCAACTGCCTCGCATGCAGCTGACAGTGTGATTGGTACTGCCCAAGCCCAATCACATTCTGTTTCAAGAACAACCCTTAAATCTGCTTCTTCTAATGTTCAAAATGCTCCGTCTCCTGCCACTCCCACCGGAAAAACTTCTGAGGTAAATGTTGTCCAATCTACCCCAGCCGGTAAAAACAAATCTAAAAAGGGGCGAGGCAAGAATAAGGAGGGTAAAAATAATAATCAAGCAGAGAAAACTAAAACCACTCCTGTTGAAGATTGGGATAAGCGCAAACCCCGCTACCCTTTCCTTATCTGTGGTGACGATCACTACACGAAGGATTGTCCACGACGTGCCGAGGTCACTAAGTTCCTTCAAGGAGCTCCAAAACCACCTACACCGGCAGTCTTGTCCCAACCCTTCCCGTCTCAGTAACAGACTCAGTTGGTCATTCATGACCAACCCTCCCCTTCTATGACATCATATGTTTTGATGTGTACTGGTGATTCTAAGCAGAACAATGTTGCACTCACTACTCGAGCCAAAGATTATTCTCCATCTAAGGAGAAGGTTGATGTTTTACGTCCTTCGTTGGTCCAACCCTCTACCGCGACTCCATCTACTAACGGTCCTCTTCATCTCGAATGACCGAGCCTTGATACAGTTCTGCGACCACCCCCAAAAGGTGTCGTTAGGAAATCGGCTTTCAATCCTCATGCTCATGCGGCCCAGAACTACAGTATTGTTGAAGATCTGGCCCAGGCACCTTCAACGATGTCATCCCTTGAAGTCCTTCAGTCTTGTCCTGCACAACGGAAGGCACTGTTGAAATCTATAGGTGGAATTGACCCGACAGATACGAATTTGATAGTCTTTGACTTGGAAGATCACATTCCGAGGCTACCCCCTCAAATCACATTTCAAATACAAGTGGTTGTCTTCAACAAAAACATTTGCCAAACTGTTATTGATGAGGGTGCCTCGACGTGTGTTATGTCTCTTGCTTGTTGGAAAGCCATTGGCTCTCCTCCTTTGAACGAATCCCAGAACACTCTTAAAGCCTTCAATGGCTCTGGTTTTAAGCCCTACGGTGTTCTTCCTTCGTTTCCCATCACGTTAGAAGGTAAAACGGTCCAAGTCGAAGTGGAAGTCTTTGACGCTCCCCTTGATTATAATCTTCTACTTGGCCGCAGCTGGATTGATTCCATGTGTGTCGTTGTGTCAACACTTTTCCGTGGAGTAGGTTTCCCTCATCAAGGAAAGGTTGTTACCGTTGACCAACTTGCCTTCTTCAATTCTGATACCCGTATTGGAAACGTGTTGTTTATTGCTAAAACCCCGCAAGGTTACGAGAATGTCGGTGTAGGCCTTTTAAGGGACTCCTCGTTAATGGGTACTTTCCCCATTCCACCGCCCGATGTTCCACACCCGTCTGATGCTTCTATCAACATGATCTCCACCGTACCTCATGAACTTCCTGCGTCACAGAACCCTTGGATTGTTCCTGACCCTAGAGATCATCTTCGTTTCGGCAACGTCATGCCGTTAAGTCCGGTTGAGTCTGCTTATCAAGCCATTCAATCGGCAACACCTTCTACCTCTTCTCTTGATGAGTTGTCTCCCGATCCTTTTCGTGTTATTTTTCCCACTGACGAGATGATCATGTCCGTCATGGAGGACACCCCTTGGGATGATGGGCATCATCGTTCCATACTTTTTCTAGAGAAACATACTCTTGAGTACTACCAACGGATTTCGACTACGTTGACCGTTGTTGTCATCTCGACGATTCCCGCGACTACACACGACGTGTTTGCTGAAGGGAACTTAAGTAATATCTCGCCCACGATTCCCATTGACATATCCATTAAACCTAGGATTGTTGAGAATGTCCATATTGGTGCTTTGTGTTCCGCTGACGAAATAGTCACCTAAACGTATCTATTCAAAGAATTTCGTGACATCTTCGCTTGGAGCTACGACGAGATGCTAGGTATCGACCCTGCAATTGTTGTACATGAGATAAAGACATACCCCGGAGCTAAACCTGTCTAGCAATGCCTTCGTCCCGTTCAACCACGTAAAGCGGCTGCTATCAAAATCGAAGTTGAAAAACTTCTAAAAGCCGCCTTTATTTATCCGGTGTCTCTTACAGAATGGGTTTCCAATCCTGTCCCGATTGACAAGAAAGGCAACAGTATTCGCGTATGTGTTGATTATAGGGATATTAACAAAGCTTGTCCAAAAGACAACTTTCCTACCCCCTTCGTTGATCAGATTGTCAATGACTGCGCCGGCAGTGAAATCTTCTCTCTCATGGATGGTTTCTCCAGCTATAATCAAATTAACATTGCTCCCGAGGACCAACATAAGACTGCTTTTATTTGTCCTTGGGGTACTTTTGCCTATCGAAAACTTCCTTTCCGACTTAAGAATGCGGGCGCAACTTTTCAACGTGCTATGTCTTATGCTTTTCATGATATCAAACATATCATTCAACCCTATTTGGACGATTTACCCTCTCATTCTATGCGTAGAGTTGATCACCCAACCCACCTCCAGGCTATTTTCGTTCGCTATCGGTTCTATCGTATACGTTTAAATCCTCATAAATGCATTTTTTGCGTAGAATCCGGCCGTCTTCTAGGTTTTATCGTTTTGCATCAAGGGATCTGGGTGGATCCTGTTAAGGTTGAGACAATCCTTAATCTCCCTCCTCCTTCTACACTGCGCCAGTTGCAAAGTTTGCAGGGGAAAGCAAACTTTCTTCATCGTTTTATCCCTAATTACGCCGAGATCACTCGTGGTTTTACGCGACTACTAAAGAAAGATTCAGAGTTCATTTGGGATATTGTTGCCAACAATGCCTTTGAAGCTTTGAAGTTGTCCCTAACGCGAGCTCCGCTTATCTTTCCTCCTGATTATAACCGCGATTATTTCCTTTATCTTGCTGCCTCGGAGTACACAATTGGCATGGTTCTCGTCCAAGAGGATGATGTGCACGACGAACATGTTATTTACTACTTGAGTCGATGTTTCACACCAACTGAAATCAAGTATTAACATGTCAAAAAACTGGCCTTGGCTGCCGTTCAATCCGTCCAACGCTTCCAGCACTATATCCTCTCACGCAAGACTACGGTGATTTCTCATTGCAACCCTATGCAACACATTTTGACCCATCAATTGCTAGGGGGAAAATACTCCAAATGGATTGTCATACTCCAGGAGTTTGACTTGGAATTCAACCGCTCCAAGTCCAAGAAATCCTTGGTTTTTGCTGAGTTGATATGCGATTTTCCTCATTCTGCAACGGAAAATGTAGCAGTAGATTCATTACCCGATGAGTCTCTTTTCCTTATTAGCACTGATGATATTTTGTATGGAGATATCCTTATATATCTCCAAACCCAGAATTTCCAGCCTGCTTTGTCTAGTTATGAACGACGTCGCATATGCTATCAAGCTCATCAATACATTATCCTCGGGGATACTCTTTACTGTCGGGGAATTGACTCTGTTTTTCGACATTGTCTAATGTTTGACGAAGCCGAGAAAGATCTGAATGACTGTCATTCCGGAGCATGTGGTGGTCATATGTCTGGGTATGCTACTGCCCAGAAGATCTTACGCGCAGGGTATTTTTGGCCTTCTTTGTTTAACGACTGCATCACTGCCGTTCAGAAATGCCATGCCTACCAGACCTATAATCAGAAAATTCGGTCACATCCTGCTCCTCTTCACCCTGTGGTCTCAGTTGGTCCTTTTGCGAAATGGGGCATCGATTTCATGACATGTCACCCTCACTCGGCCGGGGGGCATGGTTACATCATTGTAGCTGTTGATTACTTTACAAAATGGGCCGAGGCGATGTTGACATTTGAAAACACTGGAAAGACCACAGCCTTATTTCTTTTTAATCACATCATAGCTCATTTTTGTGTTCCCCAAGCTATCGTCACTGATCACGGTAGCCACTTTAGGAATTTTATGATGTCTGAACTTACGGAAAAGTTGAGTCTTCGTCATGATAACTCAACGCCCTATTATCCACAAGCTAATGGCCAAGTTGAAGAAATCAACAAAGTTCTCATCACTATGCTTCAATGAATGATAGGGATTCATAAAACAAGTTGGCACACAATGTTGTTTTCGGCATTGTGGGCGTACCGGACATCTGTCAAATCCGCTACCGGGTTTACGCCTTTTCGGTTAGTCTATGGTGTGGAAGCCATTCTTCCTATAGAATGCGAGATACCCTCTCTGAAGCTAGTTGTTGAACTCCTACCCAACACTTCTGCTGAAGAAGAACGTCTATTGTATCTTATGCGATTAGACGAAACTCGACGTGATGCCACTCTAGTCATAAAAGCCCAGAAGAAACGTGTCAAGGCCCAATATGACAAGCATGTCAAGCCTCGTGTTTTCTCTGAAGGTGATCTTGTTCTTCTCTATGAACAGGATCGAGATGTGTTAGGAGCTGGGAAATTCGAACCCATGTGGCGAGGTCCTTATATTGTTCGCCGAGTTTTGGAAAAAGGAGCATATGAGTTGGTAGATTACGATGGTATCCCTTTGAGTGAACCCAGGAATGGGTTGTACTTGAAGAAGTACTATGCATAAACCATCTGTGCACAAGTACTTGTATTTTTAATGTATCATACTTTTTGTGTGTTACTATAGTTTGCTTTGGTCGTTATCTGGTCTCTGCCCTTATGTGACGTTGTGTTTGATTTCCATATGTCAGAGTCTTCACTACCCTATATTGGCTTCGCTGATGGTGCTAGCCATAGTACTCGGAACCTTGCTTCCACTGCGTGGGCAATCTATGATCCAACAAACGAACTTGTATCTTTATGAGGTGTATGCCTCGGTCGTGCAACCAACAACATTGCAGAATATAGCATCGTTATTGAATTATTGGTTGATGCTATCTCACTTGGAATTCGTCATTTGGTTGTGCGACTTGACTCGCAGCTTGTAGTACTACAGTTAAGTAATATCTACTCTATTCAAAGTCCTACTTTGTTACGGGTGTATTTGTGAATTCGCCTCTTGGAACGTTATTTTGATCATATTGAATATCAACATATTCCTAGATGTCTAAATAGATTAACAAATGCATTGGCTAATTATGTATTAGACAAGCATTTGAATCATTTATAAATCAAACACATCAAAATTCACACAATATAAAGTAAACCGGTAGCAGTCATCTGTATATATAACGATCAAAAGAGTTTTTTACAAAAAGTTTGTCCGAAGACCAAAATGTAAAAAATTTAAGCTTATAGCTTCTACAATGTGACGTCATGGATGATGTTCATGGTAACACACGACTGCTCTAGAAACCCTATGGAGCAGTCGACTCATAGATGTTGATACCCCTACAGTATGACGCTGATCACGTCGTGGAACTTCTTCCAGAGTCATGTCTGGAATGTCTGCAATCAGGCCCTCTAGATTCTATTCCACTATTTGATAATCCTCAACATACTGTGGTGTTGCCGCTACCTCTCCTCGCCGCTGGATGGGAGAAGTGCCAAGAGGTCTATATGGTCCAACATCTGTGTTATCAACAAACAATTTTGTATTAGTATTTGGATGAACATATAAAAAACAAACATTTGAATATGATAAAAATTCACAAAAACATTTGAAAAGAAAAAATGCGTGTACTTCTTACCAAGGTCACCCCACTAAGTATCCTTTGGCAGTGCTAAGTCCAGATATCCTCGAAAATCCAACCCGGCATAAGTGTAGTCATCAACCATCAACATCTGGGTTTGAAGCCAGTCAATGAAAGTATCATCGTACTTGATGATCGGTCCTGCTACGTGCCAGGCCATGAGCCAACACCATCTCAGCATCCTTGGATCTCTAGGACCCGGTATATTCCACTCAACCTGCAGTCTCAGTACGGGAACCCTCTCAAGGAAGAAGGATACCAACAAAGATCCATACCCGAATTTCTTCAGGTCACCTCGTCGACATTTGGTCAATTGCTTTTTGATACTGCAAAGCACAGCATCTGCCCAGTTGAACACCCGAGGCTCAGTACACTCGATGGCATACTAGAAGTAACTCTGCAATTCCATGTGAGGAGCAGAACTTTTGGCCATTCGAGCTATGGTGAAAAGGATAGTACGAATAGTCAAGTCTTGTACCCCCCAGATAGCTACTTTTCCTTTCTTTCTCTCAGCCTCGGGAACGCAGTATAAATTGCAGTACTCACTCATCTTTAGCCCACCACCTCTACTATCGGTCAAGCTAACATAGTACCCGTGCCTAGACAATCCAGTCAAAAAGTAAATGTCCTCAATGTCTAAGGATAGTGTGTGACCCCCCACATGAAACACCTGATGATCAGGGTCCCACATACGTACCAGGTACTCTAATAGTCTGATTTGGGCCCTCATGCCCGGGATGTGAAAGTATTTCAAGAGCCCACAATCTCTCAAAGCAGCTATGGTAGGTGGATGATTTTCGGCCATTGCATTATCCTCTTCATGTTCCCTTTCACGCCACTCAAGCACCATGTTGATGGCCAATTATTTGCATAAGGAACACAATAAGAGGATTAATAACTTCTTTCATGCTTTGGATCTTTTGCATTGGGTAAAAATTTAAAAAAAAATTGAGCTTTTCGGTTCTCGCAGGTGCCCTGTGTGCACAATGTGAGAACCTCGCAGGCTGCCCACGGGCCACCTGCGAGAATCACCCATTCTCGCAGGGCCCGTGAAGCCTTCCTGCGAGAATGGCAGCGTGCATGTAGGGCTTTGAAAATCAAATTAAAACTGCAAATTTAACGAATGAAATTACAAACTTACACCATGAAAGTGTTAAGGACAAAGAGCTTACCTAAATGTCGTAGATGGCTCGCCGAATGGTCTCTCGTAGCTCCAGCAATCTAACGCCGAACTTGGAGGCTAAAAGAGGGGTTTTTTATCTCAATAGTGGAAATGTAAAATGATGTGGTAAAAAAGAGTATTTACTCCTTTTATCTACTTTTACTCTATCATTTTGGTTTTTTATGATTATTTATCAATTAAACCCTAATCCCTAATGTCATGTTGAGTGTAATTCTTGCAGGTATGATGACTTGATGATCAAATATCGGGATATGGACATAGTTTTTTTTTTTATTGTTTTTTATGGTTTTTACATAAAACCTCGAGCGTCGTTTTTTTCCGTTCTTGCGCTCGTAAATACATGAGAACGTGATCGAGCATACTTTTATCATTTTTTCGGGCTCAACAAGGTTATACGAAAAAGGAACCCCTTGGATTCCTCTTTAAGCTCTTTTCAGACTCTCTAAACATGAAAAGATCGTCAAGCGATCTTGCTATTTTCATGATCGATAAAGTATTTGAAGTAAGAGTCTAGTGAGCGATAATTTATCTCTTTTTTGGTCTCATTCAGACTATTTTACGAAAAAAGAACTGAGAGAGTTCTCTTTTGAGTGTTTTTCCAAACTCTATAATCTTGAAAAACCTTCGAGTTTTCTATCTCTGGACTCGTTAAACAAACATTGACAGACCTGTGATGGGACCGAACCACTCCTTCTTAGGGTTTGTTAAAAATACTATGGGAGACTCGTCCGAAGGATGAGCTTATATCAACAAGCATATGTTATCCTCCTCAAGCTTACATAAAAATAAAGAGGTACTTGCCAGAAATGGTGGGGGAAAATTTGGGAAAGGGATATGTTTTCATCTTCGTATTGATTGGCAGTAAGTGTCGCTCTTGAACATGACACCCCCTCTTCATCATTTGGAGCCGGTTTGGGAAATCCATTTGTCTCTCATTCGATTTTCTACAAGGTCATTTCCTGTGTCGTCTTTGAGTCAATGCTGCCAAATCATTGGTCGTGTCATTCATATGTTCAAGAGAAGTCCATCTGAAACCTATATTGAGTCGGCCATCTGCAGTTATCCATTCTCTTTGTGTCGGCCTTCCTTGTGTCCAATCCAATTCACATCATACTATGTTTCACCTTCAAAATCTGTTACTCATTTCGTGTCATTGATGGGGGATACATCAAGGCCCTCCTGTGACGAGTTTTGTTTCGTCAACTTCAGCTCATTATCCGGAATCAAAACTTAGAAATTATTTGGTACCTTGGAGCTTGCATGCCTTAATGGCAGGTTTCCTCGCTTTTGACAGTGGGTTTACATCATTGACCCCTACTCGAAAGATTCCATCAGATGTTCGAAATCAACTCGTTTATTCACACTCGATGGATTGTACTATGGTACCTTGGGAGTCATTGACATCAATGGTGATTTCCCTTGCACTTGTTAACGGTTTCATCAACGACTAATAATCAAGTGGTTTCTACCATGTTTGACTTCAACATATGTAATCACATGGTTAGATTCGTACTTTGGGCAAAGAGATTGAAGACCCCGGATATCATCTTTGTGATCTAGATTGCGATGGAGTATGTATAATTTGTGACACATAGATCCACTGTGTATGTTTCGTGGCTATGTCATCTTGATTTGAAATTTCTTGCATAGATCCACAGTGTATTCCAATGGTTATGCTATATTTTGACGGCATGGATCCACAATGTATGATTGGTGGCCATGACCCATGTCTATAATGTCATCAGTATATGATCTGAGTATGGGAATGCCTACCTCAAAATTAGTATATATGATATTTTGCAGATGCTTGGTTGTTCGCAGGTTTCCGATTAGGTGTGCTCCTGGTTCCTGACACACACATGTAGCTTACAAAGTCTATCGGTTGTCACTGGTTACAACCTCATACTTTGGGGGGCATTCTGTTACCCATGATTTTGGTTGTCATGATGATGTATTGATGATGGTGTACTCAGGCTCTTCATTAGAACTTTCTCCTGAGAAAAGTTACCTTCATCTCTTTCCAGAAATCAAATTTTTGAGGACTGTTAGCAGGCTGTTAGTATATTTTCCTGCGAGAATGCATGATTCTCGCAGGCTGCCTTAAGCTAGGGTGCGAGAAGTTCACACTGTGTTGAACTGCTAGGGTGTGAACTCTTTCTAAAGCAAGGAAAAATATGAATTCTAGAAGGGAATCTTCTAGAAGGATGAGATGGCATTCGAATGGTTATCCTAGTACTGGATTCCCTGATATTTCGAAATCATTCTTATCCAAGTAACTAATTCATTATCTCCTATATATTGAGGGAATTCTCATGGAAAAGGTTAAGCAAGGTTAAGCAAGATTCATTGGAGAATTGGTGAAAGAATTGTGTGAAGGACTGATGCTACAACAGCTTAGAGACTCCAGCAAGTTCATCCAAAGGAGTTAATCTTCTTCATGCGAGTGAGCAAGTGTGTGTGTC
>ML779040.1:269576-286015 GCA_009831015.1 Picea engelmannii
TTTCTCTAGCACCAACTAGAAGGAAGCACCAACTCCCTGGTTTCTCTAGCACCAACTAGAAGGAAGCACCAACTCCCTGTGTTCAAGCTCCCACTTGAACCTCTGAGGACACCAGTCCTCCCTTGCACCTCCCTACCACCCAGTTTTATAAATCTTTGCTACTGAAACTCATTACAGTGATATAATGTTCAACAATGGCTTACCAAACTCATCACTGTTCTGCTACATTTCGTTGCTTTATCTGCCTCACTGCTTTCTTGCACACATGACTTGTGTTGTTTGTTCTTCTTATTTTTATGCTCTATGCGCCATGTCCTTTCACTACAGAGTTCCTCTTCTGTTCAATTCAGTTGTTGCACTCCCTCTTTACTTCCTCGCACATGCATTACCTCACCTCAGCAACAACCACCACATCTCTTCTCTGTACCGTGTTCTTATAGCTTCTGTGCTCCTTCTCCATGCAATGTGCGCAATACCTATGCATACTCATACTGTGCTGATATTTTTCCACATCTTGAGTGCTCTGCCTGATCATCGCAACTCTTCAGCTTCTCTGGTGATTCCCACCACGCGTCCAGGATCACTGGGTGTTCTACTGAGATTCCTCAGCCTCTCTAGCAGTTTAGACTCTTCGTCTTCTCTGGCATAGTTGAGCTTATCCTTTCTGTTTCAGTTACGAGCTCCAACCCTCATCCAGCTGTCAATTTCCTCCATGAATCGTCTTCATTCCACTGGCAGATTCCTTGTAACTCTTCAGCTCCTCTGGAAATCACACAAAAGTCTCTTTGCATCCTCTAGTAGAAACCATCAATGGTTTCTACCATCAATGGTTTCTAGTAGTTATAGTGTGAGGATCAGCATTAGCCTTCCGATCATGCTCATGTTCATCTGCACTGTTGGATTGGCTCCATGGGATCTTGTATTCATTTCGGCATTTCGGCATTCGGCAATTCAGCATTCGTGTGACCAAGTGTCTCGACACTCCCAGTCACGATCCCCGAAACTCCGATGTAGAGTTCTTCTACACTAGGTCCTTCCTCCACGTGACCACACGCGGTGACCACAGGCTACATCCATTTCACCTTTTCGGTATTTTCGCAAACTTATGACCTTCATCAACCCTGATCAATGGTCCACGATCTCGATGAATTGACGGTCCAGATCTCATCATGAATTCGCATCTTTTTGTTCCTTAGATGGAGGTTCTCGTCACTCCAAGTCGCGATAGGCGAAACTCCGAGATGGAGCTCAGATCGACGGTCCACGTTCTTGGTGAATTGACGGTCTAGATCTTATCGTGAGTTCGCATCTCGTGATTCTTGTGATGGAGGTTCTCGTCACTCCAAGTCGCGATAGGCAAAACTCCGAGATGGAGCTCAGATCAATGGTCCACATTCTTGGTGTATTGACGGTCCAGATCTCATCATGAATTCGCATCTTGCAATTCCCGTGGTATTGTTTCTTGACTCTCCAAGTCGCAATTTGCAAAACCCCGAAGTGATGTAAACCTGCTGACATCACACGTGGATTGACATGTGTCGAATAACTGCCACGTGTCACTCTGATTCATGACTTACACGTGCCTGAAATGTTGAACCAGTTTGACACTTGTCATTGTCTGATCGTGCCACGTGTCATAGTCTTCCACCTGTCCTTTTTGACGTGGTCTTCCATATTCACCTCCTAGATCTGACGGCCTAGATCACACCTTGATCGAACGGCTAGGATCATTTCACCATTTCACATTTCGCGATCTTGCCTTCTTATGATGAAGGGTCTCAAGCCTTCAAGTCCCGATCTACGAAACTCCGAAATGGAGTCAGAACAACATATTTTGGCATTTCGCATTTCGCCTCTTTTTTCTCTTTAATGAACGTTCAGGTTCTCCCTGATCCAATGATGGTCAGATCTTATGCTCAGATCTGATGCCTAAGATCTATCCTCCTCTTCTGCGCTTTGTTCTTGTCTGAATTCATATCTTACGGTCATCGAGGATTTGGGATGGGGTCCAACGCTCACTGATGCTCCTCCTCTTCCATTATCACTGCATTGTTGATCATGCTGATCTTTGCCATTGCTATTCTTGCCATCAATGCACACTCTGATCCTGCCATTAATGACAAGCTCACTTTGCCTGTTAAACCTGCCAACAATCTTCTTCACTATCTCTTCTGAACTTATCGAGCTTGCTCTGCAGCGTCTTCCTAAATACTTCTGATACTTCTTCTTGTACTCATGCCATCTTCTCTATTGTACTTGCCATCAATGAAAAGCATATGTTGCCTGTTAAAAATTTAACAAAAATGGGAAAGGATGGCGTCAGGGTGGACCTGAAAAAGATTGAAGCTATGCAAGACTGGATGCACCCAAAGACTCTCAAAATATTGCATGGATTTTTGGGCCTAACAGGGTATTATCGCAAGTTTTTTAAGAACTACGGAAATATTGCAGCACCTCTCACGACTCTCCTAAAAAAGAACTCTTTCACTTGGACTCCAGCAGCTGCTCAAGCTTTTCAAACCTTGAAGATGACCATGTGCACCACTCTGGTTCTGGCCCTTCCTGATTTCACAAAGACCTTTGTGTTGGAATGTGATGCCTCAGGGAAAGGAATTGGCGTTGTCCTTATGCAAGAGGGTCAACCTTTGGCCTTCACCAGCAAGCAACTGTCTGAAAGGAATATGGGAAAACACATTTATGAAAAGGAAATGTTGGTGATTCTGCATGCCGTTGAGTTGTGGTGTCCTTATCTGTTGGGGCAACGCTTCCAAATTAAGATCGACCATCAAAGCCTCAAGTACTTTTGGAACAACGCATTTCCTCCCAGGAGCAACACAAATGGGTGACTAAGCTCTTTGGATATGATTATGAGATCATTTACAAGAAGGGTAAAGACAATGTCGTGGTGGATGCACTGTCCTAGAAATATGAAGATGAAGGATCCCTTTTTTCTCTTTCCTTCATTGTACCTGATTGGCTCCAAGATATGCGCCAAGAATGGTTTCAAGATCCCAAAAGTTCGCATCTAATCCAGTAATTGCAGAACAAGGCTCCGACTCCCCCAGGGTACTCTTGGCTTCAGGATGAGCTTCGATACAAAGACCACTTGTATTTAAGTAAACAATCCAAGCTCAAATCCACGGTACTTTCTGAGCTTCATGCTACACCCACAGCGGGGCACTCAGGGTTCACCAAAACATATGACAGGGTCAAATGTTATTTTTTCTGGGATGGTATGAAACAGGACATCCATAAGTTTGTCATTTAATGTGAGGTGTGTCAACGCAACAAGGGAGAAACAGTCAAATCTTCGAGCACCCTCCAACCGCTTCCGATTCCTCCTACTATTTGGAAGGATATCTCTATGGAATTTATTACAGGCTTACCCAAATCGAGGAATAAATCAGTCATAATGGTGGTGGCGGATCGCCTTTCCAAGTATGCTCATTTTTGCGCTCTTCACCACCCATTTACTGCATCCACGGTGGTTCAAATTTTCATGGACCAGGTCTTCAAGCTTCATGGCAAGCCGCACTCTATTGTTTCTGATCGTGACCCAACTTTCACAAGCAATTTTTGGCAAGAACTATTTAAGCTACAAGGCACACAATTGCATCTCAGCTCAGCTTATCATCCCCAGACGGATGGTCAAACAGAATTTTTCAACAAGTGTTTGGAAACATATCTAAGGTGCTTTGCCTCTGAAAAACAACTTCAGTGGGCTCAATGGTTACCCTAGCCGAATGGTGGTACAACACTACATACCATACAACCACTCACATGACTCCTTTTGAAGCGATATATGGACAGAAGCCACCTTCAGTTCTCTCATACTTACTGGGTACCTCGAAGGTCCAGGCGGTTGACCAAACCCTTACAGTCCGAGAGGATATTCTTCATACCCTTAAAGAGAACTTGGTCATGGCACAGAATCGCATGAAGCAACAAGCAGATCAAGGTCGCTCTGAACGTCAATTTGCAGAAGGGGATCAGGTGTTTCTACGACTGCAACCATATAAGCAAACTTCCCTCAAGGACGAGCATTATCAGAAGCTCGCGCCCAAATTTTATGGTCCTTACACAGTTCTCAAGCATGTGGGACAAGTCGCATATCAGTTAGCTCTGCCCAGTCAGTCGAAGCTACATCATGTTTTTCATGTTTCATGCTTGAAGAAGGTGATTGGAACGGCCAGGTGCCAAATTCAAACCAACCTTCCAGAGTTAGCTGAAGAAGGATCCATTTGGCTACAGCCAGAAGCAGTTTTGGACCAGTATGAGCATCGCCTGTGTCAGAGAACCATCAAGGAAGTGCTAATACAGTGGAAAGATATGACTCCAGCAGATGCCACTTGGGAACCAGCTACCATTCTACAGTAGTTTCCACATCTCAAGCCTTGAGGACAAGGTTGTTTTTAAGGGGGCGGACATGTTAAGGTCCTAACCGACACATAGGTAGATCAATGTATTTGGATGTAATAAAGGTCAATATTAATAAGGCCTTTCAATAAAATAGAATAAGGCAGATGTAAGAAGACCTAATAGAAGCTTTCGCTTCTAGAAGGAGCTTCCTCTAGATGCTTCTCTTAATAGACATATTTAGTATAAATAAGGGTCGAGGGTATGAAAACCCTAGCTTGGAGATTATTGTAACAGAGCGCTGCTCGACTGGAGGTTTCCCCCTCGAAGAGGCCTGTGAACATTTCTTTCTAAATCAAAAGTGTTATTTCAGTTGTTGTTCTCATATTATTTATGTGTTATTCTAGAGATTATGCTGGTTATATTACTGTTATTCTGCCATTTCTAGCATTTTATTTTTGTTCTGCGTATTTATTATATCTGGTATCTTGCAGGCATGATTTAAGCATGTGCTATACCATCCAATATACAAGCCTAAAACTAACACATAAAATGCATACCTTTACTGATAAAGAAGAACTAAAGCATATAATATCATAACAACAAACCAACCTGGTACATATCATCTTCAATAAACAAAATATAACATCTTCTTCAAGAGCTTTTCATAGATCCACGACTTGTACACTATCAACCTGCGGATGTTCACGCCTTGCTCCACTACGATCCATGGATGTCCATTCCTTTCTCCACTACAACCCGCAGATAACCTCAAAAAGCTAGTTTGCATGCTTTTCTTTTTTTCTTCCCTTCACTACCTCAGATCACTTGAAAGATAGATAATCATTGAACTTTTGTTTTGTACTTATGAGAGACTTCTTGTGGTGTATTTATACTTTTACAAAGTTGCTTCTTTGCTTAATTCTAGGACAAACCTTTACTTTCTTATTACAACCACTTTTCCCTCTAATTAAGACGTGTAATTGTTTAAGGGCTTCTTAACCATTCTTTAGGGCTTCCAAGTTCAAGAGGGCATAACTCCTCAACCATGAGGAACCACGTGGTGTACCACCTACCATTTGGAAACATAATGACAAGGACTATCCATCTATGAGGGTTTTGCATACACTTGAAGTATTCTTCAGCCTTATTTTCCTTAGTCAACTTCGAGCCGCATGACCACACCTATGGGTTTCTTGTAGACTTCTTCAAAGCATCTTCCAGTGAGGGCCATGCTTAAAGCTACACCATAAGGGGACCACTTTGGAGACTTTTTCAATTTCACCCATTACTTCTAGGGGATTATAGACTTCTTCTAAAGTTGACATCAATGACAATCAATTTTCCAACAAACAACAACTTATGATTTTATGGAGAATGATAGTCTGCATCATTGGCTCCATGATCTTCCACTGGGTACACAAGCCACAAAGTATTGGAGCGTAGATATGTGGGAGTAAAATGAAGGTCAATAATTTGAAGAGATGACCATGTGATGGAGATTATGCCATATAATTTCATTGGGGACAACTCATCACTTGTAAAATACCAACATGCAACTGCAAAAAAACATAGTGAGCATCTATCTTGTTTTACACAAAATAGATACTATATGTGTTTTGGTACAAAATAAATATTTTTTGGTACAATATGAGATTTATTGTAGCCAACTTAGAAAGTAAATCCCTCAATTGAGAGAACCATGGTGAACATCAAGAGAGGACTAAGAGTAAATTGAACTACATAAACGATGACCAATCAACTAAATAACAGTGATAGACAATACTCAAAGATTGGTGGAGGTTGTTAATATGTTTCTTGAGCAGATGAGAGTTCTACCCGTCAAATTATTTCCATGTAAGTTTAAGAATAGTAACTTGGGGAGAACACATATTAGTTCTGAAGGAATGTTTCCTATGAGATTTTTACCACCCATAGACAAGATGTGTAAACTAGAGCTCAAGAAGAATCACTAGGAAGGGGGGAAATGATGTTTAGGTTTTGTTATTTCATGTTGGTATCCACTAGTTTATGCTTTAATATTTTTTATGTCATCCTAGAAATGTCATAACTTATTTCGAAATTGGTTGTAATAAAATTTTGTTTCTTGAATGTTTGAATATATTATTTTACCAAGACAATTCTCTAGTGACGGGCTTTGGATAGTCCCATAGTCCAATTTTTTTGCTTGTTTGCAATGTTAAAAATTGAGCACAAGCAATATGAGACAAGAATTGGTGGAAAATACCTTAATCCATTCTGATTCACATTGTACTGATTTGATGATATCATTGAGAACTCATCAATGGATCAGGAAAACACCTCATGAATAAATGAGGTTTACAAATCATATGAATGTGCTCTCAGACTTTGTGATTGTAAATGGACTCACAGTCTAACATCCCCCCCTTCAATCACAAGTCTAAATAATTATACCAGTAAGGAAACAATAACTAGTATCATCTTCAATCCGAAACTGTTGAACTAAGATTCAATGAAGATATGCCTGAAAAACTGCCAATATTTGAATAGTTCATTTGGAAGTGAAGAAATACCATGTATGAACATTCCCATTCTTTTGATTGATTAATTTTATTTGAGGAGACAGGTTGCTATACTGGAATTCCCAAATGCAATTGATAGGACTTTGAATCTTGAAGCTTGACTATCATTATTGATGTTTGATATTCCATCCTGTCAGGTGCAAGGTGAGAAGTTTGTTGAAGTTGATTGAGAGGATCCAAGCTTGATCTTTGTATTCTTTATGTTCTTCAATAATTCATGGTTGAATGGATCTAAGCTTAAGCTTTGGATTCTTCATGTGGTGGTTTTGGATGATCACTAACCAATTTGATTTGACCAATGTGGTGGTTTCAAATTACCACTAACCATTTTCACTAACATTTGAACAATGTGGTGGTTTTGGATTACCACTAATGATCTTCACTTCCCCCATGAATATGTTGGAGAATATTTTTTTCATTAATGTGCTCCCCCTCTTGAAGGTGTTTGAGAGTTTCATTTTTATTCCATTTGTGTACAACTCAAAGTGGGCATGTGGAAAGAACCACATGTTATCTCATCACCCGAGGGCCGTGATTGAAAGCTACGCCATAAGGGGATCACTTTGGACTTTGGACCATGCTGAGTTCATCAATGTACTCCCCCCCTGAAGGTGTTGAAGAGTATCTTTTTATCAATGTGATCCCCCCCTTGAGGTGTGGAGAGTAACATGTTTGATTTATGTTTTAACTTCAGAGAACATATAAAATTGGATCTAGATCATCATCAAAATCATATGGAATAGTTGTTTGAAATATTTTTACTATTGTCATTTCTCCATGAAGATGCATCTTTAACTCTGTCTTGACTAGACTATAAGACTTATGTATCTTCTTTACTTGTTGATTCCATTTCCATGAAGTTATCCATCCATAATTAACTGTTTTCTTAACCTTTTTCTTCTTGTGACACTTTTTTGAGAGGTGATTTGTCTTCCCACAATGAAGACAAGGATGGATATCAAAACATTGTGTCTCCAAGTGGCCAACTCTATGAAAATTTTGACACTTATTATCAACATTCTTAATTTCTTCAAGAAATCCTACACTCACAAACTGAATTGGTTTGGAGTAATCTAGGATATGAAATTTTTTGCCTTTATCATATCCTAATCCATGTCAATATTTTTTTAATGATAATTCTTCCCAAGGTCTGAAAAACATCTTGGAAATATCATTTTGTTGTTATTTTATTTCTTCACATTTGTTTCTACTTTTGTTGTCATTCTCTGCTTCTTCTTCTTACTCTTCTTTGAAAAATATTTCCTCCATTAATTGAATGGAAGATTCCATATCTTTTGTGTCTTGTGCATCAACTATCAAGTCTTTTGTATCACAAGTGGCATCAACAATCTACCTTGTGTCTTGTGTGTGACAAGATGCATCAACATATTGTATGAACTCATTTGTATCACATGCTATATCAATTGTTTGGATAAGCTCCTATGTAGCACATGTTGCATCAATCTTTTGGATAAGTTCATTTGTATCATATGTTGCATCAATCTTCTCCATTAGATCATCTATGTCACAACTTGCATCAACCTTTTGATTTGTTGTAGATGTTGCATCAATCATGTCATCAATGTGGTTCTATTTTCCTCCTAATTTATCTAAAGTGCATCAATGAATTGATCCTTCATTTCAATTTCATATCGAAGATTATTTGTTGAATGTATTGTATCATCCATGTGATCAATTAGTTTTTTCTTTTGACTTAACGTCCACTCAATAATTTTAACTTGATTTTGCAATCCATGGTTGTCCTCTTGCAATTCCTTGATTTCCTGAGAGGCATTTTGTAAACGCTTTCCTCCTTTTCCCATTTCGTGTGCTCACTTGTCACATTCACTTGTACTCGCTCGCTTGAATTTGTTTTCCCACTCGTTTGATTACACTTTTTCTATATAACACTCGCTCGATTTAATGTTGCACTTAGGGTGTCGGGTACTACCGATCATGCACCCTAAATTGTGATTACAATGACTTGACTTTGATTGACTCACTTGACCTCCTTATTCAATTTTAGGAAAGTCATGATGATGATTTTCACATTTGACTTGATGATGCTTTTCACACTTGATTTTGAAAGTGTTCACTGCTCAAATTCAATGGTTTATCTTGAATTCAACCCACGGATCAAAGAAATTGTATGCTTGATAAATTTACAATTTACCACTTAGTGTCAAATATTTGAAAATGAGACATCGCCTTTTACCAGTGTACAGAGATGGTAAATTTGAGAAGACTTCAATACACTTAATTTTGGCAATCATCATTGAACTTCATGAGTGCATAGGCATTATGTGCTTGATTTGCATGCAAAATTAAATATGAGTGTTAAAAAGATAGACACATCACACCATCAAGCATCCAAAAACAAAACAATCACACACAAGTACAAGTGTCCTTAGATCTCCTTATTCAATTTCAGGCAGATATAAGACACGAAGCCTCCAGAAAAATTTCTTTTTATTGAATATGTCATAGATCTAGCTCTTAACACTAAAGATAAATTCTCTTCGTCTTCTTTTACAATTGAGGAAGAATCCATTTTGCAAAACCAAATACAATGAGAAGACATCAATATACTTTATCCTTTACAATGCTTTTCACAAGTCTTCAATTCTATATCAAAATTTTTAACTCTACCAATGTCACTTTTTCTTTCACACCATTTCAAATGATACTTTTCTCATTCTATATTTTTAAAAGTCACCTAATACCGTTTATAATTGGAAAAAAAATGTTTTACTTTTTCTAATACAACTTTCTCCTTCACACCATTTCAAATGATCATTTTCTTATTCTATATTTTCAAAAATCACCTAATACCTTTTATACTCAGAAAAAAAACGTTTTATTTTTTCTCAAAAGTAAAAACATTTATTTGGAACCTTTTACAATTACCAAAAACTATTCATTTGTTTTACCCAAAAGTTTGTGCACGTGTGTATCTCAATAGTGCTTGGAAGTTGGAATCCATTCGACGTCCCATTCTACTTTAAACTTGAACAATGCTCATATGCTATGGTAGGTGACAAGTGTAATCCAGTAAGAACACACTTTCACTTTATCATTTTACTTTAATAATGAAAAAAACACATTTCATTTAAAATGGGTTACCTCCTTTTTATTTGACATGGCATGCTAATAGCTTAGTAATGCCTCTAATAGTGACTCGAAGGATTGACAGCGAAGACAAAGCACAACTCAAATTCGCACCAAGATGCCATTTCATAAATTTTTAATGGCAGATCCAAGATGACACAACTACTTGGTGCAGATCACTTATAATTGACGAACAAAGCGAGGAAGGATTCTCTCAAACAAATTGACGATTTAAAGAAGATTTCGTCGACCTGATGACATTTCATTGCATGATGACTTCCCTGAACAAACGTTTATAGAAACCGATGAATTCCCACGCGATCTGACTGGCAGCGATTCCTCTGAGATAATTAATGGCCCAATCTGTAATGGCTCTGTGGGTTGGAAGGGCTGATTGCAGCACATAGAGGAGATATGGAGGGTGCGTGAAAGTAGATCACTTGAAACAACGAGAACATATGTAGAAAAACCTCAGATTTAGCCTGTAGAAGAACTTTGGCCTTCACTAGGGTTGTTGCGAGATGTACTTGCATCGCCTAATAAATATGTGAAATTTGACGGTGATTTTGGAATGGTAATAACACCCAGAAAAGTGTTTTTGATAGATTGGAGTGTACCCACAATGTCCATCATAGTAGGTCGTTTTTTAGGAGCATTTTTTGTGCAAAGCAAACCCATAGTTATGGATTGACTAAGGCAATTGAGATCCTTATCTACTTGAGTGCTTGGACTAGTTCTTCTCAATAAACTCTTGTCCACCACTTTCTCTAGTTGATTTGGAAAACTGCTATCCACCCATTTTTGCAAGTTCATTCCTTCCACAAACATGTTGTCGGTAGGCTTCTTTCCAGTTAACATCTCCAATAACACTATTCCATAGCTATAAACATCACCTTTTGTTGTGACATGTCCACCCAATCCATATTCTGCATCAAATATCCTCATCATAAGGTTGATAATCCAAAATGTTTAATAAAAATATGAAACTCATGACATTGTCTAACATGGAATCTAGTTCAATTAATACCTGGAGGAATGTAGCCTGCGGATCCCTTAAGTGCAAGTGTGGAAGTGGAAGTTGAATCCCCGGAACTCGCAAAACATATGGTTGCAATCCCAAAGTCTATTAAATATGCTGTCATATCTTCACCAAGAAGCACATTGTTTGGTTTCAAATCGCAATGGATCACTTGCATGAAACAATGGTGATGGAGATACACCATGTCATGGGCAATGTCAATTGCTATATTCAACCTTTGAATCAATGTCAAACCACTTTCTACTTCACCATCAGGATATAACCACTTCTCTAAGCTTCCATTGGAATAAATGAAAATATCAAAGATTTTATTTGGAGGTCTGAATAAGATGTTATGACTCTAATCAAATTTCAGTGCCTGACTCTACCCAAAACTTTGCACTCCCTTTTAAAGCTTTTGTGAGCCCCTTCATTTTCCAAATTGAGAAGCTTGACAGCAATGACTGTTCCATCATTCAGAACCCCTTTGTACACTTTTCCAAAACTACCCATTCCTAACAAGTTGGCATCACTAAATCTGTTTGTTGCAGTGATGAGCTCTGCATAGGAAATTCTTCGGTGCCCCACATTTAAGGATGCCCCAACCTCTATAGGAATATTTCTATTGTGATTTAGTCTACACAAAATTCCTAGAAATAGACATGATACAATAGTGGTTGCAACTGCAACAATAGATATGACAATTTTTTTCACATGAGAAACACTTTTATGTTTGGGAGCATAGCACAGTGACAAATTTACCCAAGGTCCACAGAGACCAGGATTTCCCATAAACGTTGTGGCACTAAGCTTTTTGAAAACTCCACCTTTCGGGACTTCTCCTGACAAGTTGTTGAAAGAGAAATTCAATTGGCTAAGCATTTTGAGATTTTCCAATGATGTGGGTATTCCACCTGACAAATTGTTGGATGAGAAATCCATGTCTCAAAGACTCTCAAGTTCATCGAGTGAAACTGGGATCAAACCTTCAAGTGCGTTGCAAGAAAGATTTAGGTATTCTAGTTCTTTGCCACTTCCAATCCCAGTTGGAATATAACCATTTAACCGATTTGTAGAAATATCTATAGCTTGAAGCATAGTCATCTTGCTTAGCTCCAAAGGTAGCTAAATTTGCAAGACCTGCAACCTTGGGAGGTATCTCACCACTCAACCTATTGTATGATAGGTCTAACAATAGTAAGTTCACACATTTCCCTAGATTTGTGGATATTTTACCAGATAACTGATTCACATTAAGATATAAATATCTTAGTTGTTGGAGGCTAGACATAGAATCAAGAATCCTTCCAGAAATATTATTTTTAGAGATTTCTAGAAGCCCTAAGCTTTTGCTTTGCCCAATTTCCCTCAATATGTTTCCTTGTAAATTGTTGTCTCCTATTACTAACCTTTCCAACTTTTGAAGCATTTTAACCGACACTGGGATTGACCCTGTAAAAGAATTACGTTCTAAACTCAATGTTGTTAAACTAGTTAAGTTTCCAATATGTGCAGGTATTTCCCCTACTAATCCATTTACTTGCAAATTTAGGAAGTTTATTTCTCTAAAAAGGCAACCTATAGAGAAGGGCAAACGTCCCGTGAGATGATTATGGCTTAACTCTAATTCTTGTAGGGTGGAACAGTAAGTAAGCACAGTCAGAATGGGCAAGCTTGTAGTGCTGCCACTAACCAGTTGATTCTCACCTAAGTCGAGCACTTGGAGCTGCGTCAACCTACCCAACTCCATGGGCACTATTCCACAGAGCTCGTTAAGTGCTAAATCGATCAGGTGAAGGCTAGTACAATTGAAAAGGGACGCAGGAATGGTGCCACTCAACTGATTATTTGCTAGATAGAGTCCAGTCAACCGCATGTTCTTGCTACACAACTCCACGGGAATGTGACCTGTCAACTGGTTAGAAGTGATAGCCAATACTTGAAGATTGGTAAAGTTAGAAAAGGAAGATGGAATTTGTCCCGTGACATGGTTAACTTGCAGGGATATAATGGTTACCTGGCTTAGCATACCCAATTCGGAAGGAATACTCCCGTGAAAGTTGTTGTTAGACAAGTGTATCTCGTCCAAAGAGGATATGTTTCCCAAGCAGGCCGGTATTGTTTCGGTCAAATTGTTAGCAGCTAAAGCAATGATTTCTAGGTTGGGGAGAACACATACTTCTGAGGGAATACTTCCTGACAGATTGTTATAGCTCAAATGGAAGATCGATAAACTGCGGCAGCCACCTAGAGTGGGCGGAATGAAACCTAGTAGTTCATTCTGAAACAGGGAAACCCTTTTTAAGCGAAACAAATTTCCCAATCGATAGGGAATGCGACCGTGAAAACTGTTATTGCTAAGGTCAAGTATTCTAAGAAATGAGAGATTGCCGAGAAGCAGAGAGACTGTACCTTGCAATTCCATGCTTGAAACATTAAGTGAAACCACTCTTTGTCTGCGACGACTGCATATGACACCTGTCCACTCGCAGAACGAAACATTCGGTTTCCACGCAGTTAATGAGTGAGATGGATCATAGGTGATTGCAGAGAGAAATCCAAGCAGAGCCTCTTGATCAGAAGCATTGCCGAGATGAGGATGCCAGCGGCCTGAAAATTGAACGGTGGATAATATGAAAGGAGTGAGAAAGAGAATGAAAAAAGAAGAGAGGAAAACTATTCTCCTCAGAGACCATAAAAGAGAAGGAACATTACAGATCTCCATCTTCTCAATCTTAGCAGAATGGTTTGAGTTTCTTCGTTTATTTATAGAAATTCATCTTTGAATTCTAAATTTGTTATGCGCCGATTGGGATAGAAATTCAAACTTAACAAATATTGTAAAATCCTAAAGTCGTCCTCGATAAATCTAATTAGAAAATAACCGCACTTTCATAAAATTAATAGGAAAAATACCGCACTTTCATAAAATTAATAAAAAATCATTGTCTCGCCTGTTACTTTTAATCAACGAAGTTCATAGTCACAGCCTACAGGACCTCTTTACTATAATATTGTAAAATACACGCTAATTTTCCAACACAAAACAAACGCACTTCGATAAAACTAATTAGAAAAATACCGCACTTTGATAAAATTATTAAAAACGTTGTCTCCGATAATTCCGGTACAAATGGAGAAATTACGGACGGTTAATTTTTAAATAAAACTTTTGAAAATATGGACCAATTAACAAATGGAATATTTTGTAAAGAAATTTTGGATGGCTAATTTTCTACGGAACTTTTGACTATAAAATGTTCAATGCCGTTGAGTTTATTCGTTCATTTATATAAATTTAATTTTTTAACTCTAAATTTATTACGGGCCGATAAGGATAGAAATTCAAACTTAACAACGGAAGAAATATTGTAAAATCCTAAAGTCCTCCATGACGCTAATAGCGCACTTCGGATTAAAAAATTACCGCACTTTGATAAAAATTAATAAAAAATATACCACACTTCGATAAAATTAATCAAAAAAAATTAGAAAAATACCATTGTTTGGTAAAGTTAATCAAAAAGCATTGAAATAGAACAATTTTGATTAGAAAAATACCGCACTTCTAATCACTTTCTAAACTTCACACTTCACAAATGGAGAAATCTTGTAAACAAATTTCGGTACGCTAATTTTTAAATACAACTTTTGGCTGTTCAATGACGCACTCTACAAATGGAAAATCCTGTAAAGAAATTTCGGATTGCTAATTTTCGAAAAGCATAAAACACCGTACTTCCACCGAATACCGCATAAAACTAATCGGAAAAATATGGACTCAATTGTCATGGTCTCCTTCCACATAATATCTCACTATCTCGCCTCTCATAGTTCCACTTTACATTTGCCATTTAAGGGTCATTAATTCGATACCCGTCACAATTCGCTTTAAGTAGACCACATGTTTCTAGTTTCTAGTGGCACTTAAACTATGTGTGGTAGTTATTGTTGGGTTTGAACTCGTAACTGCTTGAAGTTTGAGGCTCGGAGGAGGTTGGATGATCAACTACATTACAAGGTGAAACGTAGCACACTATTACCTTATAACACACAAACTTTGGGTTTGAACTCGCAATCGCTTGAAGTCTAAGGATCGGAGGAGGTTGGATGATCAAGTGCACTACAAGGCGAAACCTAGCACACTATTACCTTATCACACACAAACTTTGTATTATAAACATCTCTTTTTGGGATTATCCAGCAGCAAATCATGGTTTCACACTTAATTTTGATTTATCCCATTGAGAATAAGGGAGCGATGAACCTTTGGGATGAGCAAATTTGATTATTTTACAAGAAAATATATATTCTTCTAAGGAAAACCTCATAGGGAAATCCAAGGGATGCTTTACCCATAGACGTAGACTAGCATGCCTCACCTAGGGGAATTTGAATCGGGGACCCATTGGAACAAAACTAGCCAAATGTCCAACAATATTGGTGACAATTGATTGAGCTAACCCTTAGTGTTATTCTTGGAATACACACACACACGCGCACACACATATATATTAAAGAGAAACAATCAAATGAATTGAAAATTTAGAAAACCTTTAGAAAACCTTGGCCCCATCTTGCTAGCATTTTTAACTGCAAGGATGAGATCCTAGGTTGTAAGCTAGTGAAAATTACATATTACATTCTCTTGGGCTAAAACAAGGCAACAACAATGATTGACACAAATCCCAAGAAGTCACAAATTTTGGGTACATTTGTTAGAGAACATGTTCAACAAAGGCGCCCTAGCCACAAGGCACAACTGGTAGAGCCCACGCATGGGAGGAGCTATCTTACCGAAATTTGGACCTGGGTCATGTTCATCGCAATTGCTCCAAATTGTTGCTAGACCATAGCTTGGACTTGGAGCGATTGTTATGACAATGACCCAAGTTCAAATCATGATGTGCATGCTTGTCCCTTGCGTGGGATTTGCAATATGTGGCTATTAGTAGATGTTGTCTTAGTTCCTTCTTGGCCTAGTAATTATCAACTTCTTATTACTTGATGTTGCCTTGGTGCCTTTTTGGGCTAGTAATTACTAACTTCTCTCCCATTTGAGTTCAGTGTAATTTCATAAAGATTGAACTTAATAATATAAATGTATGGTAATCACCTTCATGAAGCATATGAAATTGAAGTGTAATCCTCAATTTAAGTTTATTGAGATTTAACCAATACTGCTCATCATAGCAACACTTTGTCTCCACTATTAGACCCTCCTCATCATAGCAACACTTTGTCTCCACTATTACACCACAACTAAACTTATTGCATGACTTTAGAACTAAAGACTTTAGAAAACACATTCAAAAAAGTTGCTAGTTTGTTAACATTGCCATTATAATTGACATGGTTAAATATTTAATGTTTTCTATGAAATCCCAACGCAA
>ML779040.1:286609-325279 GCA_009831015.1 Picea engelmannii
GGGGGGGGGGGCAATGTTGAAGGACATGGGGGTGGGATTTGATCCATATGTGTGCATGGGTCACGAGACTATTTTTTATATAATCTCTATGGTTGAAACCACATGTTCAATCACTACCTCAAGGTGTCCCCATGGCTCTAGGGTAAGCGACCCTCATTGGAATTGAACCTTGTCCAATGGTGAAAAGCTCCTCACTTTCCACCATTGGAACCAACCCCTTTGGGCATATGAGTGACTAATTTCAATTTCTATGTTTTAGTATTTAGTAATCAATGTGAAACATTGCAATAGTTTTTCCTCTTTCAACATGTGCAATGTTGGGTTTTTTGTTGTTATTATTTCATTTATTAATCATTTTTGTTTATTAATTGATTATTTATTGTAATATTTTTCCTAACCATAAAAATTCAATGTGTAATTAGAATGGAAAAATGTCAATCCCTAACCTTAGGAATGTTTAGCTTGAAATCCAAAATCCAAATACTCCAAACCATGACAACTTGAAGGCTAAAAATGAAAACTCAAGCAAACTAGGAACCTCTAGCCACCTCAAGATCAACACATTGATGTCGTTGCTAACAATGGAATTTGAGATGACTTCATGTAGTTTCCAATGGTGAAGAAGCTCTTCATTGATCACTCGATGAAGCATTTGATTCCATTATTCACATAATTTCTACAGCACAAACTTTATTATACAATATTAACTACATATAGGGATTGAAGGGTGTTGGTTGGTATTCTCTTCGCTGGTTGTCTGAGTTATTGACCTAGGGTTCGTGTCATTTGGGGTTCCAACAAAGCCTCTAAAACTATCGGCTCTCCTGGTAAACTAGAAGGCAACACAGTACCCAGAAGGCACTGTGCAGTCTCACCCGAGATAGCTTTAAATGGGTGACTATAAGACTCAGGTGTTTACAGCCTTGGATAGAGTAGGAGATGGGGGTTTCTTGATTAGAGCCATGTACCACGAGCTATAAATGTAATCTACTTATTCCTTGAAGTCGCATACGCATATTTCACAGTTTATTTCCCGAACAATATAAATAGATTTCATAGCAATGTATTAACTCATTCATCAAGCCTAACCATTAATTGTTGAAAGAAAGTAAAGATATGCATACATTCCTCACATTACACAGATATTACCATGGTTCACGCCCTCATGGGATACGTCCACAAAGATTTGGCTCTTGGCTCTTTTATTATGGTAGTTTTGCATTTCCGGTGCCGCGTGCTTACAATTCTCCACAAAACTAGGTAAGATCTATATGAGGTGAACTAGATCGCACCAGGCTCTACAGCGTGTGGTCTAATCCTCAGATCTACCTCCCATCGTCTCGTATTTTCTCAACAGCGTAAAAAATTGGTTCATACAGCTAAAACATTCCCTATCGCATTCGCTCATGCATAGCTACAATCTTTGAATAACTTCTCCAAAATCCAAAACCCATAATACTAACAACTACAAATTCAACAATGATCAACAATTTCTATATGATACCTTCATATCTATATTTATACATTCCGGGCTCTTCATACATTTACGAAATATTACAAAAACCCTAACCCTTCCGACTTTAGGTCTTCCTCCCATGCGCGTGTTGTTCTTCCTCCAGCTGTTGCTTTCCTTGTGAACACTTTCTTGCATGCGCACGTGTTGTTCTTTCGTCAGTTGCTACTTCAGTTTCTACACACTTTCTTTCCCACGATTCCCCTTCTTTCCACTTCAGCCTGGTGCCAATAGGCCCCCAACACTGACATGTGACTCATCCCGAGTCACTTAATCTCTCTGTGCTTCCTCGATCTCATTGGTGATTGTCTAGAACTTTTCCTGCAACTCTGCTACTTTTGTCAGTGCCTACACAGTTTTCTCCTTGATGGGGTCGACTGTCTGCACTGCCACTTCGTCGTTTATCAATCATGCACATTCTTGCTGGGTCTGTGCTATCTGTGTTCTAGCTCCTTCTGCCTGTGCGAGTACTTCTGCTACCCGTTCCTGCAACGATTCTATTTGAGCCTGACGCTCCTGTTTCTGTGTTTGCACAGCGATAAGTTCTGCCTGCATCTTATTCAACTCTTGTGTTCCCTTGACTTGTTCTAGAATTGGTATGGTCTTCTGTCGCTACTTGAGTTCTTGGTTAGTTGCATTGATCCTCTCCTCTTCCTTGTCCCATTGTTGGACTTGTGGATCCTCTTCCAGTCTTGTCCAAAGTGGTGTTGCTTTATCAAACAAGTCAGTTGTCGTGCTAACCTGTTTTTCTATCTCCTGCAGTTGCATTGTTGCTTCATGCTTCCTTTGCTCCTTCATTGTTGGTGGGTTTGTTGGTCTAATCTGTCCGCAGAGAGTCTTGATCTCCTTCTGGTACTAATCAATTGCCTGCGCAATCTGGTCGATCTTTTCTGCGGCTGGGAGTTCATTTCCTTGCACAGTGCTTGGAAGCTTCCCAAAAAATTTTTCCACTCTATGTTCCAGTTCATTTCTGCATTCTTTCTCCTCCTGAGTTCCAGATTTGGCTTGCTTGCAAACTGTTTCCAGCGCTTCTCGCTTCTTTTTTGCTTGTTGTAGCTAAACTAAATTTTTGTGTGCTCGATACTGCATCTCATGGTCGACGCTAACCTGCAATTTGTATAATTCCCTTAATGAAATCCATGTCAAGACCAATTGGATGTGGTCCAAGTCCTTCAGTGGTGTCTGTCCCACAATTTCATCCATCCGTAGCATGTTGGGTTTTATGTAGACTATTGAATGTGCATGTGGCATTGGAAGAACTGGGTCTCATTCTTCTACCTCCACTCTTTCATTGGCATATGTTTTTGATGGCTCTATGCCTCTGCTGCTACTTGCAATCTGGGCTTCTCCGAGTTTCTTGAGGAGTTGTCCCATTTCTACCAGCTCTTTCTGCAGTTTGTCCCTGTGATGTGCTGCATGATCGAAATCTTCTGCTAGGAAATCTTGGACCATTCTAGCGATCATCTCTCCATAATCCTCTGTGATCATATAGTCCAATAATTCTCATTGTGCCTTTGATTTCTTGTGCGCGCCTGCTGTCTGTACAGCTGGTCTCTTAGTTCCCCCTGGTTCCCGTGTGATTGGATTTGGGGCAGTTTCCTGCGCTCCCTTTGCCTGTTTCTATTGTCCATTGGTCGACTGTGTGGTCTCTTTCTTCCCCTGTTGGGTCCCTGGCTGCTCTGTCTTGTCGTCTTCTTGAATCGACTTGCTTTAGCCCGTTCTTCGTTTCTTGGGTACTGGGATTTGCGGAGGTTGTGTTTCCGCCTGTGTAGTCCCTCCTTCTGTTGTTTGTCCCGGTACTTCTCTAGGTATGGCTGGGATCCTCCATTCATCTGACCATTCACTGATGATCATGTCAATGTCACCCTCGGTGAAGCAGTAGTGCATTTGTAGCCACTGTTTATCTAGATCCTACCTTGGTTGTATCCACATGGCTTGTTGCCTAGTCCAGAAATTGGTGATGTCCCCATATCGCGCGATAGCCTCTGGTGTTATTCTCCATGCTCGACTGATGGATTCCTATATCTCTCATAGGTATGCTTCAAATACGATTCCATTCTCCCTCTTATCCTTGGCCCGTGGCATGGATCTCAGTATGCGATATCTTGCTCCTGTTGGCTGTGGTCTGGTACAAAAGATTATGTGTTCGGATTCTCGCCATCACATGAAGGCTATGAGGGTGATCAACCATGAGTAATGAAATTTTGTCCCTGCGTCCTATGTATCTCTGCAGTCCACTTGGAACAAGTTTGATAGATATGGTGCCCAACTCATGGAGGTGCCTTCTGTGCACTGAGCTGCAACAACGATGACACTTGTTGGTACATCATCTTTGCGGCATTTTCTTAGCAGTTTGCAGGCTAATATCTTTGCGCCCAATTGTGTAGCTTCATGTTTTATCCATTTGACGATAATGCCTCTTATTCCCCTGGTGGTACCATATTTATTCTTCATTTCTTCGGCCAACGTTTTTTCCTTGGATTTATCGTCCAAAATCAGTGCGAGATCCACACCCCGGGTAGGTAGTCCTGTTATCTGCACGATAAGCTTGACAGTTATGGGGACGGGTTTTTCCAGCTATATATCCCCTCTGTGCGTAACTGCTAACAACTGCTTGATGCATGCTGTTGCGTATTGGCCTCTGCCAAAGTGTGGTAGCTTTATCAATCCCAAAATTCCTGTGTTGTCCAGTCCAGCTGCCCACTGATGTGGTTGAGTGATCGTTTCTCCGAGTTGGTTCACGGCTATTTTCTACATAAAGACCTGTGGTGTGAGCTCTGGATATTTGGTTTCATATGATACGTCGTGGTCGGAATACTTGAGCTTTTCGACGTGACACAATAGCTACAGGTCTACCTGTACTCCCTCTGGTATGCGTGGTAGCACAATTTATGCAGTCGGTTTCTTTCGAGGTGAGCTTGGTATTTGAGCTTGGTCCTCCTACTGTAGTGGTTGATTCGAAGTTCCAACAACTCCCAGTTGTTCCCCTGTCATCCGCTCTAGCCAAGCCTAGGTAGTTCCAGCAGTCTCCTCTACTGGTTGACCTAATTCGGGTGCTTGCGTTTTGTCTGGTTTCTCTTCTGCTCCCAGGTTCTGTGTCGTTCCGTTCACTTCCATGGCTGCTTCAGTGTGTTCAGGTTCTAGGTCATGCTAGGTTTCTGCTTCCTTATTTTGAGGTTCTTGTGTCGCTATTGGTGTATCATGTTCCATGGCCTTTTCTTGTGGCTGTTGAATCTCTTCTAGTACTGGTGTAGAGTCTGTTTGTATTTCCTCTGGCGATGGGATTTCATCAATATCGATGATTTATGGTTGCTGCTGCTTGTTTCCTTCCAGCGATCCTCGTGACCTAGTTTGAACCCTGGTCGATTTGGTTGTCTGGCCTAGTTCTGCTAGCTTCGGTGGTGCCATGGTGATTGTCGAACGTTTGCTGAGTTTGAATGGCTTCGGTGAGCTATGTGGTCTCGCTCTATTCGTTCTAGCTGTTGTTTCTCTTTCTCTGTTCTCCTTTCGCGAATAGACTATCTGCTTTTGTGCTCATGTGTTGTATGGGCTCGTCATGAAGCTTGTTGAGGATGATTCTTCCATCATGCGATTAATGCACCATAACTGTGGGTTCAATGCATCTACGACAGTTTTGTACTTGCCATTACGCCTACTCTGTCGTCTCTAGTTGGCGCGTTGAATGTGACATCCCATCCGTCCTTGCCTTGCTTTAATTTTGCCTTGTGTTGTCCTGTCAGCCTGCTTTCGCCAACTTTCGTTTTCCTGCTTGTTTCCCTTTTCGATATGACCGTTGTATTTTCCCTTGCTGACTTCGTGTTTCATATTGCATGTAGCTTGTCCATCTCTGGCGTGATGTGCGCTATTTTAGTCTTGTTTCCTTTTTTTTTTTTTCTAATTACGTTGTGGGTGGTCGACTTCCCTTATACAGATTCATTCGACTCCCATTGATCATTCCTCTGAGGTATGTGCCTACTAAATCTCTTAACTGTACCGCTCCTCCGTCTGTTACCGATTTTACCTTGTATGGTCCTAGCCAATGCATTCTTAGCTTCCTTGGGTGCTGAAACAATTTACTGTCATAGAGCAATACTAGATCTCCTTCCTTAAACGTTTTCCTCTGGATGTGTCGATCATGCCATGCTTTGTCTCTTGATTTATGTACCTGTTGATGGAATCCTGTCAAGATTCGATCTTCCTCCATTGACAGTAACTGATTCAGTCTTTTCTATACTGCGCTTCGTTATGTCATTTGTATGATAACTGCTACACATAGACTGGGTATTAAGAATTCTAATGGCACTATTGTTTCTTGGCCATAGACTAGTTTGAATGGTGTGTGGCCTGTCAACTTTTTGCATGTGGTCCTATATGCCCATAATATTGTTGGTACCTTGAGGTCCCAATCATCTCTATTGGTGTTATAGATCTTTGTCAATGCATTCTCTAGAATTTTGTTGAAGGCTTCTACTGTGCCATTTTCCTGTGGATGATACGGTGTGCTTTTCTAGTGATGAACTTCAAACTCTTCGAGCATCGCTCGGATGGTGCTATTTATGAAGTGCGTGCCTTGGTCACTCATCAAAACTCTTGGGCACCCGAATCTAGTAATTATATGTTCAAACAAAAAATGTGCAGCTGTCTCTGCGCTACAATCTTTTACTGGTGTGGCTTCCTCCCATATTGTTAGGTATTCCGTAACGGTGATAATATATCTTGCCCCTATTCTTTTGGCTGGTGGGTTAATGGGTCCCATAAAGTTTATTGCCCATTTGTCGAATTCCTGTAATGACACTTGTGGTCGTAGTGGCATCTCGTCCCTTCTGTTGGGTTTGCCTACCCTTTGACAGACATCACATTGCTGACAGTACTCTTTCGAGTCTTTGTGGATCGTTGGCCACCATAATCCTATGCGTAGTACCTTTTGTCCGATAGTTTTTCCAGCATAATTCCCTCCTGCTATTCCCTCATGGGCTTATGCTATAATTCTTGGTCATTCATGGTCTAGTACGTATCTTCATAAGATGCTATCTACACCCATCTTGTATAGATGTCCTGTGATCAATTTATAGTCGCCTACGCGGACTACCAGGTTCTTCTTCTGCACAATGGTATATTCTTGCAGCGCAGTACCTGTACTCAAGTACTGGATGATCTCTGCGAAGTAGACATCAACAATCTGTACTGAGAATAGTTGTGCATCTGAAAAGTTTTCTTCTAAATTCGTTGGTTCCTCTCCAATACAACTTTTGGCTGTTCATGACGCACTCTACAAATGGAAAATCCTGTAAAGAAATTTCGGATTGCTTATTTTCAAAAAGCATAAAACACCGTACTTCCACCGAATACCGCACTATGATAAAACTAATCGGAAAAATATGGACTCAATTGTCATGGTCTCCTTCCACATAATATCTCACTATCTCGCTTCTCATAGTTCCACTTTACATTTGCCATTTAAGGGTCATTAATTCGATACCCGTCACATTTCGGTTTAAGTAGACCACATGTTTCTAGTTTCTAGTGGCATTTAAACTACGTGTGGTAGTTATTGTTGGGTTTGAACTCGTAACTGCTTGAAGTTTGAGGCTCGGAGGAGGTTGGATGATCAACTACATTACAAGGTGAAACGTAGCACACTATTACCTTATAACACACAAACTTTGGGTTTGAACTCGCAACCGCTTGAAGTCTAAGGATTGGAGGAGGTTGGATGATCAAGTGCACTACAAGGCGAAACCTAGCACGCTATTACCTCATCACACACAAAATTTGTATTATAAACATCTCTTTTTAGGATTATCCAACTGCAAATCATGGTTTCACACTTAATTTTGATTTATCCCATTGAGAATAAGGGAGCGATGAACCTTTGGGATGAGCAAATTTGATTATTTTACAGGAAAATATATATTCTTCTAAGGAAAACCTCATAGAGAAATCCAAAGGATGCTTTACCCATAGACGTAGACTAGCATGCCTCACCTAGGGGAATTTGAATCGGGGACCCATTGGAACAAAACTAGCCAAATGTCCAACAATATTCGTGACAATTGATTGAGCTAACCCTTAGTGTTATTCTTAGAATACACATACACGTGCACACACATATATATTAAAGAGAAACAATCAAATGAATTGAAAATTTAGAAAACCTTTAGAAAACCTTGGCCCCATCTTGCTAGCATTTTTAACTGCAAGGATGAGATCCTAGGTTGTAAGCTAGTGAAAATTACATATTACATTCTCTTGGGCTAAAACAAGGCAACAACAATGATTGACACAAATCCCAAGAAGTCACAAATTTTGGGTACATTTGTTAGAGAACATGTTCAACAAAGGCGCCCTAGCCACAAGGCACAACTGGTAGAGCCCACGCATGGGAGGAGCTATCTTACCGAAATTTGGACCTGGGTCATGTTCATCGCAATTGCTCCAAATTGTTGCTAGACCATAGCTTGGACTTGGAGCGATTGTTATGACAATGACCCAAGTTCAAATCATGATGTGCATGCTTGTCCCTTGCGTGGGATTTGCAATATGTGGCTATTAGTAGATGTTGTCTTAGTTCCTTCTTGGCCTAGTAATTATCAACTTCTTATTACTTGATGTTGCCTTGGTGCCTTTTTGGGCTAGTAATTACTAACTTCTCTCCCATTTGAGTTCAGTGTAATTTCATAAAGATTGAACTTAATAATATAAATGTATGGTAATCACCTTCATGAAGCATATGAAATTGAAGTGTAATCCTCAATTTAAGTTTATTGAGATTTAACCAATACTGCTCATCATAGCAACACTTTGTCTCCACTATTAGACCCTCCTCATCATAGCAACACTTTGTCTCCACTATTACACCACAACTAAACTTATTGCATGACTTTAGAACTAAAGACTTTAGAAAACACATTCAAAAAAGTTGCTAGTTTGTTAACATTGCCATTATAATTGACATGGTTAAATATTTAATGTTTTCTATGAAATCCCAACGCAAYRTACTTTGCYAATCTATTATATTGTGGGTAGGATCTCATAGGAGAATATAATAAAKTTTTGGATTAAGAATGCCCAAAGAGYAACATCACCAATAAATCTAAGGCAATGAAAATTGGACATGGGATTACTCCCTCTAAATATTAAAAATGTATTCAAATTCCAACCCTTATTTTCAAATTGTCAATTGAGTCTCATCACAAAGATGTGTCACATGTTCTAGTAACATGAATGATGCATAGAAAAAAATACCAATGTCTTAAAGAGGGCACCTAGTGAATGTAATGTCTCCTTTGCTACATGTCTCAAATGAGGGCACATGCACGAAGCCAAGACCTGTTTTTTAGGTTATCCATGTTTCACAGACTCAATTTTGGTATGTAAAAATGATAACACATTTTGCATATCTAAGAAATGCACACACAATATGTTCAAGTAGGTTTGAGAATGTTCAGCCAAAAATTCATACACATTTTGCAACCACACAAAAGACAACATGGCCTTTTGAGAAAGGAGTGCACATTTTAAAATGTGTACTCTACCATAAAAAAATATAAGCATACATTTACTTTCATTTCTTTCTCATTTCACTAAGAAATTAGGGAAAAGAACAAATATAATTTAGACAAACATGAGCAATTTGAGTAACTAATTTCTTTCCTCTTTTTTTTTTACTAGTAGAATCGACAACTAGTCAGGTTCATACTCGCGTGACATGGGGTCGATTCTGATCACTACCACTATAACCTCTACGTGTGCCCATGATGCCCCTTATGTGGCACAAAATATAAGTTAGGGTTTCAAACCGATGAATTCACATAACAGAGTGCCTTAACAGTGCACTCCATCACTAACTTCCTTACACCTTGGGGGGGGGGGCGCAATGTTGAAGGACATGGGGGTAGGATTTGATCCATATGTGTGAATGGGTCATGAGACTATTTTTTATATAATCTCTATGGTTGAAACCACATGTTCAATCACTACCTCAAGGTGTCCCCATGGCTCTAGGGTAAGCAGCCCTCATTGGAATTGAACCTTGTCCAATGGTGAAAAACTCCTCACTTTCCACCATTGGAACCAACCCCTTTGGGCATATGAGTGACTAATTTCAATTTCTATGTTTTAGTATTTAGCAATCAATGTGAAACATTGCAATAGTTTTTCCTCTTTCAACATGTGCAATGTTGGGTTTTTTGTTGTTATTATTTCATTTATTAATCATTTTTGTTTATTAATTGATTATTTATTGTAATATTTTTCCTAACCATAAAAATTCAATTTGTAATTAGAATGGAAAAATGTCAATCCCCAACCTTAGGAATGTTGAGCTTGAAATCCAAAATCCAAATACTCAAAACCATGACAACTTGAAGGCTAAAAATGAAAACTCAAGCAAACTGGGAACCTCTAGCCACCTCAAGATCAAAACATTGATGTCATTGCTAACAATGGAATTTGAGATGACTTCATGTAGTTTACAATGGTGAAGAAGCTCTTCATTGATCACTCGATGAAGCATTTGATTCCATTATTCACATAATTTCTACAGCACAAACTTTATTATACAATATTAACTACATATAGGGATTGAAGGGTGTTGGTTGGTATTCTCTCCGCTGGTTGTCTAAGTTATTGACCCAGGGTTCATGTCATTTGGGGTTCCAACAAAGCCTCTAAAACTATCGGCCCTCCTAGTAAACCAGAAGGTAACACAGTACCCAGAAGGCACTGTGCAGTCTCACCCAAGATAGCTTTAAATGGGTGACTGTAAGACTCAAGTGTTTATAGTTTAGGATAGAGTAGGAGATGAGGGTTTCTTGATTAGAGCCATGTACCACGAGCTATTAATGTAATCTACTTATTCCTTGAAGTCGCATACACATATTTCACAGTTTATTTCCCGAACAATATAAACATATTTCATAGCAATGTATTAACTCATTCATCAAGCCTAACCATCAATTGTTGAAAGAAAGTAAAGATATGCATACATTCCTCACATTACACAAATATTACCGTGGTTCATGCCCTCATGGGATACGTCCACAAAGATTTGGCTCTTGGCTCTTTTATTATGGTAGTTCTGCATTTCTGGCGCCCCGCGCTTACAATTCTCCGCAAAACTAGGTAAGATCTATATGAGGTGAACTAGATCGCACCAGGCTTTACAACGTGTGGTCTAATCCTCAAATCTACCTCCCCTCATCTCGTATTTTCTCAACAGCTTAAAAAATTGGCTCATACAGCTAAAAAATTCCCTATCGCATTCGCTCATGCATAGCTACAATCTTTGAATAACTTACTTCTCCAAAATCCAAAACCCATAATACTAACAACTACAAATTCAACAATCATCAACAACTTCTATATGATACCTTCATATCTATATTTATACATTCCGAGCTCTTCATACATTTACGAAATATTACAAAAACCCTAACCCTTTCGACATTAGGTCTTCCTCCCATGCACGTGTTGTTCTTCCTCCAGCTGTCGCTTTCCTTGTGAATGCTTTCTTGCATGCACGCGTGTTGTTCTTTCATCAGTTGTTACTTCAGTTTCTGCACGCTTTCTTTCCCACGATTCCCCTTATTTCCACTTTAGCCTGGTGCCAATAGGCCCCCAACACTGACATGTGACTCGTCCCGAGTCACTTAATCTCTCTTTGCTTCCTCGATCTCATTGGTGATCGTCTAGAACTTTTCCTGCAACTCTGCTGCTTTTGTCAATGCCTACGCAGTTTTCTCCTTGATGGGGTCAACTGTCTACACTGCCACTTCATCATTTATCAATCCTGCGCATTCTTGTTGGGTCTGTGCTATCTGTATTCTGGCTCCTTTTGCCTGCGCGAGTACTTCTGCTACCCATTCCTGCAACGATTCTATTTGAGCCTGACGCTCCTATTTCCGTGTTTGCACAGCGATAAGTTCTGCCTGCATATTATTCAACTCTTGTGTTCCCTTGACTTGTTCTAGAATTGGTATGGTCTTCTGTCGCTACTTGAGTTCTTGGTTCGTTGCATTGATCCTCTCCTCTTCCTTGTCCCATTGTTGGACCTGTGGATTCTCTTCCAGTCTTGTCCAAAGTTGTGCTGCTTTATCAAACAAGTCAACTTCCGTGCTAACCTGTTTTTCTATCTCCTGCAGTTGCATTGTTGCTTCATGCTTCCTTTTCTCCTTCACTGTTGGTGGGGTTGTTGGTCTAATCTGTCCATAGAGAGTCTCGATCTCCTTCTGATACTAATCAATTGCCTGTGCAATCTGGTCGATCTTTTCTACAGTTGGGAGTTCATTTCCTTGCATAGTGCTTGGAAGCTTCCCAAAAATTTCTTCCACTCTATGTTCCATTTCATTTCTGCATTCTTTCTCCTCCTCAGTTTCAGATTTGGCCTACTCGCAAACTGTTTCTAGCGCTTCCTGCTTCTTTGTTTCTTGTTGTAGCTCAACTAAATTTTTGTGTGCTCGAGACTGCATCTCGTGGTCAACGCTAACCTACAATTTGTATAATTCCCTTGATGGAATTTGTGTCAAGACCAATTGGATGTGGTCCAAGTCCTTCAGTGGTGTCTGTCCCACAATTTCATCCATCCGTAGCATGTTGGGTTTTATGTAGACTGTTGAATGTGCATGTGGCATTGGAAGAACTGGGTCTCATTCTTCTACCTCGACTCTTTCATTGGTCGGTGTTTTTGATGGCTCTATGCCTCTGCTGCTACTTTCGATCTGGGCTTCTTCAAGTTTCTTGAGGAGCTATCCCATTTTTTCCAGCTCTTTCTGCAGTTTGTCCCTGTGATGTGCTGCGTGATCGAAATCTTCTGCTAAGAAATCTTGGACCATTCTAGCGATCATCTCTCCATAATCCTCTGTGATCATATAGTCCGATAATGCTCATTGTGCCTTTGATTTCTTGCACGCGCCTGCTGTCTGTACAGCTGGTCTCTTAGTTCCCCCCGGTTCCCGTGTGATGGGATTTGGAGCAGTTTCATGTGCTCCCTTCACCTTTTTTTGTTGTCCATTGGTTAGCTGTGTGGTCTCTTTCTTCCCCTGTTGGGTCCCTGGCTACTCTGTCCCATCGTCTTCCTAAATTGACTTTCTTTAGCCCGTTCTTCGTTTCTTGGGTACTGGGATTTGCAAAGGTTGTGTTTCCACCTACGTAGTCCCTCCTTCCATTGTTTGTCCTGGTACTTCTCTAGGTATGGCTGGGATTCTCCATTCATCCAGCCATTTGCTGATGATCATGTCGATGTCAACCTCAGTGAAGAAGTAGTGCATTTGTAGCCACTGTTTATCCAGATCCTACCTTGGTTGTATCCACATGGCTTGTTGCCTAGCCCAGAAATTGGCGATGTCCCCGTATTGCGCGACAGCCTCTGGTGTTATTCTCCATGCTCGGCTGATGGCTTCCTGTATCTCTCGTAGGTATGCTTAGAATATGATTCCATTCTCCCTCTTATCCTTGGCCTGTGGCGTGGATCTCAGTATGTGATATCTTGCTCCTACTGGCTGTGGTCTGGTACAAAAGATTATGTGTTCGAATTCTTGCCATCCCATGAAGGCTATGAGGGTGATCATCCATGAGTAATGAAATTTTTTCCCTATGTCCTATGCATCTCTGTAGTCCACTTGGAACAAGTTTGATAGATATGGCACCCAACTCATGGAGGTGCCTTCTTCACACTGAGCTGCAACAACGATGACACTTGTTGGTACATCATCTTTGCGGCATTTTCTTAGCAGTTTGCAGGCTAATATCTTTGCACCCAATTTTGTAGCTTCACGTTTTATCCATTTGACGATAATGCCTCTTGTTCCCCTAGCGGTACCATATTTCTTCTTCATTTCTTCGGCCAATGTTTTTTCCTTGGATTTATCGTCCAAAATCAGCGCAGGATCCACACCCCAGGTAGGTAGTCCTGTTATCTGCGCGATAAGCTGGACAGTTATGGGGACGGGTTTGTCCAGCCATATATCCCCTCCATGCGTAACTGCCAACAACTTCTTGATGCATGCCATCGCGTATTGGCCTCTGCCAAAGTGTGGTAGCTTCATCAATCCCAAAATTCCCGTGTTGTCCAGTCCAGCTACCCACTGATGTGGCTGAGTGATCATTTCTCGGAGTTGGTTCACGACTATTTTCTACATAAAGACATGTGGTGCGAGCTCTGGATATTTGGTTTCATCTGATACATCGTGGTTGGAATACTTGAGCTTTCCGACATGACACAATAGCTGCGAGTCTACCTGTACTCCTTCTAGTATGTGTGGTAGCACAATTTCTTCAGTCGGTTTCTTTCGAGGTCAGCTTGGTATTTGAACTTGGTCCTCCTATTGTAGTGGTTGATTCAAAGTTTCAACAACTCCCAGTTGTTCCCCTGTCATCCACTCTGGCCAAGCCTAGGTAGTTCCAGCGGTCTCCTCTGCTGGTTGACCTAATTCGAGTGCTTGTGTTTTGTTTGGTTGCTCTTCTGCTCCCAGGTTCTGTGTCGTTCCGTTCACTTCCATGGTTTCTTTAGTGTGTTCAGGTTGTAGGTCATGCTGGGTTTCTGCTTCCTTATTTTGAGGTTCTTGTGTCGCTATTGGTGTATCATGTTCCGTGGCCTCTACTTGTGGTTGTTGAATCTCTTCTAGTACTGGTGTAGAGTCTGTTGGTATTTCCTCTAGCGATGGGATTTCACCAATATCGACGATTTTCGGTTGTTGTTGCTTGTTTCCTTCCAGCGATCCTCGTGACCTAGTTTGAACCCTGGTCAATTTGGCTGACTGGCCTGGTTCTACTAGCTTCAGTGGTGCCATGGTGATTGTCGAACATTTGCTGAGTTTGAATGGCTTCGGTGAGCTCTGTGGTCTCTCTCTATTTGTTCTAGCTGTTGTTTCTCTTTCTTTGTTCTCCTTTCGTGAATAGACTATATGCTTTTGTGCTCATGTGTTGTATGGGCTCGTCATGAAGCTTGTCGAAGATGCTTCTTCCATCATGCGATTAATGCACCATAATTGTGGGTTCAATGCATGTGCGGTAGTTTCGTACTTGCCATTATGCCTACTCTATCATCTCTAGTTGCGGCATTTAATGTGACATCCCATCCATCCTTTCCTTGCTTTAATTTTTCCTTGTGTTGTCCTGTCAGCCTACTTTCGCCAACTTTCATTTTCCTGCTTGTTTCCCTTTTCGATATGACCGTTGTATTTTCCCTTGCTGACTTCGTGTTTCATATTGCATGCAGCTTGTCCATCTCTGGCATGATGCACACTATTTTAGTCTTGTTTCCTTTTTTTTTTAATTATGTTGTGGGTGGTCGAATGTCCTTGTACAGATTCAGTCGGCTCCCATTGATTATTCCTCTGAGGTTTGTGCCTGCTAAATCTCTTAACTGTACCGCTCCTTCGTCTGTTACCAATTTTACCTCGTATGGTCCTAGCCAATGCATTCTCAGCTTCCTTGGGTGCTGAAACAATACTAGATCTCCTTCCTTAAATGTTTTCCTCTGGATGTGTAGATCATGCCATGCTTTGTCTCTTGATTTCTGTACCTGTTGATGGAATCCTGTCAAGATTCGATCTTCCTCCATTGACAGTAACTAATTCAGTCTTTTCTGTACTGCACCTCGTTCTATCATTTGTGTGATAACTGCTACACATAGACTGGGTATTAAGAATTCTAATGGCACTACTGCTTCTTGGCCATAGACTAGTTTGAATGGTGTGTGGCCTGTCAAATTTTTGCATGTGGTCCTATACGCCCATAATACTGCTAGTACCTTGAGGTCCCAATCATCTCTGTTGATGTTACAGATCTTTGTCAATGCATTCTCTAGAATTTTGTTGAAGGCTTCTACTGTGCCATTTGCCTGTGGATGATACGGTGTGCTTTTCTAGTGATGAACTTCAAACTCTTCGAGCATCGCTCGGATGGTGCTATTTATGAAGTGCGTGCCTTGGTCGCTCATCAAAACTCTTGGGCACCCGAATCTAGTAATTATATGTTCAAACAAAAAATGTGCAACTGTCTCTGCACTGCAATCTTTTACTGGTGTGACTTCCTCCCATATTGTTAGGTATTCTGTCGCGGTGATAATATATCTTGCCCCTGTTCTTTTGGATGGTGGGTTAATGGGTCCCACAAAGTTTATTGCCCATTTGTTGAATGCCTGTAATGTCACTTGCGGTTGTAGTGGCATCTCGTCCCTTCTGTTGGGTTTGCCTACCCTTTGATAGACATCACATTGCTGACAGTACTCTTTCGAGTCTTTGTGGATCATTGGCCACCATAATCCTATGCATAGTACCTTCTGCCCAATAGTTTTTCCAACATAATTCCCTCCTGCTATTCCCTCATGGGCTTCTGCTAGAATTCTTGGTCGTTCATGGTCTAGTACATATCTTCGTAAGATGCTATCTGCACCCATCTTGTATAGATGTCCTGCAATCAATTTATAGTCGCCTGCGCAGACTACCAGGTTCTTCTTCTGCACAATGGTATATTCTTGTGGTGCAGTACCTATACTCAAGTACTGGATGATCTCTGCGAAGTAGACATCAGCAATCTGTACTGAGAATAGTTGTGCATCCGGAAATTTGTCTTCTAAATTCATTGGTTCCTCTCCATTTGTGACCCTCGATAGGTGGTCAGGTCCTGTATTCAGTTTTCCTGGCTTAACTGTTACTTCAAAGTCAAATTCTTGAAATAGCAATAACCATCGATAGGTCAGATTCTCCCCCCCAACACTGGCTTGTTGACTAGGTATTTCAGGGTTGAGTGATCTGTAAACATCTTAAAGTGTTTTCCTAATAGGTAATGTCTAAACTTTTGTAGTGCATAAACCATATCTAGGCCTTCTCTTTCTGTCGTGTTATAATTTTGTTCTGAGTCTGATAATTTTCTGCTTGTGAATGTTATCGGGTGATCCAAATCTCTCGCTTCTGGTTGCGCTAAGATAACTCCAAGTGCTATCATTGATGCATCTACATGTACATGGAACGTCTTCTCCCAATTTGGAAATACTAATATTGGTGCAGTAACCATTTTTTCCTTCAGGGTATCTAGACCGTATTGACACTCGTCGTTCCATTGGTACTTTGTATCCTTAGCAATTTTTCCATTGGTGCTGCGATCTACACATAGCCTTTGATGAATTTCCTATAGTATCCTGTGTGTCCTAACGTTGCTCTTAACTAGCGGACTATTTTTGTTGCTGGTAGGTTAACAATGACTATGATTTTGGTCGGATCCATTAACAAACCCTGTTTTCATACTATGTGTCCCTATAGTATCCCAAATGGTGTTCCAAATATGTATTTCTTGATATTCAATGATATCTGGCATTGTGTGCATCGTTCTAACATCGGTCGTAAAACTTCCCCGTGGTTTTTCAACAGGCTATAAACTGTCCAATCATCTAGGTATACTTCGAGAAATTGATGGATGAATGCCTTAAATGTTGTGATGAGCACTCTGGAGAATATCACAGGTGCATTCTTCAGTCTGAACGACATGATTGTATACTGATAAGATCCCCATTCTGTCGCAAACGTGGTCTTGTGTCTATCCTCCTGTGCTATCTTAATCTGATGATATCCTGAGAATCCATTGGTGAATGAGTAAGCTTCATGCCCCCCTACATTCTCTAGTACTTCATCCGTGAACGGTGTAGGGAATCGGTCATGTAGGCATGCATCGTTCAAATTCCTCAAGTCAACGCATATCCTGATACCTCTTCTATGTTTCTTGTCATGTACTACCATTGGGCTTATCCATTCTGATTCTTCGACTGGTTCGATGATGTCGGCCTTGAGCATCCTTTCGATCTCATCTTTAACTTTTTGTTTAATATGGGGTTCATTCTGTAGGGTCGTTGTTTAATAGGTCTCACATTAGATCTAAGTGGTATCTTCATTTCTCCTAATTCTCTGGCTATACCCTTCATCTCTATAAAGGTTGTGGAAAAAGGGTCATTGTATTTGTGCAACAATATTTTGATGCTTTCTAGTGTCTGTTTGTCCCCAGTAATCTCCGATGCTAGCCATTTTGGGTTGCTCGGCGGTCCTGATGTTAACCTTCTTTATCTTGATTGGTGCAGAGATGACTTCTGACTCTAAGGGTGGTCCTTCCACATCTCTCTCGCCTTTGATTTCTTCAATCTGAATATCGCGTGGATCATCTTCATCCAGTGCTTCCTCCTGTACATGGTAACATTACAGTAGTTCCTTGACTGTCTTCTTATTCTACTTCTATTCTTTTGTAACAAGTTTCACTTCCGGTTCTTCAATGAATATGATGCCTCTGATCCATTCCAGGGCCGCGTCTATGTTGGGGTTCTCATGCTCGAATGAGAAAGTGACTGTAAAGTTTTGTTGGAGTGTCGCCCATGTCTTGGTTCCTTTGCGCATCTCCTGGTCTGTATACCAATTTGATGGTAATCCATCTAAAGTATGAATGAAGTTGTGAGACCATTCCTCTGGTGGTATCATTTTCCACAGCATTTTACACGCCTCCAAGTGTTCCGTTGGTGTTCCTAGTCCGTCATATTTCTATTGTGTGTTACATGTATGTTCTGCGCCGAACCTTATGCACAGTAATCACTTACATTGGTACCAATCTGTGATAGTCTCCTTGTGTGCACCCCACCATCTTGCGGGTGTGGCCTTTAGTGCTAAATCCAGTGCTAGTAATCTCTAGTTTTCTAATACTTCATCTCCATATTGTGTCAAGAAAGTTTCCAAATCATTTATTCCATGGAAACTGGGTGGTTCTTTGATTTCTGTGCCAACCCACCTTACTGCGCGGTCTATTCTTGCACACCTTCTCGTGGATACTTCATGTAGTCTCTGCTGCCAGTTTTCTAACCCGGTGTCTGAGTCTGTTGTGCATGAAGTAATGCTCCTCCAACTAAGTACCCCTTCTGCAGTTGAGTTTATATATTCCTCATCGCGTGCAGTAGTTCTATACAGCTAGCCGATCTCTTCTAAATCTAGACAAGTGGGTTCTACAAACCTCTCTCCTTCTGATGGGTCTAGTGGTGCTATGACTTTGTAGTCTCCCGACTCAAATGTCATTTTTCTGGTTTTCAAGTTAATTATGGCTTGGTTGTCGAATGCCCAATCCAGACCAAGTAGCACTGGGTACGATGTTGTGTCGTCTACTATTTCGATGAATTCAAAGTCTACCTTAGTGCACACACCATCCAGATCTACTGTCACTCCTTTCAGTCTACCTATTGGTAGGACTCTATGTTGATTTGCTAGCTTTAATTGAACAGTTGAGTATCCCAATGTGGGTTCTCCCATGCATTTCCATGTGGTCTTTGGTAATACATTCACTTCATATCCTAGGTCTAGTATAATATCTCCCATATTGAAATCCCCAATGTTAGCATTTAGTAGAAATTCCCTACTTGTTCTTCTTCTTGTGTGTAGGTGGTTGACCATTTTCAGTTATGGATTTTGTTCTGTTTCGCTGCTACATTTCTCTAGGATGTTTTGCAATATTTTGACAGATGAAGGATCACTTAACACTTTGACACATGATTGCAAAAGTTCTTTGATAGTACTTTCTTGTCCCTTGGGTTGTATTCTGTTGGTATGGTCCAGTGATGGCAGCATATCATATTCCGGATCTTCCTTGCTTTGTTGTGCAGTCGACGTTGTGTCCTCCTTCTGAAATTCTTGTCGGGCTTCTGTAAATATCTCCTTCTCCTTGTGCACGTCGAACTTCTTCTTGGGGTCAGTGTTCTTCTTTACCCATTGGTTCTGCGCGGGTTCCTGTCGAACTGCGTCATTTCCTGTTTTCGTTCCTCCTCAAGTGACTATGTTGATGTTTCATCTATCATCCCTTGCTTCAGCTGAAATCCACTGAACATTCTGGTTATTTTAGTTCCTTTTTTCCTGAATCTTTATGAGTAATGTCAGACATTCCTCTATATCATGGTCCGATGCATGACAATACATACAAGTCGTTGGTGGCAGTGGGCACTCCCATGCATAATGTCCTAGTTGCTAGCAATTGTGACATGTGATTGGTCATCTACCGTGTCTGAAACCTCCTTTGGCTCATCCTACTCATCTATAAGTTGGGCGATCACCTTGTGGCATGTTATACTATGGTCCCTGATTATACTGCGCATTATTGTACTGGGGATTTGTCGGGTTGTACTGCGACTGCGCAATGTTGTATGTGGCTGGGGCTTGATTGAACTGTGGTGCCACTTGCCTAGTCATCATTTCGGCTTGTACCCTGTATGCATCCGATGTTCTTTCCCACATCAACTCCATAGTTATGCAATCTTTGTCGTCATGGCCCACTGATTTGCAAAAGGTGCAATATGAATTCTTTGGGACTATTTGGTATTTATGCATCATCGTGCAATGATAAGGGTCGTGACCCAGTTTCTTGCATATTTCGCACCATAATCCTCCCTGTGGTAGCGGGTTTGGCATCCTCGTCGCCATATACTGTGCGAATTTTGGGCACTTGTTCTTATGGTGTCCTTCCGTCTTGCAGGTAGTGCACCAAACAACTTCTCGTTTGTCCTTGTTCTTATTTTGGTTCAGCTAAAATGTTAAGTTCTTCAGATCCTCCTTCAGCTCTTCGATAGCTGGGTCCGTCTGCTAGTATTGATTCTCTTCCAATTGCAAGGCTACCTGCAGAGCCTCTGCCTGTGTCCAAAAAATATGTTGTTGTAAGGGATATTTTAGATGTGGGAGTAGTGAGTTGACAAACAGGTGTTGATGTTGCATATCGATCATAAGGTATTTTAACTTTCCTTTTAATCACTTGAATATTTGATCAATCTCCCATACCGATTCTCCTAGTTTCTGTCTTATTTCAATCATCTCGTTCATGTACTGATCCTCTAAGCTCAGATTCTAGAACTCATTTATCAATAATTTCTTAATGTCGGCCAGTGTCCTTGTCGTCCTGGGAACACTGTCGTGTCTAGACTCATTTACTAGTCTAGTGTGCGGTCTCTTATTGTGATCGCTAGCTGCACAAGTTTGGTATCTTTGTCGGTGATCTTCTTTGCTTCCTATATCTTTACGCAAATGAACAAATGCTTCTCATGGTCTTCTGTTGCTTCTCCTCGAAAATTTGGTAATCCGATAGTAGGATCGTGTCCTGCCATTCTGAATACTGAACTACTCGCTCCTCTGTGCGGTGTAGATACTTGACTAAGATTTCCTGAACTGGCTCCTCCAGTTGTTTCTCCTTGTGTAGATGTACTTCTTGTTGTCGGAATTCCTCCAAACTTCAGTTGTCTAAACGGTGGTGTTCTCTTTGGTGTATTGGTCACACATGGGTTTATGGGTTCCACACTGACATTAATATGGAAAGGATGATTGCCTTCTCCTCCTGTTCTTGGGCCTCTTGTTTTTCACTCATAAGTGGTGCACAGGATTTCCTTAGTCTTCTCCATAGCCCGGAGATCCTCTACCTCTTCCTCATCACTCGCCAAGCCCTCCCTCTTAGCTACGGCTCTCTTCTTGGTATTCACCTTATATTGGTAGGGTGCTCCGCTACGCATCGTTCCTGAGGATGCCAAGATCCACTTAAGCTGGTTGTCATTCATCAATATTGGGTCCAAGGTTTCCTCCTCCTTCTGGTCTTTATCTTTCCCTCCTTCCATTCCTCCTCTCTTTGTCAGTGCTTCCCCCCTTCCCCCATGCACACAGGGAAGTCTAGTTGTCTGATTCCATTATAATTAAACCTTTGTTATATAGCAATATCTTGATAGAAGTATACAGTGATCAAATGTACCTTCCTCTAGGTCCTTGTAGGAAATCTTGCTTGGATGCACTGTATAACTTCGTTGTTTCTACTGCAAATTCTGTGATGAAGTCTTCCACAATACTGTCAAGCCAAAATTCTACTACATGGGTGAATTTGTTGTTCACCTGCTGCAGCTGATCAATCTGTACTGGAGTCCAATCTAGCTGTCAAATCCGGTTCGTCGCGTGGTTATCCTTTAACCTTAAGATCCTCCTGTAGTAGATGCAGAAAATCATAGAAAAAGACTTCATGTAAATTCGTAATTACATATTTATCCAGGTATTTACGCGGTGTGATGCTAGGGTTTCTATCGTCTTTTTGTGCAAAATCTAGTTCTTTAGTTCTCAACCAGCCCTCGATTTTCTCTTTCGTGGGGTTCCAATGTCTCAACATTCCCTTCTAATGGCTCATCGCTCTTCTATTCCGCCCCTGCGGGTCTCGTTCACTCTATCTCGTCTACTTATTCCTTTCTTGTTCCTCTTAAACCGACAACAAAACCATTTGTTGGTTGGTATTCTCTTCTCTGGTTGTCTGATTTATTGACCAAGGGTTCATGTCATTCAGGGTTCAAACAAATCCTCTAAAACTATCGGCCTTCCTGGTAAACCAGAAGGCAACACAGTACCCAGAAGGCACTACGCAGTCTCACCTGAGATAGCTTTAAATGGGTGACTGTAAGACTCAGGTGTTTACAACCTAGGATAGAGTAGGAGATGGGGATTTCTTGATTAGAGCCATGTACCATGAGCTGTTAATGTAATCTACTTATTCCTTGAAGTCGCATACGCATATTTCATAGTTTATTTCCCGAACAATATAAACATATTTCATAGCAATGTATTAACTCATTCATCAAGCCTAACCATTAATTGCTGAAAGAAAGTAAAGATATGCATACATTCCTCACATTACAAAGATATTACTGTGGTTCACTACCTCCTGAGCTACATCCACAAAGATTTGGCTCTTGGCTCTTTTATTATGGTAGTTCTTCATTTTCGGCGCCGTGCGCTTACAATTCTCCACAAAACTGGGTAAGATCTATATGAGGCCAACTAGATCACACCAAGCTCTACAGCCTGCAATCTAATCCTTAGATCTACCTCCCCACATCTCTTCTTTTCTCAACAACTTACAAAATTGGTTCATACAGCTAAAACATTCCCCATCGCATTCGCTCATGCGTAGCTACAATCTTTGAATAACAACTTACTTCTCCAAAATCCAAAACCCATAATACTAACAACTACAAATTCAACAATGATCAACAACTTCTATATGATACCTTCGTATCTATATTTATACATTTCGGGATCTTCATCTATTTATGGAATATTACAAAAACCCTAACCCTTCTGACGTTAGGTCTTCCTCCCATACGCGTGTTGTTCTTCCTCCAACTGTCGCTTTCCTTGTGCACACTTTCTTGCATGTGCACGTGATGTTCTTTCGCCAGTTGTTATTTCAGTTTCTGCACACTTTCTTTCCCACGATTTCCTTTCTTTCCACTTCAGTCTGGTGCCAACAAAGGGGTATGTCATTGGCTTGAGTTATCATGAGGTGAAGGATTTAGAAATAACAAAAGCACATATGGTTGATTCATTTATTGATCATCTCCTTCTATCAATTGAGCACATTTTGTATTGATTGGCATGCACACCATGGCATCATTAATAACGAGATGGATCATTGGTATCCTTTTTAATAATCCTCCACATGGTAATACAAAGTTGTGATTATACTTTTTGAGGGAATTATATGTAAAGTCAATAATGGGATGTCATCATGTGAAATATTTTGATGTATTATAGTTTTAAGGGTTCATTGAGGAGCTCCATAATATAGACCACATGTAAGGTCTTATCTAAACCATTATTGTTTTCCCAAAAGTAGGCATAATCTCCATGTACAAATTTTACCTATATGCACTTTGTTATAGAACACTCAACGTACGTTGGCTACATAGATAATTGATGTAGGCCACCATTCATGCTATTTGGTATGTTAGGGTGATTGTTGGTCAATTTTAGATTAAACACTTCTAGAGTGATTTTAGATTTTTTCAAACTATTTTCCTCCCAATTTTTTCTAAATAAAATTCTAACCCCTTTCATATTGTTATGTTCATTGTGAACTTTTCAATGAGTTATGTATATTCAATTTTTAATTTGAAATACAAAACTATGACCCCAAAAATTGACTATCACATTTCCATTCAATATACATAGTTAATAACCTTGAAATATTTAATTTCATATAATTCTTATCTTTTTATTTTCTCATTTATATGTATATATGAATTTCATTTAATTAATTAGTTTAAAAAATATTATTATCTCATGAAAATCAATTAATTAAAAAAAATATGATCTTTCTATTTTGAAGTGCCAAACTCAAACTCATTTAAGAATATTAAAATTAGTAATGTGAAATTCATATTTCTTTCATTGCTAATATATATGTTATTGAGAAGTTAAGTCACTCTTGTATCAACATGGTTTCTTAATGTAAAAGTTCATATGTTTTTACAAATTATCGACATGGTTTCTTAATGTAAAAGTTCATATGTTTTTACAAAGGTTTCATTATAGATTAAATAACATTTTTTTTTTACAATTAATAAGATCGTTTTGTTATTTTTATTTATTTATTATTATTTTAATAAAAATAAATTTAATGAGATTAATTTTAAAAATAGTTTATTTTCAAATACTCAACATATTTTTTTTTTAAAACATTTATAAATACACTAAATTTTATAATTTCTTAACCCATAACAATGGAGAAATTAAAAAATTTCTCTTTCAAATAATTCAATTATAAAAACAACATGATAAATCAAATTGTTATTATTATTATTGAATTAAAGCTTATTTTAGTAATCTTCAATATGTATATGTTTTAATATAAAAAATGGAGGATTGCTAGTACAACTTCCATTAACAAGTCCAAAACTCAAAAGTCGAGATTGGCTTATGCCAAAACACCCACATCATAGAGTCATAATCAAACTCATAAAACCATTAAACAAAGGGTATACACTTGAGCAATGAACACTAGTCTATGATCCAATTGGCCATAGGAGAAGGTTGGTCATGGTCATTCAGGGACTTTCCCTAGCCAGTTGTAAGAGGATCAACATTAATGAGTACCACAAGGTCCCACCCATGAATGGGTGGCTTTAGAGGCATGGATCCCATTGAGATATTAAGTGCCAGTGTACAACACTATTTTTCAATGCGCAAGGGCCCATGAGTCAAAATGTGTTGGTACTCTCACTGTTCACATCCATGTATAGAGGGTGACCCATGCATGATGGATGTGCCAAAAAATATAGGGGGTGATGAGGAACTCTTCTCATAGTGCATGGGGCCTCACACCAATACTCAAGGAGATGTTGTACGTGTTCCATCTTAAGCCATACCTTTTAATACTACACATCGATCTTCATTAACAAGTTGACACATATTAGTGATGCATCTTACCAAGAGAACTTATGAGACAATACAACATCATTTCTTTTCTTTCCAAATCCAAAAGAGAGCTTTAATTCTTAAAATCATCTAGGCAACTGGAATACCTTTTAATTACTTTCTAATTAACTTAGTAACCAAATGAAGAGTTGTACATTTAATTATCAACCCGAGGCTCATGTGGAACTTGCGAACTATCGTGCACAATCTATGAAAGAAGAGTGTTGTTTTGACTATGGTGTTGTAGCACTTTAATGTCACAATTCAAAGATTCATGATACATAATTAAGTCGCCAAGATATGATAAGGCCTAAGTTGCTCTGCAGGAATTAAAGCACACTTGCAGGAATTGAAATCACTCTTGTGGAAATGGAAATCACACTTGCAGAATTGAAATCACACTTGCAAGAATTGAAATCACACTTGCAAAAATTGAAATCACACTTGCGAGAATTGAAATGACACTTGTGAAAATTGAAATGACACTTGCGAGAATTGAAATCACACTTGTGGAAATAAAAATCACACTTGCAGAATTGAAATCACACTTGTGAGAATTGAAACTTGTGTTATGATCTATTGGTGACTTGCTCATGTATAATGCAGGTCTTGTATTGTTGCAACAATTAAGTGTCGGTTCATTCAATAGTAATCCAATAACATTAATCCAAAGTCACAAAGACTAAATCTAGAGAGAATCAGAAAATAAACACAATAAGTGTATCTACAAGCGGAGTTGCAACAATGGAGCTGCAGCATGAAAAGAAATCCAACAACTGAGTTGCAGTAGTGCGAGCCATAGCAACTGAACTCTGTTATAACCAAAATTGAAGCAAAATGAGTTGTAACAATGAAAAGCGCAGAATGGTTGTAATGTTACAAGGATCTAAATTGCAAGTTAAGGCTAGAAAGCCAAACCACTTATAAATTGTAACATTGTTCTGTAGATTAAAATTACAGTAAACCAGGAGATCATTCTCAAATCCAAGAACTACGCTATGACAAAAAATCAAAAAGTGTCTACAACATGTGATTAAAGTTACAAAACTAGAATTACAGCGATCAAAAGCAACCAATGATAGAATAAAATTAACAAATTCTAATTCTAATCCTATTGTTACAGGCAGTACTTGACTAAGGAGGTTCCCTACCCCCTTAGGCGAGGTACTGGGCTATAGTACTAGAATCACACGATCAATCAACACATCAACATGCAACTAGAAAGATAGAACTGAAATTATATTATCATAGCTTGAAAAGATATAATAACAACAAAATGTAATTGCTAGAATAGTTTCCTCCCTCTCAGCTCAGGGAAGCTGAGGTTTTTATACAATATGACTAGCATCTAAAATTACACCAAGCGACAGATGGACAACCGTGGGAATCTGGTTACAAAGATTTGCCAATATTTATAAAAGAATCCTTTCATGCTGACTCGATAGGCAATTGTTTTCCTTAGTCTCACATTTGTCTCCTATCGCCTTCTTTTGTGGGGATTGCTTCCCAACTACCAACTCCCAACTTCCAGCTACAACATTGACCATTGTGCTTGTGAGCTATATTTTGAGTCACAACAATGAAAAGTGTCTCGGAGTTGCAATGGTTTATCTATAGTTGTAGCAACTACAAATGCACCCTGAGTTGTAGCAGTTGGTTCACATTTGGAATTGCAGCAACTTGGTTAGTGCTCAAACCTGTATCACTTGGAATTGCAGTCGAGAGGTGTTACAACCTCTTTGAGGTGTTGTAGGCACTGTATTCTCTTGTATAAAAATATTAGTGACTGAAATAATGAGTTAATGAGTTTCTTCTTAATAATTATGCAAAAATAATGTAATAATGACATATGGGGTGGTATTCATACCTTAGTGATAAATGAGCTGAACTGGACAAGGGAAGTATAAAAAAGGAAAGTGATTAACAAAAAATTATAAGCAAAAAGGTATAGGTGGGTGCTAAAAGTATTTCATTTCAGGCACTCGTCATCTCCCGCAACCCAAAACTATTGCATGTCCTCATGCAACCACAATAACTCAGTGCTAGAGAAGTCAGGGTGACCCTAGGGGTCACTGCTACCACATATTGCCTCCTCTATTTTCTCCCTATCTTCTGTGATATCCTCTTCTTCTAGAACTTTTCTATTTTTTTCATTTTTTCCTCTATCTCTATCTGATTCTCTTTATCAATTACCATAAAATTTATAGCCCAGACAACTACTTTTGTCTCTCTAGGATGACCTCTTTCCTGTGAACTAGTTAAGGGTTCCCCTACAACAAGAGAAATTGTTGCAGGGTAACCTAATTTTTTAGGTGCCTTATGTTCCTCAAGCTCTTCTCTAAACATATTCAAATTGATCTTAAGCCTTAAATTTTTCACCCTCAAATTTCTTTTCTCTCTAACCAAAGAGGCATTGATAGGGAGAGAGTGGAGGATGCTTACCCATCTGGGAGTGATCGAAGTAGAAGCCTAAGGTTGCGGCTATTAGGGGCCTTGGTTTGGTGCATCAACAGGGCCATATTCATAGGATCTCTTCGGTGGAACCTCTTATGTTCCTTGTTCTTCTTGTGAATGGGTAGGTCATCACTAAGAGGTCCCTCTACTGGTTCTTGTGTAATAGTAGGGGCCTTTGGTTCTATTTCCTACTCATCTTGCTTCAGAGTAGCAACATTTGATTCCTCAAGAGTGCCTCTTGTTGTTTAAGCAAGAATAATTATTTCTAGTTTATTTCCCTCAATTATGTTGATTTTCATGTCAATGAGAACATTTAATTGTCCCTTGTCCTCTGTACTTCTAGAGTGTTTTGGATTTTCCATACATGGCTCTTGAATCTTGGGAAATTGTGTTGGAGGAGCACTTTTTTCTATTTTCGGTGAAAGAGCATAGGCTTATTCCTTTTCATCCTCATTGCCTTATGCTGGAGATTTTTCTTGAGTAAGCTTCTCCACTGGTTCTTGTGGTTCAGTGGAGTCCACCAACTCTTCTTCATATGTGTATGCGGTGAGGACAGTAGTGAGGCCTTCATCGAGAGTGTATTGGTATAGTTCTTGTGTGTCAACCAAGACCTCCTGGGTGTCTAGGTGAGTATCCTCTTATAGTTCTTGTGTATTAGGAAAGGATTCAACTTCCCATGTTTCATGGTTTTCCTCTTGTACTAGTTCCTTGGGCTTGGTAGTTATTCTCTTTTTACGCTGAGTTGTAGCCTCGTGTTTTTTCCTTCATTTTTTTGGCACGATGGGTGGCCTTTTGGTTAACCCTCAAAGTCACTTTTTGGTCGATTTGTTGGTCGTTATCTCCACATCACTGTCATGGTCTACTTCGATCAGAGTTGCATAATGGTGTGCCTATTGGGCATAGGCCAATTTTGAGGAAAAGCCCATTTTTGGAAAGTAAAGCTTAATTTGGAAAAAGACAGTTGGCAGGAAAAGCAACACATGCGAGGAAAAACCGCATGCAAAGGAGGAAAGCATGCAAGGCGTGCAGGCAGGAAAACCTAACCACATGAGGGTTAGGGTTTTTGTAAGAGATTGTAACAGTTGATAAGCTGAAAATTAGTATAAATAAGTACCTAGGAGGTCTAGGTAGAGGTTCTTGAGTTTTGTTCTGTTCGATTAAGGAAACTACTGTAAGATTTGATACCATTTTTGTAAGTTGTTGAGTTGTAGGAGAGTCAAGTAGTTGGACCTTGAGGGTTAGATCACAGGCTGAGGAGCTTGGTGCGATCTAGTCAACCTCATAGAGGATTGTGGAACCTATTTTGTGATTGTATAATTGGAATTCTAGTGCGCGCGGTGCCATCTATTATAGAAATCTCAATAAAAGATCATAAGAAGAAAGATCTTTGTGGACGTAGCCCAGGAGGGGGTGAACCATGATAACACATGTGCCATGTGTTATGATTGATTGCATGTTTACCTTCTATAAGTAGTTAGACTATGAATGGATGAATGGATAATTCTATGAGATCTGCTATATGTTAGATCTGTTAGAATGCATGCATAGATTTAGCAGATGAATGAATATTAATAATAATAGAAAGAAAATCAGATCAAGGACAAAGAAGATGAATTATAATCCTAGATCCCCACTCTTTCTTAGACTGCAAGCATCTAAGCATTGTAGTCACCCATTGGACTATCTCAGGTGAGACTGCACAGTACATTCTGTGTGATGTGTTTCCTTATGGTTTACCAGGAGGGTCGATAGTTTTAGAGGGTTTTGTTGGAAACATTTTTAGATCTAAACCTGGGTTGGACCAAGAGTAGGAAGAGAGAGTAATAACCAACAAATGGTTCCGATGCCGAGTGGAACTGCATGGGATTGAGTGAGTAGGATCCGTGAAAGAATAAAAAAAAAAAATGGAAGTATAGAAGGGAATGTTCAAACCGTGGAATCCAACGAAGGCGGAGATTGAAAGCTGGTTGAAAACAAAGGAGCTTGAGTTTGTGTAGACTGATAACAGAAACCCTAAGTCAACACCACACAAATATATGGACAAGTACGTGTTTAGCGACTTGCATGAGATCTTTTTCTATGATTTCCCACATGTGTTGTAGGAGTGGCTATTAAGGTTGAAATATAACCACCCTACGAATCGAATTAGATAGCTCAAGTGGAATCCTATGGAGATCGCGCAACTACAACAAGTTAACAACAAATTTACACACATAGTAGATTTTTTTCTAGACAGTATTGTTGCAGGTTTTATCACATAATTTGCAGTAGATACCACAAAGTCTTACAATGCAGCAGAGCAAGAGTTTCTAAAGGGAACCAGAGGTAGCAATATAAGATCATTGTATACTTCAATCCATATCTTACTGTATAACAAAGGTGTAATGACTATGGCATCAGAGAGCTAAACTTCCCCGCGTGCATGGGATAAGGGGGGAAGCACTGACAGAAGTTGGAAGAATGGAGGGAGAGATGGATAAGGGCAAGAAGGAGGCATGGATCCAATGATAATGGAGGAAGATCAGATAAAGAAGATAATGGAAACAACTGGAAAGACACGTAGTGGAGTACCCTGCCAATATAAGATGAATAATAAGAAGAGAGCCATAGCAGATAGAGAGGGCTTGGCAAGTGATGAAGAAGAGGTAGAGGATCTTCGGGTTGTGGAGTAGATTGAGGAAATCCTACATGCAACATATGAAAGGAAGACAACAGGTCCAAGGGCAGGAACAGAAGGCATAACTCCTATCCATGTCAGTGTCAGTGTGGAACCCATAACCCCATGTGTGACTAATACATTAGGAAGAACACCACCATTTAGACAACCGAATTTTAGTGGAAGAAAGACATCAGGAAGTACATCCAGTCAAGGAGAAACAACTGGAGGAGACAGTTCAGGAAGTAGTAGTGAAGTATCTACACCGTGCAGAGGTAGTAGTTCATCACAGTTCAAGATGGAAGGACATGATCCCACCATTAGGTTACCAAAATTTTGGGGAGAGGCATATGAGGACCCTGAAAGTAATTTATTTATCTATGCTGGATTGGTACATGAGTCTAGTTGTAAATAGTCCACTAGGAACAACAAAGACTATCGTAGATGTCAAGAAGCTATTGATAAATGAATTTCAGAAGCCTGGTTCAGAAGATTAGTACATGAATGAGATGATTGAAATCAAACAGAAACCAGGTGATTCTGTTTAGGAGATTGATCATAGGTTCAAACAATTGAAGGGTAAATTGAAGTATGTCATGATTGACATGCAACATAGACATCTCTTTGTGAATTCACTGCTACCACATCTGAAATACCCTTTGAGGCAACATAAGTTTCAAACTTAGGAAACAACTCTGTAAGAAGCCTTACAATTGGAAGAGAACCAATATTAGAAGACTAATCGAGCAATAGAAGAGATAAAAGAGGATCTGAAGAACCTCACATTTCAACTGAACCAGAATAAGGACAGAGAGAAAAGAGAAGTTGTTTGGTGTACTACATGCAGGACAGAAGGACACCACAAGAATGAGTGCCCAAATTTCTTGCAATACATGGAAACATGGCTACCAAACCCTTTTCCAATAGGAGGACCATGGTGCAAGATCTGTAAAACAAACGTGCATGATCCAAATCATTGTCCAATGATGCATAAGTACTAGACAATACCCAAGAATTCATACTACAATTTTTGCAAATTAGTGGGTCATGATGACAAATATTGTAGGACAATGTACTTGATGAGGGAAAGAATTTCAGACACCTATAGGGTGCAGGAAGAATTGATGACAGGGAAAGTTGCACCACAGTTCGACCATGTACCACCTCCATATAATAATGCACAGCAAGAGTACAACATCATGCAGCCGTAGTATAAGACTGCACAACCTCAGTATAACCCCACACAATATAATCAGGTACCTCAGTACAACACACCACAAGGAGATCGAGGTGGATACAGAGGTGGAGGATGAGGTAGAGGAGGATTTGGAATAGGCATAGGTCCAATAGTATGTCATAACTGCCAACATCCAGAACATTATGCAAGAGAATGTCCACTTCCACGCGTGACATGCATGTATTGTCGTGCAACAGACCATGATACGAAGGACTGTCCAACATTATTGGGGAAGATTCAAGAAAAGAGAAATCAGAACAACCATAATATACAGTGGATTTCTGTAGAAGCCAGAGATGATGGTAGGAACATCAACATAGTCATGCGCGGAGGAGCTAAGACAGGAGTTGACGCAGTAAGACAGGATCCAGCACAACACCAATGGGTGAAGAAGAATGCTAAACCACATAAACAGTTCAACATCTAAGTTTTCAACACAATCTTCACCAAGCACAACCTTTCACATTTGTGAGGTATCCTTGCGGTGAAGGACACAATTGCTTAGCAATTGTCTTTTTATCCTTCTTAATTTTTTATGCATTGTACTTTGAGGGGAGGGGGTTTCCCATGAGGTTTTCTCTCTTTCCTCATTTTTTTTAGTTTTCATTCATTTAGATGCATTGTAAAATGGGTATCTAACATGGCCTTGTTTTCGGGACCCATTATTTATTTACATCGTAGTAGTGTTTAGGGGGGTATTGGGGATATTACACACTCACCTAACTCACCTATTGATTAATATTCCTAATTTTGATAGTTTAAGGTTGAGGGCGTTGTCTAGAGATGGAATATTCTCTCTAGAGCATATTTCCTAAAAAATAGGGTGCCTCCTACAAAATAGGGACACCTCCTACAAAATATGGGCACCTCCCTCTTAAGTTTGACTTCAGTTAGGAGTTCAGTTAGACTAGTGGAGAGTTTAGTTAAACTAGTGGACGACAACTCATGCATGCAAAAATTTATTATCTCTCATTCAACAGTTGTTTTTTTCATTCTTAAGAGAAGGAGGGTGCATATCTCATGCATGCATGTTCTTCTCTCTCCTCCATACGTGGGGACTCAGTTAACTGTTGATTTCTTTGACAGCTGACTCATACTAGGTGGCAGATAAACTCCAGTTTCTGTTAGTGAGTGTATATATCACTCTAGATCACTACTAAGGTGAATTCTCTTGGTCATGCAACTATCTATGCCACATTGACCTATTATTAGGGATCATTCATGTATTTATTACTCACTCATGTAGTACAATTTGTACATTCATTCTCAATTCTCTCTCATTCTTGCTTCTTTCTCCCTGATTCTTTTTGCATGCTTTGTGTGAATTTCTCTAGCTAGGTTCTCTGTGAATTTTACACCAAGATCATTTTTTTGTGGCTTTATTAGTCTTTGTTCTTAAAGTTGAGCAAGTATAACAAGTGTTTGTGCCACAAATTATAGTGGCAAGGGATTTCATTCTACAATATCCATCAATAAATGAATATAACTCCTACAATGATCCAGATTATTTTCGGAACGAAATGAAACCAAAGATAATACAATGAAATACTCATGAAAATTGCCAGAAACAAAGAAATACAACAATAATTGATTTCTATTAATGAAAGAATTGTAAAGAGACTGTAAAAATACAGAGTGCAAGGCTCACTAGAATGGTGGCAATTTTATCTCTGAGAAGATATGTGATGGCTACGCTCATTTGCAAGAAGATGATTACAATGAGGCTCTTAAGGCCTTTTTATGATAAACATGAATTCCAAAACCCTAGACATCCAAAAACCTAACCCTAGGATATGAAACGCCAAAAGTCATGTGGGCCTCGTTTGGGTAAGTTAGTAAATCAACTTCCCGAGATCGTAACTTTTGCATACGATCTCTAGTTTAGGTGCGTGATAGCCTATTGGAAATGTCTTTTCGAGAACTATGCATTATGCTGTCAAATTTTGACTCCATCTACAATTTGACTGTGGAACGTTGTAACACCCTGTTTCCCCCAGACTGTAAAAATAACTATACTGGCCAAGTATTGTGGCAAACTCAGAAATGTGAATGGACCTTGTAAAAAAGGTCGATGAATGTGAATGATATTATAAATATATATATTGTAGGACTGTTGAGAGGGGGATGTGTTGAAAAAGAGACCACGATGGCTAAATAAAGGTGGTGGAAGGCACCTGGAATGGTGGCGTTAACTTTCACCAAAACCAATACCGTATTTGGACTTCACTAGCCCGGAGAACCAAAAGTGGCTCGCTGGCCCCGAATTAAATGACTCACCAGGTTGGTAGGTAAAGGGCTCCTCATGAGTAATGAGGGATGGGGGTGAACCACCCATCTGTAGAGTCCTCAGACCTGACCATCACGAGGAAGATCGTTCCACACGCAACCTCGCCGAAAGGAGAAAAGGTAGGAAGAGTGTGGGATCAAAGGGCAGACATGAGGGAAAGAAGAAGGGAACTCTGTAGAAATACAGAGTGAGTGATAGCGGAGAAGAAGGAGAGTAACCTTCGTTCTCGGTCATTGGAAAATAGAGACTCAATCTCGTAGCATCGTGGTCTCATTTCGGGGGTGGCTAGTGGTAAATCCGTTGGGAGTCGATGAGCCTACGGTTGGGTGGAAACGAGCACCCTCTCAGCAGTTGCAATCACATCTGGTGTTATTTCTAATAAGTGTTTTACATCTTGCATCTTGAAATGTATATTTTGGCATTTATGATCATCTTGGATCTTGAAATTTATATGCTGACATGTATGCTCATAGTCTGTGCAGTTTATGAATGGTTTGAGTATAAGATTGTCCGTGTGGTGTTTTAATAAAAAATGGTGGTTGCATGCTTTTATTGGAAGGACCACATATGGCTTATGTTTATATATATATATATATATATATATATATATATATGCATATTGAATTAATTCAGACTTCAAGTCTGTTCTCGAGAAATCTATACCCTTATCTGTATCAGGTAATATCCTGGATAGATCTCCCCATAGATACACCCTTCTTGGAAATCTTACCAAGAACCTGAAAAAGGATTTGAAGGTTCAAGTCTTAGCCATCTTGTACGAGGAAGAATGGGCCTCTTAAAACCCAACATTTCGGCATTTCGGCACCCAGGGTATCTAAGTGCAAGTTCTCTCACACTCGCAATTCCCAAAACCCCAATCCGCGAAATCCCGAGATGGAAGCGTAGGGTTAAGTATCGAATGATGGACAAGATACTGTCGGAAGATCTGTGGTCAGTCACGATCGTTAGATTGCAAGAAGACATGAGGGCATTGGACACCTTAACCCTTTTCTTTTATCTCCGTAAGTAGTGAAGAGATCTGGACCATTGGTTTTCCACGTCCAGGAAGCAGTAGGGGAGTGCCCAGCGCGGGATATATCTGAACCGTTAGATCTTAGTTAGAAAACCCGACAGCCGTTAGATTTGTAAGGAGATGCATGAGGGTTAAGCCCTCGTGAACAGAGGTGAAATTCTCGAAAGAGGAGTTGGTACCAAGATTTCGGAGGTCTCGAGGACAAGAAATAGGGACACTCCATGATGGAAGTCCCAAAGCAATCTGGACCGTCCATCCGTGGAGGACACATGGTGGAGATCGAGAGTCCATCGGTATTTCAGATACCAGGAATTCAAATTGACAGAGGATTTGTGTCACTGGGGGTCGTGAGTCACGAAATCGCAAAACGACGAGGACCGTCCATCTGAGGGAGGACACGTGGCAACAATTCAGGATTTCAAGAAAATCCTGAAAGGAAGAGTCCATTGGGATTTCGAAAATCGAGAATTCGGGAGTCCCGTTGACAAGAGGTCGGGCTCTCATATTCATAAATCACAAAAGAAATAGGATGAAGGTCTTGATGGAAAATGTTTAATAGGTAGTGTATTCTTGTCATTGATGGAAAGTACAGAAGTGAAGATGGCATGAGTACAGGAAGAATGTAATAGACGGGCACCAGAAGTATTTTGGGAAGATGTTGCAGAACAAGTAAGGAAGATCAGTAGAAAGGCAGGCAAAGAAGATCAGCAGAAAGGAAGGCAAGGAAGAAGAACAACAACGCAGGGATAATGGCATGGAAAGATCGAAAGAGTAAACTCCATTTTAGAGTTTCGTAGATCAGGACTTGAAGGTTTCAAGAACTTACACATAAAGAATGTGAAATCGCAAAATGGCGAAATCGCAATATGCGAATTCACGAAAAGATATTGACCGTCAGGACACCAAGGAATGTGGATTGTTGATCAAGCATGAAGAAGGCCTGTGAAGTGTCGAAATCACGAAAAGATCTCAACCATTGGATCCATGGGACATGTGGCAAAATATCGTCATGTCGCTGACTGGAAAGTCAAAGGAAAGGGGTTCCCTAACCTCTCGAATTCGCGATATGCGAAACCGCGAAACAATCTTAGCCGTCAGATCAAAGTTTGATCTGGACTGTTGATCCGACTCCATCTCGAAGTTTCACCTATCGTGACTTGGAGTGACAAGAACCTCCATCGAAGGGATCACGAGATGTGAATTCACGATGAAATATGGATTGTAGATTCATCGAGATCATGGACCGTTGATCTCAGCTCTATCTTGGAGTTTCGCGAATCGCGACTTGGAGAGGCAAGAAACAATACCACAGGACTGTCGAAATCGCAATATAATCTGATCCATTGAATCAAGATCACATCTGGACCATCGATCTGACTCATGTCAGCAAACCACGTCAACTAAGAACACATGGCACAACCAGGTAATGACAAGTGTCAAACTGATTTAACATTTCAGGCACAAGAAAGTCACGAATCAAAGTGACACGTGGCAGTTATTCGACACGTGTCAATCCATGTATGACGTCAGCAGGTTTACATCACTTCGGAGTTTTGGAAATGAGGAGTTAGATATGTAAAAGAACATTCACCACAGGAATGCTGAAATCACGATATGTGAAATCGCGATTTAATTGTAGTCGTCAGATCAAGGTGTGATCTGGACCGTTGATCTGACTCCATTTCGGAGTTTCGTGAATCACAATTTGGAGAGGCAAGAAATCCTACCATAGGAGTCCCAAATTTTTGAACCTCGATATCGCGATATACAAAATTACGAAGAGATCAGGACTGTCGAATCACTTAGAGTGTGGACCATTGATCCGACTCCATTTTAGAGCTTCAGATATCAGGACATGGAGTGTCAAGAGATTCTACCATAGGAGTGTCGAAACCCAAAAATGCTGAAATATGAAACACGTTTTGGCTCAACCTATGGTTGCAGCCATTGGTCACATCAGTGGAAGATGAAGGAGGGACCTAGAGCAGCCAAGATCCTTTTTGGAGCTCACTACATGGAGAGTCAAGATGTCTCATCGGTGAATCCACAATTTGTGAAAGTGCGAAACGAATAAATAATGACAGAGTTAATCCAACGGTGTTGGTAAATCTGATCATGATTGGAGGGCTAATGTTGCCCCTCGCAGTCTAACTTCTGGAAACCATTGATGGTCTCTACAACAGAATTTGAAGAGACTTCTGTGTCATTGCCAGAGGAGCTAAAGTGTCTCCAAGCTTCTTCCAGTAAATGAAGATGATTCTTAGAGGAATTGACAGATGGATGAGCGATTAGCCAAAAAACAAAGATAAAAATCTCGACTGTGTTGTAGATGAGGACAAGTCGAAACTGCCAGAGAAGCTGAGGAATCTCAGCAGAACACCCAGTGATGTTGAATGCGTGGTAAAACCACCGAAGAAGCTAAAGAGTTACCATGATGATTCAGACAGAGCACTTGAGTTGTGGAGGAGTTAGACGCAGGGTGAGCATGCAGAGGCATGATGAATATTGCATGCACAAGCAACACAGAGGCTATAAGAATGTAGAACAAAGAAGAGAGTGGGGTTGTTGTTGTTAACGTGGATGGTGTTGTTGAGGTTGCTTTTACTGTGGAAGTTGCTGTGGTCGCTGTTGTTGAAGGTGATTCATGTGAAAAGAAGGAGAATGCAGCAGATGAATTGAACAGAAGAGGAACTGTGCAGTGAAAGGACATAAAAAGCAGAAGAACAGACAACGCAAGTCATGTGTGTAGGAAAGCAGTGAGGCAGACAGAGCAACGAAATGCAGCAGAAAAGTGATGAGTCTAGTAAGCCACTGTTGAACATTATATCACTGTAGTAAGATTCAGTAGCAAAGATTCATATTCCAGGGTGGAAGGGAGGTGCTAGGGAGGACTATTTTCCTCAGAGGTTCAAGTGGGTGCTTGAACACAGGGAGTTGTAGCTTCCATTTGGTTACAGCCAGAGAAACCAGGGTGGCATGGTGGTGCAAGGGAGAACTCTTATTCTCTATTATACAAGTTGGTGCCTGTATGATTGGAAGTTGGTGCTTCCATCCAGTTGGTGCTAGAAACACTCAGGGAGTTGGTGCTTTCTTCTAGTTGTTGCTAGAGAAACCAGGGAGTTGGTGCTTCCTTCTAGTTGGTGCTAGAGAAAATAGAGAGTTGGTGCTCTCATCAAGTAGCAGCTTGCAAAACTGAGGTTGTAGCCTCATTATGAGTTGGTGCTCATATGTATGATAATGTAAAGAATGTAACTATTACTTATCATATAAAGAAAAAGAGGTTTTTACCCTGTACGGGTTTCCTCAGGAAATATATGTCTCAGTGTTTCTCATATATGCAACTGATGCTGAATGTGCCATTGTTTATTTCCCTGCATTATTGTGATCATCATTGAGTGCCTTGTAAATATTTTAAAGAAGTATAAATTGTTTAAGCACGGTAACAACTGATTCACCCCCTCCCCCCCTCTCAGTTGTCCAACAATTGGTATCAGAGCCGGCCCCTTTTTTTATCTAAGGGTAGATCCTAGAGTTTAAACATGACAAGACATGAAGGGACTTTAGTCACTAGGCCTCCTCTATTTGATGGAACGAATTTTGTCTTCTGGAAGGTTAGAATGAGAACATACCTAATCGCCTTAGGAGCTAATGTCTGGGATGTAGTAGAGACTGGATACATAAAGCCTGTTGTGCTAGCTTCCAAGGATGATAAGTTAGAATTTAGATTTAATGCTAAGGGAATGAATGCTATTTTGAATGGACTTGCAGAAGCCGAGTTTGTGAAGGTGATGCATCTTCAAATTGCTAAAGAAATGTGGGACAAACTCATTAATAGTTACGAAGGTAATGAGAAGGTGAAATATGCCAAGCTTCAAACCTACAGAGTACAGTTTGAAAAGATACAGATGAAAGAATATGAAACCATTGGGAAGTATTTTCTGAGAATTGAAGAACTAGTAAATGCAATGAAAGCACTTGGTGAAAAAATTGAGGAACCCTCTTTAGTTCAAAAAATTTTGAGATCTCTGCCAGACAGGTTCAACCCAAATGTCTCAGCTATAGAAGAACTTAATGATATAAAGACTTTATCTCTTGATCAACTTCTAGGAACGTTGATTTCATATGAAATGAGGATAGTTACAAATAAAACCACCTCTAGAGAAGCATCATTTAAAGCAGATAAGAATGAGGATTGTGAGCCTGATGAAATTGAAGCAAAATTCGTGAGAAGATTAAAGAAAGGATCAGGCAAGTACCAAGGT